>CM069135.1:30344963-30378343 GCA_035221665.1 Okamejei kenojei | reverse complement strand
CCCCCCCCCCCCCCCCCCCGAGGTTGTTCTGGAGTGCGAGGTGGATGGGTTCGGTTGTTTGTCCCCTGTGTGTGTGGTTTGGCCCCCCCCCCCCCCCTTTCTGGCCCCCACGGCATGTGCATTTTCTACTTCATAACCCAACCCCCCCCCACCACCCCCCAACTACCAACCAAACGCCATTTGCAGCAGGTGCCATTTCCACTTCAACCAACCCCCTACTATTAATAGCCATTTGCAGTTCATTTTCCACTTAACCCCAACCCCCCCCCCCCCCATAAAGAGCCCATTTCATTTGCAGTGCATTTCACAAACCCAACCCCCTCAAACAGCTCCCCCCAAACAGCTAAATTTTGCAGTGCATTTACACTTCAACCAAAACGCCCACCCCAACTGCACATTTGCAAGCTACCTCCACTTCAAACCCCAACCCCCCCCCCCCACCCCCCAAATTTACCAATTTGTGCAGTGCATTTCCACCAACCCAAACCCCCCACCCACCCAAACAGATTGCATTTTCCACCAACCCAAAACCCCCAACAGTATTTGCAAGATGCATTTTCCACTTCATCCAACCCCCCACCCACAAAACAGCCAATTGGCAGTGCATTTCCACTTCAACCACAAACAGCTTATATGCCAACGTACATTTACACTTCAACCCAACCCCCCCCACCCCTAACTGCCCCAATTGCAGTGCATATCCACTTCCAATCCAAACCCCCCCACCCCCAAATGGCCATTTGCAGTTGCATTTCCACCAACCTCAAAAGCATCCTCAAACAAGCTATTTGCAGTGCAATTCCACTTCAACCCACCCCCCTCCCCCCAACAGCCATTTGCACTTATTTCCACGTCAGACCCAAAACCTCCCCGCAATCTGCATTTGCAGTGCATTTCAACTTAATCCCCCCACCCCAATACAGCAATGTGCAGTGTGGCTTTTCCACTTCATATCCCACAGCCATTTGTTTTCAGTGCAGTTCCACTTCTCCCACCCCCACCCCCCCACCCTACCCAAACAAGCCATTCGCAGTGCATTTCCTCTTCAACCCAATCCCCCCAAACAGGCATTTGCAGTACATTTCACTTCAAAACATTAACCACCCCCCCCAAACAGCCATCTGCAGTGCATTTCCTCTTCATTCCCACCCCCCCAAATAGCATTTGCAGTTGCATTGCTACACTTCCAACCCAACCCTCCCCCCATACAGCCATTTGCAGTACATTTCCACTGCAACCCATCCATACCCAAACAGTCTATTTGCAATGTTCAGTTTCCACTTCAACCCACACCTCCAGAAACAGCCATTGGCAGTTGCTATTTCCCAATTCATCCAAAACCCCCCTAACAGCCATTTGCAGTATTGTAGTTTTGCATTTCTACTTCAACCCAACCCCCAACAGCCTATTTGCCATGGGGTGCATTTCTACTTCAACCAAAGCTTTACCCCCCACACCCAAACAGTATACAGCCAATATTTTGTGCACATTAGTTTGCATTTCCACTTCAACTCCTTACAAAAACCCACCCCCCCCCCAAACAAGCCATTTTTTGCAGTTTGCTTAGGTTCATCATTCTCCACTTCAATAGCCAACCCCCCCCCCCAAGCAGCCATTTGCAATGCATTTCCACTTCAAGAACCTAACCCCTCCCCAAAAAAAATACAGCCATTTCGCAGTGCCATTTCCACTCCCCCAACACCAACCCCCCCTCAAACAGCCATTGGCGCAGTGTGCATTTTCCACTTCAACCCAAACCCAACCCCCGCCCCAAACAAGCCATTTGCATTTGTACATTTCTGCACATTTCCCACTTCACCCAAACCCCCCCACAATCCCCACCCAAACAGCCATTCTGCTGTGCATTTCCACTTCAACCCCAAAACCCCCCCCAACAAGCTATTTGCAGTGCATTCCATACGCGTCAACCCAAACCATCCCCGAAACAGCCATTTGTTGTGCATTTCCACTTCACCCAAAATGCCCCCCCAAGCATTGCCATTTGCAGTTCATTATCACTTCAACCACGCCCCCCACCCACACAAACAGCCTATCATTGCAGTGCATTTCTTACTTCAACCCAACCACCCCCCACCCCCCCAAAAAACAGCCATTTGCTGTACCTTTGCATTGCACCCAACTTCTATCCCAAAAAAAAACCCCCCCTCCCCAACAGCCATTTGCACTGCACGTGCAATTTTCCACTTCATTCCCAAAACCCTCCAAAAGCAGACCATTTGCAGTGCATTTCACTTCAACCCAAAACCCCCGCCCCAGCCATTTGCCCAGTGCATTTCTCACTTCAACCCAAATCCCCCAAACAAAACAGCCATTTGCAGTGCATTTTCACTTCAACCCAAAACCCCCGCAAACAGCCATTTGCAGTGCATTTCCACTTCAACCCAAAACCTCCCAAATAGCCTTTGCAGTGCATGTTTACTTGAAACCAACAATATTTTCATTTTCAAACCACATTAAGGGCACCCAGTTGAGTAGACATGTGTTTAGTGTTATTCAGGGAGACGTGACCCTCTTGCTTCCTCCATCTTACAGAGACTGAGTGAGGCACACCACCTCTGGGTTTTATAGTCCCTCCCACCAGCAGGGGCAGCAGAGAGTATGGCAAAACATTTAAAACATTAATATCTCTCTGATTTTTCATCGATGGGAAAAATCCTCTGGTCCAGAAAGGCGGAGGGAGGCTCTGAGCGAGGTGGCCAAAAATGACGGCCGTAGGTGGCGGTGTTGTTTCGGAAATCACAGCACAGCAAGCCAAAAGCGGTCAAGATCAGACTTTTAGTAATATACTAGACCAAGTGCAGACCCGTTGGGTCTGGACCCCGAACGTGCTTCAGTACCCGAGTACGGGGGAGGAGGGGGGGAGGGGGATGGGGGGGAGGAGGGGAAGGGGAGTGGAGGAAATGAAATCGGGAGCCGAATCGACAGTGAAAATCGTCCAAAAAAATTGCGCCGTTTTGGGAGGAGAGGGAGCTGCAGCATCTGCAGTTATGGTGCCTGGCCAGTAGGAGGCCACATTATGAGTGAGTGCTGCAGCAGCTGCAGTTATGGTGTCTGGCCAGCAGGAGGCCACAAAATGAGTGGGGGGTGAAGGATTTGATGTTAAAAGTGTACATACAAATGTGTAAATGTAATGAGGAGTGCGTTTGTGAATGTACAAGGCAAAATGGAAAAAATGGCGGCGTTTGAGGGTCTGGTTTTGGCGGAGCAGGGAATCAAAGGGCAAAAATGTGACAGCCAGCCAGCAGCCGGACGGGGTCGGCCGACACACACACAGTTTTAAAATTAGTATAATAGATAGATATAGATAGATACAGATATAGATAGATATAGATATAGATAGATAGATATAAAATTATAAAAGGACTGGACAAGCTGGATGCAGGGAAAATGTTCCCAATTTTGGGCGAGTCCAGAACCAAGAGCCACAGTCTTAGAATAAAGGGGAGGTCATTTAAGACTGAGGTAAGAAAAAATGTTTTCACCCAGAGAGTTGTGAATTTGTGGAATTCCCTGCCACAGAGGGCAGTGGAGGCCAAATCACTGTATGGATTTGAGAGTTAGATAGAGCTCTTGGGGCTAGTGGAATCAAGGGATACGGGGAGAAGGCAGGCATGGGTTATTGATTGGGGACGATCAGCCATGGTCGCAATGAATGGCGATGCTGGCTCGAAGGGCCGAATGGCCTCCTCCTGCACCTATTTTCTATGTTTCTATGTGTTTTGAGGATGGTCAGTATTGCGTTAAAGGAGTTTGCTAAACGTATGAAGGTGGACAAACCTCCCGGGCCAGATCATATATATTGAATGACACTGTGAGAAGCTACAGGAGATATTCTTAGGCTCCCACCCCCCTCGGACATGGTGGACCAAGGATGTCTCCAGGGTGTTATTCCCTATATGGAGGATGCCTGTGTGTGACTTTTTTTAACATGGGGAGACTGGTGCACAGACAGCCACCCCACGGTCCTTGACAGATATGGTTCAGGATCCAGTGGCATGGAGTCTAATACGACTGGAGACCCTTTTTTGCTGCAGTCCTCATCCGCCTTCCCAGCTGTTGTGACGCTCCACTAAGGTTAGGCATCATCCTCCGCTTGTTCCACCATTGAGGTCTTGATTGGATTGCTCTTTGTCAGAGACCTCCCCCTCGACCTTACCGCCATGGTTGGGCCTACCAGGAGCATAGCTCCGTACATCATCGCTTTCAAGATCTCAGGTCCACACAAGCTTCTCCACCATGACAAGGTGACAATCCACGGAGAAATTACAGGCTGAGATATATGAATAATTATTGGTGAGTTCCTGGAAGACTGGATAGACAGGGGCTGATTAAAGATAGTCAGCATGATTTTGTACGTGGGAGATCGTGTCCCTTGAATCTGATCGAGCTTTTTGAAGAAGTAACCATAAAGTTTGATGAGGGCAACCTGTAACTGTTGTATATATGGACTTCACTAAGACATATGATAAGGTTCTGCATGGTAGATTGTTCTGGAAATTTAGATATCATGGGAAATAGGGAAAGCTAGCCAACATGGCTACATGGAAGAAAGCAGAGGGTGATGGTGGAAGGTTATTTTTCGAGGCCTGTTACTCATCGTGTGAATCATGGACTGGTGCTGGGCTCATTGCCGTTTGTTGATTATATCAATAATTTGGATGAGAATGTTCAAGGCATGATTAGTATGTTTGCAGATGACATTAAAGTGTGTGGTTTCATAGGTTATCAAAAATACAGCAGAATCGTGATCTGGTGGACAAGTGGGCTGAGGCATGTTGTGAGGTGGTGCATTATGGGAAGTCAAACCAGGGCAAGAACTTTACAATGAATGGCAAGGGTCTGGGGATTGTTGTCGAGCAGAGGGATCTAGGAGTGCAGGTATATAGTTCCTTGAAAGTGGTGCCACAGGCATATAGGGTGATCAAGAATGCTCCGGCTCTTTGCCCCTCAGCTGTCAGGATCTTCAACCTTGCTGGGAAAAGTTATTGCCAACTGCATGAAAAACTGCAACCAGTTATGCATTTCCAATATGCTACATTTAATTGGCATTATTTCAGCAGATCTTCACAATAACCCAATTGGAAGTTAGTTTTGTTGATATAATTCATGGTGCTGAATTCTTTGGTTGTACTCTAGCTGATGAGAGGAAAGTTCAGTTGCCTGATAATAGCTTGGATGAAACTGTCCCTGAATCTGGAGGTATGCATTTTCAAACTTCTGTACCTCTTGCCTGATAGGGGAGGGGAGAAGAGGGAGTGACTGGGGTGAGACTGGTCCATGATTATGCTGGTGGCCTTGCCAAGACAACGCCAAGTGTAGATGGAGTCAATGGAAGGGAGTTTGGTTTCAGTTATAGTCTATGCTGCGGACATGACTGCAATTTCTTATGGTCTTGAATGCGGCAGTTCTCAGACCATGCTGCATTGCATCCCAATAAAATGCTTTCTAAGGCGCATCTGTAGAAGTTGGTGAGAGTTGTTGGGGACATGTCAAACTTCTTTAGCCTTTTAAGAAAGTAGAGGTGTTGGTGTGCTTTCTTGGCCATAGCTTTGATATGCACAGTCCAGGACAAATTGCTGGTGATATATATATTCCTAAGAACATGAAGCTTGGTACTTCGGTGCCAACAATGTATGGTGTGTGCATTGCTTTGCTTCCTGAAGGCAACCACAATCTGTTCTGTCTTGTTGACATTGAGGGAGAAATCTTTGTCTTGGCACCAGGTTATGGGGTTCTCAATATCATTCCTGTATTCAGTCTCATCATTATTTGATATCCATGGTGCTGTTGTCTGTAGATTTGTAATTTGAGTTGGAGTGGTATTTGGCTACACAGTCATGAATGTACAAGTAGGGGGCCGCGATGTTGAGGATTATAGTAAAGGATGCTTTGTTACCTACCCTCACTGAGTGTGGTCTGTTGGTAAGGAAGTCAAGGATCCAGTTGCAGAGATGAGTGCTGATTCCAAGTTCCATGTGTTTGGAGCTTGGTTTGGTTAATGGTATTGAAAGCAGAGCTGTAGTCTATGAAAAGGAGTTGTGATATTCAATGGTAGAGAAAAATGCTGGAGAAACTCAGCGGGTGAGGCAGCATCTATGGAGTGAAGGAATAGGAGAATTTTCGGGTCGAGACCCTTCTTCAGACAGATGTCGTGGGGGGGGCGGGAAAAATAAGGGAAGAGGCGGAGATAGTAGGCTGCGGGAGAGCTGGGAAGGGGAGGGGAAGGAGGGAGAAAGCAAGGACTACCTGAAATTGGAGAAGTCAATGTTCATACCGCTGGGGTGTAAACTAACCAAGCAAAATATGAGGTGCTGTTCCTCCAATTTGCAGTGGGCCTTACAATGGCCATGGAGGAGGCCCAGGTCGGATTCAGAATTGGAGGGGAGTTGTAGTGCTGAGCCACTGGGATTTGGTTATTACGAACTGAGCGGAGGTGTTGGGCGAAGTGATTGCCAAGCCTACGCTTGGTCTCACCGATGTAGAGCAGTTGACACCTGGAACAGCGGATTCAGTAGATGAGGAAAAAGGGGAGGAAAAGCGACAAGTGTAGCATTTCCTGCGGTTGCAACGGGAAGTACCAGGGGAGGGGGTGGCTTGTGTGGGAAGGGACGAATTGACCAGGGTGTTATGGAGGGAACGGTCTCTGCAGAAAGGGGAGGAGATGGGAAGATGCGGCCAGTGGTGGGATCCTGTTGACAGTGGTGGCAAAAATGTTGGAGGATTATATTTTGTATGTGACGGCTGGTAGGATGGAAGGTGAGGACGAGGACAATTGTCATTATTGCAACAGATATTTATACATCATCTTGTAAACTAGAGAGAGGAAGGGTGAGACAGTGGGATGCCTCCCTGCTAGCTGTGTCCCCAAGTTGCAGGTTTGAGGAAGACTGAGCCACTGAGACAAACCTGGGACCAACAGCGCCACCGTGTGGCAAATACTGATATTGCCAAACACATGAAAAAGCATTCTATTGACTGTAAGCAGTCTAGCTTGGCATTTCCAAGGCAGAGCTATGTTACATTCAATAGCCAATATTTCAACAGAGCGTCACAATAACTTGTCCTAAACTAATCCATTAAATGTAATTCAAGGTGTTGAATCAATTGTAAACATTTATTTGGTTATACAACCTTCCACGGAAAGGTTATTGCCAACTGTATGAAAAAGACGTTGCATTTCCAATACAGAGTGGCTATGTTGCATTCAATTGTCAGCATTTCAGAAGACTTTCAAAATAACCTGTGGTAAACTAGTTTATAAGATGTAATTCATCATGTTGAATTGATTGGAAATCTTTATTTCATTGAACAACGTTATCAGGAAATGTTATTGCCAACCGTATGAAAAAGTATTCTACTTACTGCAAGCAGTCTAGTTCGGTGTTTCAATATATAGCAATGTTACTTTAAATTGCCATAATTTCAGCAGACCTTCACAATAACCCTGTTGTAAGTTTGTCTTGTAGATGTCATTCCGGTGCGGAATCGATTGGAAATGTTTATTTGTTTTACAACCTTCTGAGAAAACATTATTGCCAACAGTATGTAAAACCATTCTACTTACAGCAATTGGTCTAGTTAGGCGACTGAAATACAGAGCAGTTATGTCACATTTAATTGAAATTATTACTGCAGACCTTCACAATAACCTGTTGTAACGTAGTCCAATTGATGCCACACATGGTGCTGAATTGTTTGGACACATTTATTTGGTTGTCGAACCTTCCTAGGACACGTTATTGCCAACAATATGGAAAAAAAAAACATTTTACTTACTGCAAGCAGTATTGTTCGGTGTTTCCAATACAAAGTAGCTATGCTATATTCAATTGCCATTATTTCAGTGGACTTTCAGAATAACCTGTTTTATACTAGTCCACTAGATGTAATTCATGCTGCTGAATTGATTTGATGCATTTATTTTGTTGTACATCCTACCTAGCAAAACTAAAATACCTCCCTACTATGAATTGGAATGCTTTTTCATACGGCTGGGAAGGTTGTAAAGGTTTCCCATTGATTCGCCAGGTTTCATGAATTACATTTACTAGACTAGCTTACAACAAGTTAATGTGAAGGTCAGCTGCAATAATGGCAATTGAATGTAACCTAGCTACTCTGTATTGAAAGCACTAACTAAACTCTTTGCCTGAATTAGAATGCTTTTTCATATCGTGAGCAATAAGTTTGCTATGAAGGTTGTACACTCAAATAATCATGTCCAATCAAATCAGTGCCATGAATTACATCTACTAGTTTACAACCAACAGATTATTATGAAGTAATCAAAATGAATTGGAGATACTGGTTTACACCAAAGATAGACACAAAATGCTGCAGTAACTCAGTGGGTCAGGCAACATCTCAGGAGAATAGGGGCGGCATTGTGGCGCAACGGTAGAGTTGCTGCGTTACAGAGCTTGCAGCGCCGGAGACCCGGGTTCAACCCGACTACGGGTGCTGTCTGTATGGAGTTTGTTCATTCTCCCCGTGAACCCATGGGTTTTCGCTGAGATCTTTGGCTTCCTCCCACACTCCAAAGACGTACAGGTTTGTAGGTTAATTTGCTTGGTGTATGTGTAAATTGTCCCTACAATGTGTAGGATAGTGTTAATATGCGGGTATCGCTGTTTGGCGCGGACTTGGTGGGCCGAAGGGCCTGTTTCCGTGCTGTATCTCTAAACTGAACTAAACTAAAATTTATAGGTGACGTTTCGGATTAGAATCCTTCTTCGGAAATAAAACCAGTGTCAGCCCAAGAAGTGCACCCTCTGCTGGCCAATTAGAAAATGATTGAGAACAAATATGTGTTCACTGGCCATGAAACCTTCTGATGGAAGATAAAAGCTTGTCAATGCTGGAATGTGTGACGTCAACTGAACCTAACGCTGGCAGGGGGAAAGGGGTGTAAAGGGGAATGGAAAATGTGGTACTGCATTTATTCTTAAAATAACTACACTTTAAACATGGAAATCAAAATGACTGTGGTTATCTGAAAATGATATCAAGTTCATGATAGAGACACCAGGAACCGCAGATGCTGGAATCTTATGCAAAACACACAATGCTGGAGGAACTCAGCAGCTCAGGCACATCAGTGGAGGGAATGGACATACCACTCTTGACCCGCTGAGTTTCTCCAGCTCATTGTGTTTTGCACATGTTTGTGATATTTACCATTGGGTGCTATCAACCCAACTGGGCTCAAAGCTTAAAGTAGAGAGTTATCAAACGTTTTGAGTGACCATTGCAAAAATGTAGCATATTTGTTTGGTTTCTGCGAAATCCCAGGATGAATAACAGTTGTTGAAAACTTGCCACATTCTGGGTAAATGTACATAGAGTCCTTCAGTGAATATCCCAGACTTTGGGTTCATCAGGAGGTCCTGAAAGGGAATAGAATCACTAGAGGATGCAGTGCATTCGGTCAGATAGTCATGGCACTCCAGGTCTGCATCTTTGATTCACTATACAATCTCATGGTATCAAGTCAAGCAATCTTTCTTTGCTGTCTTGTTTGCTCTACCCATTCCATCGCCAAAGCCAATGGAACTAATCATCTCTCACTTACCTGTCAGTGGGACCTTGCTTTAGATTGCTGCCTGCTGCATTCCCACTATTGCCACAGTGAGCAATCATAACGGGACTGTAACTTCCATGAGATATGAAGGCTACTGGGGGCACAGCCGATCGAGTTGAACGTGAAATAATGCAAAATGAAAAGTTTGGTCAGGTAAGAATATCTTTGAAATGGTATGACTTGGAAAGTGTGGATGAACAGAAAGATGGTGTCATCTTGCACAATTTCTGAGCGAGAGCAGGTTGACAAGGTAATTATAAATGCAAACACAGATGCTGGGAACTGGAGTAAAAAACAAACTACTGGCAGAATTCAATGGGACAGGCAGCATCTGTGAAGGAAAAGGAATGGTCAATGTTTCAGTTCATGATGGTGAAGCGGGAAGGTGGCCAGTATGAAGAGGTGAGAGGGAGGAATGGGCGATGGGCTGGCGGAATGAGCTAGGTGAAACCGGGGGAAGAGGCAGGTGATGGGCAGATAGAGCCAGGCGTGGGAAAGAGAGTTCAGAGACACAGGCTGGTGGGTTTTAGGTGAAAACAGATGAATAAAAATATAAATCGGTGCCTGGGTGGTCGTTGTGCACCGGTTTGTTGTATTCGTCTTGTAAGGATGATGGGATCACGACTTTGTGACCTTTGACAATGACACCGTCTTGTATTACCAACTCATCACGGTCCAGGAAGAACGGCTGCACCTCCAACGGTGTGCTGGCTGAAGTCAGCGACCCCACAGACTGGGTCTCCACCATGGTTGTCACACAAAAGAAAGACAAAGACGAGCTCCGAGTGTGCATCAATCCAAGAGACCTAAACACTGCCATCAAGAGCCCACATTATCCGATGAGAACCGTTGAAGACGTCGCGGCCCAAATCGGCCGCGCAACAGTGTTTTCCGTACTAGACGCAAAAAGCTAGTTCTGGCAGATACCTCTGGATGACGAGTCCTCGAACCTCATTACGTTTGCTACACCATTTGGCAGATTCAAATTTCTCAGCATGCCATTTGATATCATTTGGTATCAAGTTGTTCACAGGCTTCCCATGTACCATCATAGTAAATGACTTAATAGACACCGGTCTGAAGTTTAAATCATCTTTAATCATAATATATAGTAGAGCGGTAGAGTAGTTTGTTAATTCATCACTACCGCTTCCAAGACTACTTAATGTAGGAAATGGGCATTAATAGAAAGTGTACAGTAAGGTGGAGTTAGTGATGCTACACTACTCTGATTGGTTCACATGCAATCTACCAATTACGCGTGACAGAATCGAGACTGAACTTAGAAACATGGATGTACTGGCTGAAGTCAGCGACCCCACAGACTGGGTCTCCACCATGGTTGTCTCACAAAAGAAAGACAAAGACGAGCTCCGAGTGTGCATCAATCCAAGAGACCTAAACACTGCCATCAAGCGCCCACATTATCCAATTTGGCCTTCACAGGCTTGTTGTTAATTATCATGGACACAGCGGGATCCAAAAGCTTACCAGCTGTGTGGAGGAGGATGTGAACAATAGACTCTTCGTATGAGCTAATTGGATCGTCCTCGTGGGCAGCTTCGAGCTGGTCCTGGGAGTCTGAAAATGTTTGGTCTTGTTGCAGCAGGTGCAGATTAGACGCCGAGCTAGAATTGTGGTTCCCACGGGACCTGCAGCAAACAGTTCATCTTCATGCAGTAGTTCCATGGCTTGCTGTTCGCTGGACAGTACATCCGTCCCTTGTTGTGGAAATAGTTACAGTTCGGACACCTTTGCGACGGAACCCCCAATGCCGTATGCTTTAAGTTTGTATACTAATCTCTTATGTGGGACCTTGTCGAAAGCCTTCTGGAAATCCAGATACACCACATCCACTGGTTCTCCCCTATCCACGCTACTAGTTACATCCTCGAAAATCATGTCTGACAAATCTTATAGACTTTTTTGAGGATGTAACTAGTAGAGTGGATAAGGGAGAACCAGTGGATGTGTTATATCTGGACTTTCAGAAGGCTTTCGACAAGGTCCCACATAAGAGATTAGTATACAAACTTAAAGCACACCGTATTGGGGGTTCAGTATTGATGTGGATAGAGAACTGGCTGGCAAACAGGAAGCAAAGAGTAGGAGTAAATGGGTTCTTTTCAGAATGGCAGGCAGTGACTAGTGGGGTACCACAAGGCTCAGTGCTGGGACCCCAGCTATTTACAATATATATTAATGATTTGGAAGAGGGAATTGAATGCAACATCTCCAAGTTTGCGGATGACACGAAGCTGGGGGGCAGTGTTAGGTGTGAGGAGGATGCTAGGAGGCTGCAGGGCGACTTGGATAGGCTGGGTGAGTGGACAAATGCATGGCAGATGCAGTATAATGTGGATAAATGTGAGGTTATCCACTTTGGTGGCAAAAACAGGAAAGTAGACTATTATCTGAATGGTGGCCGATTAGGAAAAGGGGAGATGCAACAAGACCTGGGTGTCATGGTACACCAGTCATTGAATGTAAGCATGCAGGTGCAGCAGGCAGTGAAGAAAGCGAATGGTATGTTAGCATTAATAGCAAAAGGATTTGAGTATAGGAGCAGGGAGGTTCTACTGCAGTTGTACAAAGTCTTGGTGAGACCACACCTGGAGTATTGCATACAGTTTTGGTCTCCAAATCTGAGGAAAGACATTCTTGCCACAGAGGGAGTACAGAGAAGGTTCACCAGATTGATTCCTGGGATGGCAGGAATTCCATATGAAGAAAGACTGGATAGACTGGGCTTGTACTCGCTGGAATTTAGAAGATTGAGGGGTGATCTCATAGAGAGTTACAAAAATTCTTAAGGGGTTGGACAGGCTAGATGCAGGAAGATTGCTTCTGATGTTGGGGAAGTCCAGGACAAGAGGTCACAGTTTTAAGGATAAGAGGGAAATCTTTTAGGACCGAGATGAGAAAAACATTTTTCACACAGAGAGTGGTGAATCTGTGGAATTCTCTGCCACAGAAGGTAGTTGAGGCCAGTTTCTTTGGCTATATTTAAGAGGGAGTTAGATGTGGCCCTTGTAGCTAAAGGGATCAGGGGGTATGGAGAGAAGGAAGGTACCCGATACTGAGTTGGATGATCAGCCATGATCATATTGAATGGCGGAGCAGGCTCGAAGGGCCAAATGGCCTGCTCCTGCACCTAATTTCTATGTTTCTATGTACAGTAAGGTGGAGTTAGTGATGCTACACTATTCTGATTGGTTCGCATGCAATAACCAATCTACACACTTGTATGCGCCAATTTAGATATTTTATTGGAAAAGTTCTAATCCATCCTTTTGTACATGTTGTCCTTTATTTTTGTAATTTTCCTCTATTTGCCGATCATAAGGATCATATAAGCCTAGAAGGAGAGATGAGTCCAGACAAGATTCTGGAACCAGGTTTGGGCAGCAAAGTGGCATATCTGGTAGAGTTGCTGCCTCACAGTGCTAGAGACATGGATTAATTCCTGACTTCGAGCTCTGTTTATGTGGAGTTCGCAAATTAGACCATGACATTAGAGCAGAATGAGGCCATTCGGCCCATCAAGTCTGCTTCACCCGAGGGGCTCACTCAGCCTACATTTGAAAGAAATACTTTAATTATTATGTTGGAGCATTTAATTCAGCAGAGATCATATAATCTTAGATATGCAAGATCCCATATGGGGGAAAGGAATCACGTTTTGTAGTTGGAACATCAGGGGCGCAAATGAACCAATAAAAAGGGATAAAATATTAGCCCACCTAAAATCTCTTAACACAGGCATAATATTCCTTCAGGAGACTCAACTCAAGAACGAATCACATAACAGGCTGAGGGGTAGGTGGGTTGAACAGTTGTATCACTCCACCTTTTCCTCTAAAGCTAGGGGAACTGCAATTCTAATCCGTAAAAGTATTCCGTTCAAACATAAGTCCACAATTGCTGATAAGGAAGGTAGATACATTATAGTATCCGGGGAAAATTACTCAATCTCATTGACGTTGGTGAATATATATGCTCCAAATTTTGATAACAACCAATTTTTCAATAAAATATTCAATTTAATACCAGTTATGTCTCAGTCCAATTTGATAGTCGGGGGGACCTAAACTGTGTATTAGACCAATACCTAGATATATCTTCATCTCAAAGAATAATCACATCCACGTCCAGTGAACTTTTGAATACTTATATAAACAACACAAATATAAAGGACGTATGGAGGATTGCCAATCCTTCAGGAAGAGAATATTCCTTCTACTCAGGTGCCCATAAAGTATATACAAGAATAGATTATTTCCTGGATGACTCTAAACTTCTGCCATACACCTACAACCCAAAATATCACAATAACATTTTTCAGATCATTGCCCTCTTACTTTTTCTGTAAAACTGGAAGGAATGGCAAATAGACAGCCGTGCTGGAGATTTAACCCACAAATACATGCAGAGGCTAGGTGTTGTGGCTACCTGAAGGTACAGATGGAAATCTTCTTTGAGATAAATGACACTCCTGGTATCTCTCCATCTTTGCTTTGGGAAACGTTTAAAGCCTATCTTAGAGGCTGCATCATTTCATTCCGAGCCTCTCAGAATAAGAGAAATAGGGTAGAACAATTGAAGTTAGAAAAACAAATAAAACAATTAGACTTAGAAAAGGCGACTGACCCGTCCATAATAAAACACAACAAGATAGCTGCACTCAAATCCAAACTGAACAAGATACTCTCGGCAAGAATTAGTAAGGCATTTCAATACACCAAACAAAAACACTCCGAATTCGGCGATAAACTGCATAAACTTTTAGCATGACAACTTCGTAAATTAGAGAATGACCGTACCATACATAAAATCAGATCAGAAAAATATATCTTTGGGCTCTCACCGCCCAAAGATTTCAATGAAAGATTTCAACAATTTTATCAAACTCTAAATTCATCACAAATATCAGCCAATTCAGCGAAGATCAAGATCTTTCTTGATAAGTGCAATCTCTCATGCCTCAGTGAGACTGAACGTGAGGAATTAGGTGCAGAGATAACAATAATGGACATTTCAGAGACTATTAAATCACTGAAAAATGGAAAAAACCCTGGCCCAGATGGGCTCAATAACGAATTTTACTAAAAAATTTAACAACATAATTTCCCCACATCTACAAAGCCTCTATACCCAAGCATTCAAAGAGCAGACTTTACCGCAGACTCTAGCCGAATCAATTATTACGTTAATTCCCAAAAAAGATAAGAACCTTGAAGAGCCGGGATCTTATTGAGCAATTGCCCTTTTAAATACTGACCAGAAGATTCTAGCCAAGAATTTGGCTCGTAGACTCAGCCTAGTCATAGGCAAACGTGTACGCCCAGATCAAATCGGGTTCATACCTAAACAACACTCATTTTTTAATCTGAGATGCCTGTTTTATATAATTTATTCGCAGAGAATACAAAGTGAAGACCTAGCAATCATCTCACTGGACACGGAAAAAGCTTTCGACCAAGTTGAATGGCCTTATCTTTTCACAGCGTTGGAAAATTTCCAATTGGGCGAAAACTTCATCTCATGGGTGAAGCTTTTATATGCTAATCCGACCACCAGACTACTAACAAATCAAATGCTGTCACCTAAATTTTACCCATTCAGGGGCAATAGACAAGGATGCGCTCTCTCCCCAATGTTTTTGCATTAGCCATAGAACCTCTTGCCGAGAGTATTAGGTCCCACTCAGGCATATATGGATACAATACTAAACACACTATTAACAAAATGTCCCTATATGCGGATGATGTACTTTTATACATTACTAACCCCCAAATCAGTATTCCAAATTTACTAACCACTATAGATCAATTTGGTTCCTTTTCTGGCTACAGAATCAATTGGAACAAGACGTCACCCAGCTCCAACATTTTCTCTTTAGAATTGTTACTGAAAAATTCAGATACCTCGGAGTTCACTTTATGGGACGAAAGCCGACAATACATCCATTATTGCTCCTTAAATGCCAGACACTGCCTGATACAGTTTAAATTACACAAAGACCAAATTGAGCAAGATTTTCCCCAGTGTTTCCCCTCTTTGCAAAAAATGTCAGTCTTAAGAAGCCACATTAACCCACAGTCTATAGAAAGCTTTTGGACATAAATATTCAGCGTCACCTCCAAAACACTGAAAACTCCATTAGAGCCAGACCCAAAATTGATAATACTGGGAATATCAGAGACGTGTAGTAACCTAATGGTTTCTCAAAGATGCTTTCTCGATTATGGTCTAATAGCAGTAAAAAAACATACTTCAATTCTGGAAAAAGACAGCAGTCCCCTCAGTGAAGATGTGCATTATTGAAATAACAGATACACTACTTCTAGAAAGAATTAGGTTTGTCTTGAATGATAAGCCTAAACATTTTTAAAAAAATATGATCTCCTTTTATTGAATTTCTTGAGCAATACAATGGTTGAACATAAATTCGAAATTGATCGTAGGGCTGGGTGAGCGGGCACATGGGTGGGTCGACGGACATATCTCCTCTTTTTTCTTCTTCCTTTCCTTTTTCTCTTTCCTATCTCCTCTCTTCCTTCTCTTTTCAACTTAATGTTCTGTTTGAAAAATGTTAAAATTGAAGCTGTGCTAGAGTTGTAAAAAAGGCAAGTTTTTTTGTACAATTGCTTCCAATAAAATATATATTAAAAAGTCTGCTTCACCATTCAATCATGGCTGATCTATTTTTCCCTCTCAATCCCATTCTCCTACCTTTTCCCTATAGCTTTTGACACCCTCATTAATCAAGAAGCTATGAATCTCTTTTAAAACAAAAACTCTACATTGGCCTCCACAGCTGCCTGTGGCAATGAATTCCACAGATACACCACTCTCTGGCTAAGGTTCCTCCTCACCTTCACTCTAAAGATCATAAACTCTCTTACACATTTTCACCCCGTGACTGTGTGGATTTCCTCCGGTTGCTCTGGTTTCCTCCCATATTCTAAAGATGTGCGGGTTTGGAGGTTAATTGGAATCTGTAAAATTGGCCATAATGTGTAGGGAGTGGATGCAAAAAGTGAGATAACATAGAACTGTCAGATGGTGCAGAAATGGAAAGTACTCGAATGCAGGCTCACAGAGAAGTACTGAAGAAAACCCAAAATCCAAACGCAAATGGAATCGAATGATATAGAGATCAGAATCAGAACTGCTATCAATCCAACACAATGCAGAACTGATTAGTCAACACCCAATTGAGTGAATCTCAGGTATCTATACCAAGTAATAGATTGGGGGAGCAGATTAAATGCAGGTGTGACTCCTAATAGCTCAGGGGAGGAGTGTGGAAAGAGTATCAAATGTCTGGTGGTGTGACATGTGTGACAACAACAAGTGTGAATGGGTAATTGATGATGGGCGTGGGCTGAAGGGCCTGTTTCCATGTTGGATCTTTCACTCAACCAATCAATAATGTTCTGGAGGGGGAGATGAGCTCAGACATGATTTGGAACAGGATCTTTCCACAGTGCAGCCGGTGATTTATTCCTACTGTATAACTCCAATTCTCCGACATCTGATTATTGGGAAATCCTGATGGTCTGGCATTTGGGCAAGTCATTGGTTGGCAATATGAGCCTGGTGGGTAGACTCAGCCAGAAGTGGTGGCTGGAAACACCATGGGTCAGAAACACGGGGGGTGGGTTTGTGTCCAGAACCAGGATCAGGAGAGTTTGTATATTTCCCATTCCCTCTAAACACAGTGGGATCACTGGAAGATTTCTTACATTAGATGTAGGATGTGTAAAAGTGAAATAAGTTTAACATTCTATTGTCCAGAAAATTGGCTTGTTTGGCACCACAAAAGACCCCAGGATGGAGACACAAGTTTAAGAACTATTTTCTGCACACTGTATTTTCCTGTCAGGAGGCGAAGCTGTACACATATCCCGGTAAATAATGATGGCATTGACTCGAAAACTTCAAATTCCTAGGTGGAAATATCACCAGCAGCCTGTCCTGGACCAGCCATTTTGAAGCTATGGCCAAGAAAGCATATCAACAACACTACTTTCTAGGAAGGCTTAGGATGTTCAGCATGTCCCCAAGAACTCTCACAAACTTCTACAGACATGCTGTAGAAAGCATTTTATCCAGTGAAATGTCACAGCACGGTTTGGGAACAGCTCCATCTAAGATCACAAGAAATTGCAAAGGATTGTGGATGCAGCCCAGACAATCACATAAACCAGCCTCCCTTCCAATGACTCCATCTGCATGCTGAGGCCAAGGAAAGAACGTTCCACTAATCTTTCCACCACTACAGACAAGAAGCACGAGAAGCGCAAGACACCATTGTATGCAGATGCGGAGAAGTGTGTTCAGCTCTGGCTGAACAATTTCTAATCTTGTGTTTTGAACTCGATAAGAAGATCTGCATGCTGCCTCTGCATGGCCACCAGCATAATCAAGGACCAATCTCACCCAGGACACCCCTTATTCCCCCCAACCCAATCAGACAAGAGGTACAGAAGTGTGAAAACCATACGTCCAGATTCAGGGACAGAGTGCGGTCCTGAGCTACCATCAACCTCATTGGAGATGCTCAGAGTATCTATAATCGGATTTTACTGAGTTTTACCTTACACTGAATGTTATTTCCTTTATCCTGTATTTGTACACTGTGTACAGATTGTAATCAGTATAGTCTTCCCGCTGACTCGATATAGATCTAGGGTATATCATTTAGATTAGTTTAGTTTATTGACATGTGTACCGAGGTACAGTGAAAAGATTTTTGTTGCGTGCTAACCAGTCAACGGAAAGATGATACATGATTACAACCAAGCCGTCTGCAGAATACAGATGTATAATGAAGGGAAACACATTTAGTAAAGTTCGATTAAAGATAGTCTGAGGGTCTCCGATGAGGTGGATAGTAGCTCAGGACCGCTCTCTAGTTGTTGATAAGAATGTTCAGTTGCCTGATAAAGATCGAAGAAAGGTGAGGATAACATTTAAAGATAGTCTTTCGACTCCAGTGAGGTAGATGGGAGGTCATGACCCCTCTCTAGTTGGTGAGAAGAGGGTTCAGCTGCCAGATAACAACTGGGAAGCAACTGTCCTTGGAGCTGGAGGTATGCGTTTTCAAACTTCTGTACGTCTTGCCTGATGGGAGAGGGGAGAGGGAATCTGTTTGGATAGCACGTAATGCAAAGCTTTTCGTTGTATCTCAGTACACGTGACAATAATAAACCTAAACCTAAACTGCAGATGTTGAAATCTCGAGCAAAACAAAGTGCCGGAGGAACTCGGGCAGTAACTGTGGAGGGGATGAACAGTTGGGGGGGTCGGCATTCTTCCTCAGACAAAAAAGGCAACAAAGTTGTGAGGGATAAAGTGATTAAACCCCATTAAAGTAAGGAGTTTTACAGAGAATCCGAACTGAGAGGGGCTGGAGAGAGGATTCTGACACAGCTGTGTCTGAAGGTTGCCAGACCCATCCTTGAGTCCTTGAGTAAGAAGTAATAGCATTGTATAGCAGTAGAAGGGAGTGATGTAGAGAGATCCATATCAGTGGAAGGGGGTGATAGATGGGACCCTTGTCACTATAGCTTAGCTTTAGTACTGATATAGGAGAACTGAGAGGGTTCACTAGGAGGTGAGTAAAACTAGGGTAGGTCATGAGCAACTGAGCATGCGTAATAGAATAAATGAATATTACAACACACCCCTGGTCAAGAAACTGCTCATTACCATGAACATGTTTGAACATGCGATGTATGATATGGGAGGTGCGAGGGGATGTACGGTGGGATGTACCTACAGATTGTGCACCTCAGACCCTAATTGGAGATGGGTCCAGAGGGGAGGTTGAATGTAAAATTCTGTGTATAAAGGGGGATGACTTCTTTGGCTTCGGGTGTCTCGATTTGGAGAGGCACCCGGGTCTGCTGCAGAGTCGAGAGGAATAAAGAACTCTTGCTTCCAAGATTTAGTCTTTGAGCATTAATTGTGAGCACAAAGCGTATCTCACAAAGTGCTGGAATGCCTCAGTGGGTCAGGCAGCGTCTCTGATCTTCTTCAGACGGCAGGGTGCCGGGTTTCCAAAATGTCGCTGTATATTCCGCAAATGTCCATTAGGAGGTGCAAGTCGGCAACTAACCGTCCCAGCGCCGCATCTTCTCCCCAGTGTGCGTTTGTGACCCGCGCTTGGGGAATGTGGCAGTGCGGCTGACATTGCATGTAACTGGAACTTGCAATTTCGTCTGTTTTTTTTTTTTTTTTTGCAGGGTCTAACCCAAACTCCTACTGGTTCCAGGACGTGAAACTGGCTCTGAATCCTCTTTTCTTCCTCCCAATTTTATAATACTGCAAACTGGGGGTTTGAATTATTCTTGTCCTTTGGAGGAAACCACGCAGAATTTACCATTTAAATTATCACGAATTTACTCAAAGCAGCAAGAGAGTGATAACTGTGACAAACGTGAACTTTGGCCAAGGAGAAGGCAGGCGCCCTCTCAAGATTGGCGAGGTGTCCAGCATACTCTGGACGGGTCAGGCAGCATCAATGGAGAAAAGGAATAGGTGACGTTTCGGGTCGAGACCCTGATATATGAGGAAGGGTCTCGACCCGAAACGTCAACTATTCCTTTTCTATATATTGCCTTTCCCGCTGAATTACTGCAGCATTTTGTATCTATCTTCGGTGTAAACTAACAACTGCAATTCCTTCTTACACAGCATATTCTGAAACTCTTCACAGTGACAAGCAGACAATGGCAAAGGTGCCCCACAACATCGCCCACGTTTAATATAATCGAGAATTCGTCAAACACACGCGCATACAGATCTGTACTTGGAGAGTTTGTTAATTAGAAATCAAGTCAGTAACAACTTTAAACAAAAAAGGCGGATTGGCAAACTGCGTGGAATATTGAGTTTAGCACGGACAAAGCAACGTTGATTTTCTTAAAAAGGGTTCTAAACCATGGGCCAAACCAATCCACATTCTCCAGAGATGCTGCCTGGCCCGCTGAGTTAATCCAGCACTTCGTGTATTTTTTTTTTGTAAACTAGCATCTGCAGCTCCGTGTGCCAACAGAGATTTGTTGGGGTTCACAAATTGGAGGCAGGCGGTTGTATTTCCGAAATTTCTGATCCTTGGATAGAAAACATTTCATTAAATAATGCATGAAATATATATTACAATATCTCGTCGCACGCTCTATTGCATGCAGTTGCTTTTACGGTGCAGTTTTGTTTTACTACACGTTGTGTAGAGATTTTGGAAAATATAATTGCAGTTGTTCGTGTTTTATGTATGCCAACTGCTAAAACCTCACCTAGACGCTGTAGAGTCAAATTACACGGGGGATAAACAGAAGTGGAATGTGACCTGCCGGCTTGAACTTGCTCCGTTGTCCCTGAGATCGACCAGGGGCAGATTCGCAAAACCCGTGTAAAAACAAAACTATCGATCTCACTGCGTTGGCTCATTTTTTTTTAAAAATTCTGCAGTGAAGACGCAAGAGAACAAGAAAGAGTAATGATATGCAAATAGAAACCCCATTTGCCAGGACAGATATTTATAAGAACTCGTTGTTTGAATCTCCTGAATCTTCTGAAATTGTAGTCGGCAGGGCAGCACTCTGCATATCGTTAACTTTGTAAGAACCTTAAGAGAATGGAATACACTAGACAACAATATAGTCAAATCACCTTCACTGGACAGTTTTAAGGGGGTGCGTTAGTATGCACAACACATCCAAGTTGGCGATATGCAGAATACTGCCCTGCCGACTACAAATTCAGAAGGTTCAGAAGGAGACTGCACACGCTGCAACTGGCGCACAACAAAACCAAACTGCGGGAATTCAGCGTGTCAAGCAGCATCTGTGGAGGAAGAGCGCGATGTTTGGGGTTGGAACCCTTGTTCAGAAAAGCATTTCCTCTCAGTTCCACATCTATTATCCCGAGATTTGGTTCTGAACTCTCTAACTATTCCCAAGAGAACACTCTGGCAATCGTAGTTTGCATAAAAGAGCGTCTGCGGAAGGGTCCGACCCCAGACGCCATCTATCCATGTTCTCCAGAGATGCTGTCTGACCCGTTGAGTTATTCCAGCATCTACAGTTCCTTCTTTCGACGAATTTAGAAATACTCAGCACCTGTGCAAAGAGAAACTCTTCATGGACTCAAATATTGACCGTTTTTCGCTCCACAGACAATGCCTTGATGAATGTTTCCAGTGTTTTCTGTTTTTATATCAGATTGCCAACATTTGAGTTTTTACATTTTCAATCAAGGAATTCGAGCCAACAACGCCATTCAATATGATCATGGCTGATCATCCAGAATCCGCACCCCGTTCCTGCTTTTTTCCCACGTATCCCTTGATTCCTTAAGCTCTAAGAGCTAAATCTAACTCTCTGTTGAAAACATCCAGTGAATTGGCTTTCACTGTCTTCTGTGGCAGATAATTAATTCCTCAGATTCACAACTCTCTGGGTGAAAAAGTTTTTCCTCATCTCAGTCCTAAATGGCCGACCCCGTATTCTGAAAGTGTGACCCCTCAACATTGAGTACATTTTTCCTGCATTTACCCTGTCCAATCATCTAAGATTTGTTTTAGATCTCAAAGACCTAAAGGTCTCAACTCAAAACGTCAATTATTCCTTCTCTCCAGAGATGCTGCCTGTCCCACTGAGTTGCTCCAGCTGTTGTGTCTATATACTATAACATGTAAAGGCTTGGATAGAGTGAATGTGGCGAGGATGTTTCAAGCAGTGTGAGGGTCTAGCACCAGAGGGCATATCCTCAGAGTAGAAGTACATTCCTTTCGAATGGAGGTAGAGGAACTTCAGCCAGAGGGTGGTGAATCGGTGGATTCTCATTGCACTACCTCTTGCACATGTTAGTAGTTTTATTATAGCCTTGTGTACACTGACGATAGCTGGTAGGGTTGCCGCCTTGCAATGCCAGATACATAACCACTGGTGCTGTCTGTACGGAGTTTGAACGATCTCTCTGTGACCGTATGCGTTTCTTCCGGGTTCTCTAGTTTTCTGCCGATGGGTTTTCTCCCGGTGGGTTTTAGATTAATGGGGCAGAGTAAATCGTCCCAAATGTGTATATGGAATGAATGGGAAAGGGAATAACATTCAACCAGAATGGTCCGCGAGTACTCGATGGGCCGAAGGGCCTGTTTGCATGCTGTATCTCTGAACTAAACAAGCATGGATAGCTCACGGACGGGTTTTCGCTGTATCTCGGAACATGTGACACTAACAAACCGATAGCTCGGTGGATATTGCCTGAAGAAGGGTTTCAGGCAATAGAAGAGAATTTTGTCTATTTCATTCGCTCCATAGATGCTGCTGCACCCGCTGAGTTTCTCCAGCACTTGTCTAGCTCGGTGGATATAGTGTACCCTTCCCCTCCTTTAAAGGCCTCCTTGTTCCGAGCGCCAATCTACTTGCCTCTGAAGGCAAGACAACTTTTTCGGAGAGGCAAACTGCTCAGACCACCATCCAACGTGGTGTCAAAAACGCCACCTTTTTCCTGACTACGGCAATCCCGGCTCCTGCTCGCGAATTGCTTGCTGCACCTGCAAATAATGCAATGGGCTCCAACTTTTAGGTGGCCTGGTCACCATGTGAAGAAAATACAAGCGCCGTAGTGGGAGGCGTGCGCTACGGCTAATCACCGGGGCTGCAAACGGCGATCAGAAACACAGGCTCGCCTCGGTTTTATTTCCAAATCTCCCCGCACAAACACACACAGACTGGCCTCTGGGAATGTTGACGTCAGCTGGAAAGAGGGAGTGTATGTTCCGGTTCAGGAACTAGAAGGCGGAGGAAACTGTGAAGGAGACGGTAACAAAACACAAATTAAAAGAGCGGAGATCATGTAAAGTGGAAAGAAAGGCAAAGCGCAGTGCAACATTCATCTCACCGAGAGCGACAGGAGGGAGACGAGCAAAGCGAGCCTGTGGTTTTTAACTCGACTTATTTATGTTTGAAATTAATGTGCATTTTATTTCACTTTGCTCTCCGCTCTCCTTGCTTGTTGTGTTGCGGGAGGCGGGCGGACTGTGGAGCCTGAGGGCAGCGAGCCCGGAGCGTTCCATCCGAGCAGCCCACCGCTGTACCCCGAGCCCACCTCCCCTCCGGGACCATGTTCAACTGCATCCCTCTCTGGCGGTGCAACCGGCACGTCGAGGTGGTGGACAAACGGCACTGCTCGCTCCTCGTCGTCCCCGACGAGATCTATCGTTACAGCCGCAGCCTGGAAGAGCTGCTGCTCGATGCCAACCAACTGCGGGAATTGCCGAAAGTAAGTAGGCGACCGGCGGCTGCTTGCCTTCCTTGGTAATTGCCGCCTCCCCCCTTTTTTGCTCGCTCCACTTCACCTCTGCTTTCCCAGCGCTAAACCAACTTTGTTGCAAGTGAGGGGCGAGCGAGAGAGAGAGTGTGTGTGAGAAAGTGGGCCGGGTAATGCTTTGCTGTGATTCCACACACCGTTGTGGATTTTGCCCAATGTACCTTCCTCAAAGCAAAGCTGCAACTTCTGCAACTTCTGCGGAGGAAAAGTTCACTCCGGCAAACAAAAAGTTTTAAAAGCGGTGGGTGGCGGGGGTGAGATTATCAAGGTATCACTTTCATGTTTAAGATGTTTGCCCTTTTTCTTGAAGTGCAGTATTTGCATGTTTTAAGGTTAGCAGCTTTGTGAGCGAAAATGTTAAATACCTGGTGAAGTTGAGTTTTGAAAATCAAATTCCAGGAGCTGGAAATCTGATTTTTTTTTAAAGATAAAATGCTGGAAGTATCCCACAGGTCAAGCAGCATCCGTGGAAAGGGAAACGTTTAAAGTGTCAAATGGGATACTCTTGGTCAGAACTGGGAAAACGGTAGTGTTTTAATTGACAGTAAAAAAGAGTATAGAAGTTTGGAGGTCATGTTGCAGTTGTATTTAGAATATTGTGTTCAGTTCTGGGCACCATGTTATAGGAAAGATTTTGTCAAGCTTGAAAGGGTTCAGAAAAGATTTACGAGAATGTTGCCAGGACTAGAGGGTGCGAGCTATAGGGAGAGGTTGAGTGGGCTGGGTCTCTATTCATTGGAGCGCAGGAGGATGAGGGGTGATCTTGTATAGGTGTACAAAATCATGAGAGGAATAGATCAGGTAGATGCACACAGTCTCTTGCCCAGAGTGGAGGAAGTGAGGACCACAGGACACAGGTTCAAGGTGAAGGGGAAAAGATTTAATAGGAATCTGAAGGGTAACTTTTTCACACAAAGGGTGGTGGGTGTATGGAACAAGCTGCCAGAGGAGGTAGTTGAGGCTGGGACTATCCCAATGTTTAAGAGACAGTTAGACGGGTACATTGATAGGACAGGTTTGGAGGGAAATGGACCAAGTGCAGGCTGGTGGGACTAGTTTAGCAGGGATATGTTGGCCAATGTGGGCAAGTTGGGCTGAAGGGCCTGTTTCCACACTGTATCACTCTATAGCTCTAAAACATGTCTTGGGTTAGTTTACTTAAGTCCCTGTGTGGTATTTATTGATTTTCATATTGGTGGAAATTATGTTGTGCATTGATCCAGGAATGTAAATGTGTTTTATCCAACCACGTTGACAAAGGCAGAATTGATTTGGTGATGCCTGCCACTAAGGGCAGGTGAGACCAAGGGCAGGATGGTTGCAGACCCTTCCCTCATCTCTGGGATGTGGTATTACAACTTGTTCTAGTTTGAGGGTAAGATTTCTCCTCTTGTTTGCAGGTTTGTTTTGCATAGAGCCAACCCTGTTACAGCTGCTCTGGACCAAGCAGAAAGGTGCTAGTCACTAGTTTTTTTCTTGGTCTGAAGTCAGATGAATGAGCGGGGGGGGGGGGGGGGGGGGGGGGGGGGGGGGGGGGGGGGGGGGGGGGGGGGGGGGGGGTTGTATGGGAAGTGGTATTTTAAAGTAGCTGATTAACTGTACAAAAGTACTTGGTGCCATTGTATCCGACTTTACATTTAAAGTGTTCTTGATCTTCATGCCACTTGCCTGGAAAGAAATATTTGTGAGGAAGTTTATTCTAAATTAAACTTGGGTGGCACAGTGGAGCATATTTTCGATGCTGTCTCAGTAAAACTAAATTGCCATTCTTCTTAATGATATTGATGTTTTCAAACTGACTCCATAGTCAGCATCTTCATCTGACCCTGACAGGTTTGTTTGATTTGGATGTCACTGCAGGGAGTGCAGGTACATTCTCCAATAATGGGAAAAGTGTTGGAATTGTCACACAAAGCTTTCATAAAAATATAGCCAGACTCTGCGTGGACATGCGCACCATCCAGTTAGGGGGCTAGATGACCCTTAATGATGAACCAGAAATATAATATGGAAAGCTGTCGGTACAGACTTGATAGAGGATGGGCATATATACCAGGGATGGTATAGTGGTGCAGCTGATAGAGCTGATAGCTTACAGCATCAGAGACCCATGTCACCCCTTACCTTGAGTGTTGTCTGTGTGGAGTTTGGAAGATCTCCCTGTGGGTGTGTTACCTCCAGGCATCTGGTTTCCTCTCACATCTCAAAGACTGTCCCAATTAGCCTCTTGGGGGGAAAAACATGTCCCTAATGTGTAGGGAGTGGATGTGGAATTAGGGTAACATAGAAGTAATGTTTCTATAGAGGACCTGAGAGGTGTGTTTTTTTTTGTTCCATGCAGAGAATAGATGATATGTGGAGTGCACTGCCGGAGGAGGTGGTGGAATTATATTTGATTATTCGGTTTCAGAGACATTTAGGATGCGATTTAGTGTTAAAGAAGGAACTGCAGATGCTGGAGAATCGAGGGTTACACAAAAAGCTGGAGAAACTCAGCGTTAAACGTCGCCTATCTCCTTCGCTCCTTAGATGCTGCTGCACCCGCTGAGTTTCTCCAGCTTTTTGTGTAACCCTAGGATGAGATTTAAATGGGCAAGGCAGAGAAAGATACAGACTCGTATCTAGAGGGCAAATGGGATTAGTGGGGGTGGGCAAAAATATTGGTATGGACTGAAAAGCCCATTTCTGTGCTGTATAAATAAGGGGAGGGGCGTAGGGGCAGGGACACCTACAAAAATAAGGAATAAAGGTGCAATGGTATCCAATAGTATTCGAGTCCCAAATCACTCAAGTCAAGTTCTGAGGGCACTAATCCGAAAGCTAACTGGTGGAAACAAAGCGTTCATTTGTTGTGACATACAAATCAAAAGCATTGACATTATGTCTCGCTTGACTTTAGTTGGTCTAGGTATACCATAAATATTTGATCTCCATGGGAAGGGTAAACGAAAGATATGAACATATGAAAAATTTAGAAATGTGTCTTTTGTGCAGTATATGTATTGGGTTATCATTGCCATGTGTACCGAGATACAGTGTTCAACTTTGTTTTGCGTGTGATCTCAGCAAATCCTACCATATATGACCATATCTGGTCGTGCAAAAGAGAAAATAAACAGTGCAGAATATCGTGGTTTAGCTGCAGAGAATGTGCATATTTATAAAAAGCATGTGGTCTGCAAGGAGGTAGACTGAAAGATCTGGAATTAATTGAGAATCTTACATAAATCAGCAAAGGGAAAGATTTAAGGGCTTGCCCCACTATGGCGACCTTATTTGCGAGTTCAGGAGAGTTTGCGCTCGTCACAAGCTCGCACCACGGTCGACACGTGGTCGTAGGTGGTCACTGGTAAGTCTCCTTCATGGTCGAGAGGAGTTCTCGCATAGTGGTTACTACTCGCGGCCTCAGTTTGTTCGCGGAAAAAATTTTCAACAAGCTGAAAAAATGTCTGCGAGTGAAAATTGGTCGGCACGGAGAAAATCAATACTTTTGAATTCGTAGTGCAGTGGTAGTGGGGTTGCCATGTCGTCGTAGGTAGTCGAGGTAGCCGTAGGTAACCTCCTATGCTGACCGGGCATTTTAATTGGCTCATTGGGGGGAAAAAAACGTAAGCACGAGTTTTCAGAATCAAGGAAAACCGACTGGTAATGTTAAATGCCCGCTAAACTTCATAGCTGTGTATCTCCGGCTTATTAAAAGTTGTCTGGCTTCTTAAAAGTGTCTCCCTGCCTTCTCCCCGCCTTCTCCCCGCCTTCTCCCCGCCTTCTCCCCCCATCTCCCCTTCCCCCCCCTTTTAAAGGACTTACCGTACACTGTGCCAGCCGTCTTTAACCTTCCTGTTGATCGCGGTTATCACCTTGGCTTTGCACCGTGCGAATTTCAGACAGCGCTCCCCCACTTTCCCTGTCCCCCGCCTTTGCGATATGTGTGTGTGTGTGTGTTTCAGCGCTGCCGGTCGATCCAGCTCACGGTTTTTCAGGCGAGTGCCCCCGAGCTTGAAGGTCGTAAACAATTTGCTGAAAAGTCGTGTAAGTGGGACAGGCCCTTAAAGGTGACCTGCTAGAAATCCAGAGTTCGAGGAGTGGTCCAAACTGTGACAATGGGAGGTCCATGCAATTGAGAAATATCATTGCAGGCAGTGTCTGAGTAAAGACTGGGGTGTTCCATAAGTTGATTCTGTTCACAAAATACAGTCAATTGTTATAGTTACCATACCTCCACTGTATTGCAATGAATGGTCTCAAAAGCACTGATATAGAATAATTTACTTTAAAAGCGCTAGAGAGGGAGAAAGAGAGGGAGGGAACTACTTCTGCACTCATAGGAATTAACACATGTACATGTGTCAGACTTATTAATTTAATAACATGTGAGCGTGTTTGTATGCAGAGGATGTCCATAAGTCAGTTGTTTAATAACCTGGGAATAGCCTGACGTAATACTATAGCAAAACTGAAATTTGGAAGCCTGTACATTTGATCACTAGTTAATATTTTGATATTATTTCCTTTGCTCACTGCCCCAGTGATGCCACAAAAGGCAATCTCGGAGAGGTTCTATCAGAATGATTGGAGATGGATAATGGATCTTTGTTGAGGATGCTGGATGGTCTTTATACTAGATAGTGCAGAGCTGAGGTTTATTGTTCTGATAAATCAAGGCAGAGTTCTTTCAAGGCCACATGGTATTCTTATTTGGGAGAAGCCAACACCATTGACATTTGTTTGGTCTGACTTCTTGCAGCTTGGAGTTTGGCAGTTTGTAACCAAAGAGAATGTAATTACTTTTCTGTTATCTTGCCACACATCCGGTGGCGCCACAATGGCAGCCTCGCCAACAGGCTGTCTGTCCTTTCGTTTTTTTTGTTTCATTTTGTTATTTTAGTGTGTTTTAAAAGTTTGTGTTAATGATCTCTGGTTAGTTTTATGAGGGGGTCGGGGGAAACCTTTTTTCAATCTCTTTCTTGCCGGAGATGCGATTGTTTTCTGGGTTGTAAATCCAGTCGCTCTGCACCTAACATCATGGAGCTGGAGGCCTTGCTCGGGACTGGATTTGAGCCCCATCACGGGCCATGGATTTACCATCAGAGCCGATTCCTTGCTTGGGATCGATGCTCCAACCACGGCCTGCAGACTTTAACATCGCGGAGCTCGCAGTCTCGGGAGAGACCGAGTCGGGGGCTTCAAAGTCGCAGAAGGTTTCGACTAGCCCTGACCCAAGGTCGATCGCCCGGCACGGGGTTCTGAGATTCCCCCCAATGCAGGAGCTTGATCGCCCCGACGCGGAGGGTCCGCCGCCAGATTCAGGAGTTAAGATGAGTCCAGCGGGAGACTCGGGACCCCCGACCACAGGAGAACAAAGAAAGGAAAGATTGAACTTTTATTTTGCCTTCCATCACAGTGAGGAATGTGGAGGAGTCACTGTGGTGGATGTTTATGTTAAAATGTATTTTTGTGTGTTCTGTTGCTTTTTTATTAGTATGACTATGGCAAATCAAATTCCTCATATGCTCCTCATACTATTAAAGTATGCTTATGATTAAATAATAAAACAGCAAGTTATTTTATTATGTGTAGCTATCTCTTCACAAAATAATGTATGAGGTGGAAATGTGTTGTGATAACTTTTTGTTGAAGATGAAGACTGATTCATTCTTGCTGTATTGAAGGAGACTTCCTCATTAACTATCACAGGTTGTGATTGTGAAGATCTTCCTTGTGTGTACTAGGCATTAAAGTTACCTGTAGAAACAAAGAACTGCAGATGGTGGTTTACAGAGAAGGCACAAAGTGCTGGATTAATTTGCGGGTCAGGCAGCATCTCTGGAGAACGTGGATAGGTGACGTTTCAGGTAGGGACCCTTCTCGTCGTGTGAGGAATCATCCTCTTCAATGCAACATTTTGTGTCTATCTAAGGAACTGTGGATGCTGACTTACAAAAAAGACACAATGCTGGAGTAACTTAGCAGGTCAGGCAGCATCCCTGGAGAACGTGGATAGGTGATGTTTCATATTGGGGCACTTATTCAGAATTTGACACCTAAAATTATCTGGTGTGTATGCTGTTGTGGTTGTTCCTGTGGAGAACATTGAAAATACAAAACCTAAGGTGTTGAGATATTTTTCATTTTGTGACTTTAAGTAAAAATGAAACATTAGGCAATTTTAAAATTCTGTAATGAGTGATTGCTAATACTTTAAGAATAGCTAGTTAGCCTATGTCTCACTTAGCAGTTGTGAGTGTAAAAATAAGCTGGGAACTTAAATTAAAAATCTCTCTCCATGTCCTCGCCATTACTGGAATCTGCAGTAAATACCAATCTGTAGAAAATTATTAAAAGATGTGAATAATTATTAAAATAACAACCTAAGTGTTTATTTCTTCACATTACTTTGGAACACTTGGAGGTTATAAAATTGTACTTGCTTTGCAATGCAAATTGAAGACTCAATCACCAATAGAGTTACGTACTGTTCGGGTTAAAGAAATTCTCCCTTAAAAATAAATTGCTAATTATAGAATTTGTGCGTGCATATGGTAAATAAATTAACATAAATATATTTCTTCAACGTGTCGCATGTGCTAATTTTGCAGCTTTGCGCTATGGAAAATAGTGATGCATCCCTTCTTCTAAGACTGCAACCCTTCCCCACTCCTGTTAACACAGGTGTTGCCTATAAATGAGTTTACACAATGCTGTTATCTGTGCCAAAGTTATAGTATATTGGTGTAAATGGCAGGAAAAAATGGCTTGGGCTCATCTCATGTAATTTGTACATTTTGGAAGCTTCAGTGAAACGAGATGCCTTCAATGTACAGAGATATACAAGCAATGAAAGGGAGGCTGAAGGAGCAAAGTTCCTTCGTCTTTGTCGCACTGAGTGAAGCCAATAAAGATCTGATGCTTAAACAACATAAGGATTTGAAAGCCTTTCCTCAGTTAATTCTCCTGACAGTAATGTTATTGTGTCATAACTTGGAAGTTAGTTCAAGGGTTCTTCTGTGTGAGTTGTTTTAAGCAAATGGAAAAAAATAATTCTGTTTTCTCCACTTTTTGAGGAGAGTCATATTTTACAGCAAAACAAATTACTGCGTGACTGCAAAGGGTCCCGACCTGAAATGTCACCTATTATTTCTCTCCAGAGATGCTGCCTGACCCACTGAGTTGCTCCAGCATTTTGTGTCTATCTTCATAATAATCGAGCATCTGCAGTTCCTTCCTAGTCATCCGTGTTCCTGGGCACGGTTGGGAGGGCTCGTTTGGATCAATGGCTCCCTCAAAGCTCTATTGCATTCATAGTGAGTCTTCATTAAGGGAGTTCTTGCTTCCAAAGGAATAGTCAGGATGACACACAACTACAGAGAGATACCAGCTACGTAACTAGCAGAAGTTAAGCAGAGATCTGAGGTACAAAGAGACTTGGGAATGTTGGCGTAGGATTCCAAAAAGGTACATTTGCAGGTCGATTTGGTAGTAAGGAAGGCAAATGCAATGTTAGCATTCGAAATGACTAGAATATAAAAGCAAGGATGCAATGCTAAGGCTTTATAAGGCACTGGTCAGACCTCCTTTGGAATATTATGAGCAGTTGTGGGCTCCATAATCTGTGGAAAGCTAGTGTTGAAGAGGATCCGGAAGAGTTTTATGAGATTGATCCCGGGGATGATTAGATTAACATATGAGGAGTGTTTGATAGCTCTGGGCCTGTGCTCGCTGGAGTTTAGAAGAATGATTGGGGATCTCATTGAAACCTACCAAATAATGAAAGGCCTAGATAGAGTGGATAGAGGCACAGCCTCAGAATAAAAGGACATACCTTTAGGTTGGAGATGAGGAGGAACTTCTTTAGCCAGCGGGTGGTGAATCTCTGGAATTCATTGCTACAGATGACTGCGGAGGTCCTCATTGGGTATTTTTAAAGCAAAGATTGATATGTTATTGAGTGCTTTGAGAGGTTGATCATGGAGCAAATCAACTCATACCTCGACAAAAACCTGCACACAGTTCGCGTACCGTCACAACAGATCAACGGTGGATGCGATCCCGCTGGCCCTCCACTCTGCTCTGGACCACTTGGACAACAAAAACTCATATGTCAGGCTGTTATTTATCGATTACAGCTCGGCATTTAACACAATTATCCCCTCCAAGCTGGTTACCAAACTCTCAGAACTGGATCTCTACGCATTCCTCTGCAATTGGATCCTCGACTTCCTCATTCACAGATCACAGTCCGTTCGTATTGGTGGAAATGTGTCAGCCTCGATAACAATCAGCACGGGAGCAACTCAAGGCTGCGTGTTCAGCCCCCTGCTGTACTCACTCTATACTCATGACTGCATAGCCTCTCACAGTGCGAACTCCATCATCAAGTTCGCTGACGACACCACTGTTGTGGGACGTATCACTGATGGGGACGAGTCAGAGTATAGAGAGAGATCAAGCGAATCTGTCCATATGGTGCCAGCACAATAACCTGGCCCTCAACACCAGCAAAACCAAGGAACTGATTGTGGACTTTGGAAGGAGTAGGATGGGAACCCACAGTCCCGTTTATATCAACGGGTCGAAAGGGTCAAGAGCTTCAAATTCCTGGGAGTGCACATCTCTGAAGATCTTTCCTGGTCCGAGAACACTAATGCAATTATCAAGAAAGCACATCGGCGCCTCTACTTCCTGAGAAGATTACGGAGAGTCGGTTTGTCAAGGAGGACGCTCTCTAACTTCTACAGGTGCACAGTAGAGAGCTTGAAGACTGGTTGCATCGTGGCTTGGTTCGCCAAGTTGAGTGCCCTGGAGAGGAAAAGACTTTAAAAAGTAGTAAACACTGCCCAGTCCATCATCGGCTCTGACCTTCCTTCCATCGAGTGGATTTATCGCAGTCGCTGCCTCAAAAAGGCTGGCAGCATCATCAAAGACCCACACCATCCTGGCCACACACTCATCTCTCTGCTACCTTCAGGTAGAAGGTACAGGAGCCTGAAGACTGCAACGACCAGGTTCAGGAATAGCTACTTCCCCACAGCCATCAGGCTCGGCTTGGACAAAACTATGATAATTAATATCCCATTATCTGTTGTCTGTTATTTGCACTTTATCAGTTTATTTATTCATGTGTGTATGTATTTATATAATAGAACATAGAAACATAGAAACATAGAAATTAGGTGCAGGAGTAGGCCATTCAGCCCTTCGAGCCTGCACCGCCATTCAATATGTTCATGGCTGATCATCCAACTCAGTATCCCGTACCTATAATGATATATGGACACACCGATCTGCTTTGTAGTAAATGCCTACTATGTTCTGTGTGCCGAAGCAAAGCAAGAATTTCAATGTCCTATCAGGGACACACGACAATAAACTCACTTGAACACTTGAACTTGAACTTGATTAATAAGGGTGTCGAGCATTACCGGGAGAAGGC
>CM069135.1:29947463-30339963 GCA_035221665.1 Okamejei kenojei | reverse complement strand
ATTTAAAATTAAATAAAAATAATTACTATATTTTTTTTTTTTTTTTTTTTTTATATTATTAACAAAAAAAAAAAAAAAAAAAAAAAAAAAAAAAAAAAAAAAAAAAAAAAAAAAAACAAAAATAAAAAAAAATAAACAAAAAACACACCAACAAAAACAAAATAAAAAAAACAAAAAAAAAAAAAAAAAAAAAAATAAATATACACAAAAAAAAAAAAAAAACAAATAATAATAAAAAAATACAAAATTTAAATTAATTTTTTTATTTTTTTAACATTTATGAAACTTAATTTTTTTAAAAAAAAAAAAACCAATATTAAATTTTATTATATAAAAAAAAAAAAACAAATAAAAAAAAAAAAAATAAAAAAAACCAATAAAAAATAAAATAAAAACCCATACAAAAAAAAAAAAAACACAAAAAAAAATAAAAAAAAAAAAAAAAAAAACAACCCAACCAAAATAAAAAAAAAAAAAAAAATAATAAAGAAAAAAACAACAAAAAAAAAAAAAAAACAAAAAAAATAAAACAAAATAAAACAAAATAAAAAAAATAAAAAAAAAAAAACCAAATAAACAAAAAACAAAAAAAAAAAAAAAAAAAAAAAAAAAAAAAAAAAAAAAAAAAAAAACAAAAAAAAAACCAAACCAACCCACCCCAAAAAAAAAAAAAAAACAAAATAAAAAACAAAAAAACAAAAACACAAAAAAAATAACCAAACACCCCCCAAAAACAAAAAAAAAAAAAAAACCAAAATAAACCCCCAAAAAAAAAAAACAAAAAAAAAAAAAAAAAAAAAAAAAAAAAAAAAAACACCAAAAACAAAAACACCCACACAAAAAAACCCCCAAAAACCCCAAAACCAAAACCAAAACCAAACAAAAAAAAAAAAAAAAAAAAACACAAAAAAAAAAAAACCCAAAAAAACAAAAAAAACCCCAAACACCAACAAACAAAAAAACACAACAAAAAAAAAACCAAAAAAACAAAACCAACCCAAAAAAAAAAAAAAAAAACCCACCCCCCAAAAAACAAACCCCCCCAAAAAAAAAAAAAAAAACCCCCACCAACAAAAAAACCCCAAAAAAAAAACCCCACACCCCACACACAAAAAACCACCCACCACACCACACAAACCCCCCACAAAAAAACAACAAAACCACCCAACACCCCCCCACCCCCCCCCCCCCAAACACCCACAACCCCCCACCACAACCCCCCCCCCCACAAAAAAACAACCCCCCCCAACCCCCCCCCACCCACAAAAAAACACAAAACCTCCCCCCCCAACCTCCCCCCCCCCACACCCCCCCCCCCCCCCCCCCCCCCCCCCCCCCCCCCCCACCCCCCCCCCCCCCACCCCCCCCCCCCCCCCCCCCCCCCCCCACCCCCCCCCCCCCCCCCCCCCCCCCCCCCCCCCCCCCCCCCCCACCCCCCCCCCCCCCCCCCCCCTCCCCCCCCCCCCCCCCCCCCCCCCCCCCCCACCCCCCCCACCCCCCCCCCCCCTCCCCCCCCCCCCCCCCCCCCCCCCCCCCCCCCCCCCCCCCCCCCCCCCCCCCCCCCCCCCCCCCCCCCCCCCCCCCCCCCCCCCCCCCCCCCCCCCCCCCCCCCCCCCCCCCCCCCCCCCCCCCCCCCCCCCCCCCCCCCCCCCCCACCCCCCCCCCCCCCCCCCCCCCCACCCCCCCCCCCCCCCCCCCCCACCCCCCCCCCCCCCCCCCCCCCCCCCCCCCCCCCCCCCCCCCCCCCCCCCCCCCCCCCCCCCCCCCACCCCCCCCCCCCCCCCCCCCCCCCCCCCCCCCCCCCCCCCCCCCCCCCCCCCCCCCCCCCCCCCCCCCCCCCCCCCCCCCCCCCCCCCCCCCCCCCCCCCCCCCCCCCCCCCCCCCCCCCCCCCCCCCCCCCCCCCCCCCCCCCCCCCCCCCCCCCCCCCCCCCCCCCCCCCCCCCCCCCCCCCCCCCCCCCCCCCCCCCCCCCCCCCCCCCCCCCCCCCCCCCCCCCCCCACCCCCCCCCCCCCCCCCCCCCCCCCCCCCCCCCCCCCCCCCCCCCCCCCCCCCCCCCCCCCCCCCCCCCCCCCCCCCCCCCCCCCCCCCCCCCCCCCCCCCCCCCCCCCCCCCCCCCCCCCCCCCCCCCCCCCCCCCCCCCCCCCCCCCCCCCCCCCCCCCCCCCCCCCTCCCCCCCCCCCCCCCCCCCCCCCCCCCCCCCCCCCCCCCCCCCCCCCCCCCCCCCCCCCCCCCCCCCCCCCCCCCCCCCCCCCCCCCCCCCCCCCCCCCCCCCCCCCCCCCCCCCCCCCCCCCCCCCCCCCCCCCCCCCCCCCCCCCCCCAACCCCCCCCCCCCCCCCCCCCCCCACACAACAAAACCCCCCCCCCCCCCCAACCCCCCCCCCCCCCCCCCCCCCCCCCCCCCCCCCCCCCCCCCCCCCCCCCCCCCCCCCCCCCCCCCCCCCCCCCCCCCCCCCCCCCCCCCCAAACCCACCAAAAAAACACACCCCCCCCCCCCCCACCCCCCCCCCCCCACCCCCCCCCCCCCACAGAATGAAGACTGTTGTGAAAATGGCAGATCGACTGTCGGAACCTATTGGGTCTGAACAATGATGTCTGGAACCAGAGCTGGAATCCACGAGGTAAAAGATGGAGGCGCAGACAAGTTATGAGAAAACAAACGCGGCTGTGGTAACGGGTCTGGGTTAAAGACGTGGTCCTAGATTCGGAGGGAAGGCGGAATCACAGAGGGGGAGTAGTGAGGGAGGATGTTGCTGAACTCTCGTCAGAGAGAGGAGGAGATCTTCAAGTGGGCCGAACATCGAAAATGTGTCTGAAATTTAACTTTCGTGATCCATATCTGGTATCTACTTGAAATTTGGCACAGATTTAGATAAAATATCATTGAGAAGGAATTCATAACTCGTCAGTGCAAAAAGTTGCACACTAATTAATTAAGCTAATTAGAAAAAGTAACAGCGCCCTCTTGTGCTCAATAATAGATCGCTGTATATTACTCTATGGGGAACATTGAATACTATTACGGCAATTACACGGGACGGGTAACTCTTCACCACGGGAATTTCAGTCTTTTAATCCGTGATCTACGGGGAGAGGACACTGGTGAATATGAGATGACTTTTGGAACAAGTTCAGGCGGAGGTGATGAACTCGGGCAAGAGTGTGACTGGAGGTGTACAGTGAGTGAGACTGCCGCAGAGATCCCAGGTTTCGCAGGCTCCTGAATCCGCATAATTAATTGATGAGGGTAGATCCTGTGTATTCCCCAGTTTACTGAACCCCACTGACTGCCAGTTACTTTCCTCAGGTAGACTCACCTGCTGGAGTAACTTAGTGGGTCAAGCAGCATCTCTGGAGAAAATCGATGTTTTGGGTCCAGACCCCCCTTAAGTTTGAGAGTGAGGGGAGAGATAAACTAAAGAAATCTGTGTCTTTCAGTCTGAAGAGGGAACTCTACCCCAAATGTCACCTATTCCTTTTCTCCAGAGATGCTGCCTGTCCCGCTGAGTTACTCCAGCATCGGCATCTACCAGAGGAAAGTAACTTTGTTTTTGGTACGTTGCACGAACCAGTGTCCAGGATCTATGGACTTGATCTGGATGAGTAGGTACACTGTTCATTAAGTCTTTGCGGCCTCAATTACCGCCTGACCTCGGGCTGTCTCCCAACCCATCTCGGAGAATGAAGCACGACTCGTGGTACAGAAACATTGCATTTTTATTTGTTTATATCAGTATACACGATGTACGAAAGAGATCTCATAATAATGTTCTCCTTTTTGGAGAACATTGTTACTTTAGTACAGTTGGGTATTCAAAGTATTCTTATTCAGAGTCTTCCTCAAAGTTGAACTCTTTCAAACTTATGCATGCACAGTGATCTGCAGTTCACTCTCTTGCAAAAACTAGATAACAACTTGCTGAAATCATACTGTCATAGTTTATTATGGTGTAGATAATCATGTGAGGTTATTTGTATTATTGTTTTGACAGTTAAAACCTCTTGCACTAACCTTCCTCTCTGGAATGATCCCAGTGTGCTCCCTGGCTAGCTAGCCTGAAACAAAGCATGTGATTGGTCAATTGGCATCCGATTCAATGTCAAACGTGCTTTGATTGCGAGTAAAATTATTACTCGGAAAATTTGAGTTTTTTTCCATATTTTAAAAATATGTCTAGGTTTTTGACGAGTTTCAGATATGATTTCTATAATATTACACTATGTTATAAATACAGGTAGATATGGGATGTGGGTCACGAAATGAAACAAAAAAGCACCTCGGCCCATGGTCTAAACGTAATATCTTGAGGAGATTTCATAGTGGAGTGGACAAAATGTGTAAGAAAGAACTGCAGATGCTGGTTTAAATCGAAGGTAGACACAAAATGCTGGAGTAACTCAGCAGGTGAGGCAGCATCTCTGGAGAAAAGGAATGGGCGATGTTTCAGGTCGAGGCACTTCTTCAGATAAACTAGCTGATTCTTCCAACTGATGCGATTGTGTTGATTGATTATGCCTCATGCCATCTCACTTTAAGAGGAGGTGAAAGGTGACCACAAGTAGATGAGAATATAAAGTTGAGGTTGCGGTCAGATCAGCTGTGATCTTGCCTCGAGCACAGGCGGTGTGAGGCATACTAATGTCTTGGCTTTTGTGCACAGTTTGTTTTTTATTTCTACTTTGTAAATTTATGTGTAATTTATGTTTTTGCTTGTTGGCTGAGTCGATTGCACGCAAGATTTACATTACGGCTGTATTTCACCATACAAGATTGTTAAGGGCTTGGACAGGCTAGAGGCAGGAAACATATTCTCGGTGTCGGGGAGTCCAGAACCAGGGGCCACAGTTTAAGAATAAGGAGTAAGCCATTTAGAACAGAGACGAGGAAGCACTTTTTCTCACAGAGAGTGGTGAGTCTGTGGAATTCTCTGCCTCAGAGGGCGGTGGAGGCAAGTTCTCTGGATGCTTTCAAGAGAGAGCAAGATAGGGCTCTTAAATATAGCGGAGTCTGGGGATATGGGGAGAAGGCAGGGACGGGGATGATCAGCCATGATCACATTGAATGGCGGTGCTGGCTCGAAGGGCCGAATGGCCTACTCCTGCACCTATTGTCTACTTGCGTGTATTACAATAGACTTGACTTGACATTGGCTATTCTTGCTCCAAATTCAGAAAGAAGGAACCGCAGATGCTGGTTTAGAAAAAAAGTGAAAATGCTGATCAGTCTGAAGAAGGATCCTGACCTGAAGCATCACCTATCCATGTTCTTCAGGGATGCTGCCTGACCCACTGGGTTACTCCAGCACTTTGCATTTGCTCCTAATTTGTATGTTCCAATGTTGGACTTAATAGGCCAATTCGGTGAAGGTGTGCAGTCTATTCTGCTATCACTGGAGTTGGTTGTTTATAATATTAACCTATAGAAGAGGGTGATACATGGAATTAGCATGGACAGGCTTTCTTTGCTACTCATTGTTAGCTCATTAGATGAAGAGTATCTGGTTTGCTACTTGCATCAAAAAATGTGTCAGAGGTACATAGTACAATTTTTTGTTAATCAACTTTGATGGTAAAGCTTTTGTGTGGATGGAAGACTGTTATGATTTATGTTTCTTCTGGGATTTTATGATAAACTGTATATTTAATAAGGATTTTTTTGGCAAAACCATTTCTGGAATCAATTTCAAACCGAGTTTATAACATCATGTCAAAAAAAGATGAGGGAAAAAAAAGCAAATTTCCTGTGAGGAAATTCCGAGAGGGAAATGTGTATTTGAATAAACTCGCAGGGGAGATAGAGAAAAATATTGAGGAACTAATCTTTGAATTATTTTAAACGTAAAGGTCCTGTCCCACTTGGGTGTCATTTGTGCGTCATGCAGGTGGCGCGCGAAGATTTTGTGAATCCCAAAATCCTGGGGCGGCACACGCTACCACACGTCACTGCCCACGCCTCACCACGCGCCACGTGCGCGTCACGCGCGCATCACGACGTGTGCGTAGTGACGTATAAATGATGTCCCTTAAATGACGTGCAAATGACCCCAAGTGTGACAGGCCCTTAACATTTCCATCCATGGTCTGTTCAACAGTCTCCCAAGTAGTCTCTGATATTCATTTATAAACCCCTGTTATGTGGGTTCAAATCATGCCAAACCAATTGTGTATGTTGGAAATCGTATCTGCTGCTGACACCTTCAAATTGAAAAACTCCTCCTTATGATGAGTTTAACAGCAGTTGAGCAATTGCTGGATCTGCAAAATTAGCAATCATTTTTACAGCAACAGGTAATTAATATAGTTGAGCAGCCTGCAAACGTCGTGGCTTATGGTCCTGAACCGACACATAAAAGAGCCATGAACAAACAGTTCAGTGAATCCGATCAAGCTCACTTCAGATAGTGAATAGTTCATAGAGATTTTTCTGAAACATTTTGTCCTGGCACTGATTTCTGTCAGTTTTACAATCTGCACACCTGTTTGCGTCTGAAAGCAACACATTAGACGATGCAATGGTGTTTTAGCATTCAGAAATGCAAGTTAGATGAATTTCTTGCACCATATAAAACTTTAGAATGCAGTTAATGAATCATTTGGGACATGGTGTGATATGGTCAAGAGGAATGTGGATAACTTTCAGTGGTTCAATCAATGGTTCAATGTTACTTTCTTGTCAGTTCAGGGGGGAGTACTCCCCGCCACAGGTACCATGTAATCCCGTGCTACCTGCTCCATGGTTGGACAGTCGGCGACTAAACTGTCTCCCCCACCTGGTTTGCCATTTGAGGAGGGGGCTGTGGACCCCCAGCAGGACCAAAAACACGACCTTTCAAAGGACAGATGAGCTCCTAGCGAGCCAATGGTCATCCTCACTTCAGTAGAAGTTGCGATCACGGTTGTACATAGCATTGTAAGGAATGCCCGTCGGAAACCAGCACCACTGCATCGCTAACGCTTTCAATGATTTAATAATAATAATAATTGTTACACGTACTGAGGTACAGTGAAATTCATTTGCGTACAGTTCAATAAAAATATGACTATACCTAGCATGATCATAGTACATACAAGTGTATAGAAATAGTAGATTACACTGAGTCAGTACTCAAGAGTTGCCATGTTTCTGGCACAATTTTTCATGATTCAAGTCTAAAAGTTATTATAAATGTAGAGTGTTGGGCATAAGGGCCTGGTGGCATTGCAGAGTCGGCCTGGCCAAGGTGTCCTCCACCTCAGTTGTTGGTGTTCTCCACCTCAGCTCCGCCGCCGCTGGTGGTGTCTGATCTGTGTACTCGGCCTCTTGGAGCGATGCCCGATCCAATGGAGCCCCAGGTGCTGCAGGGTCTCCAGCGGCCCACTTCACTGATGCCTCGATCTGGATACACTGTCCCACGTACTGTCATCTCTCATCTCACCCAGCCTCCGTTCAGTCTTCGTGCCCTGGAGCCGACCTCTTGGCATCCAGAGCATTTTTGTGGGCGCGGCCAGTAAGGCCCCAACTTGCTGAGTGGCACCGTTGTTTCCCTATGTCCTCCGCAGCCACCATGTTAAATCTTTGTATCTGTGGTTTCCAAATATTTTTACTATTGACCTTTTTAGGTTGGTTATAAATTATTGATACACATTAATCTGATCAGTCAACAGCTCAACTGTGGCAGCAACGTACAATTGACAAATCATACAGCACAGAAACAGGCCATTCACCCACTGATTTTATGTTGGCCCCGAAACATCCATTCACATTAATCCCACACAGGTACCCTTTTGTTTTCCTCCACATTCTCATCAGCACCCCACTTCTCTCTCTCTCTCCCCCCCCCCCCCCCCCCCCCCAGATTAATTTACCTACACACGCATGTCTTTGGGATGTGGATGAAACTCATCCAGTCACACATCGCACAAACCAACCTCATACATCACGCTGCCTCGGCAAGGCCACCAGCATAATCAAGGACCAGTCTCGCCCCAGTCACTCCCTGTTCACCCCTCATCAGACAAGAGGTGCAGAGGATTAAAAACTCAGATCTGCAGATTCAGGGACAGTTTCTTCTCAGCTATTATCAGGCAACTGAACCATCCTTTTGCCAACTAGAGAGCATTCCTGACCTCCCACCTACCTCATTGGAGACTTTTGAACTATCTTTAATCGGCCTTACTGGACTTTATTTGGCACTAAACATTATACCCTTTATCCTGTATCAGTACACTGTGAAAGGTTTGTTTTAAATCATGTATAGACATTTTGGGGACTAGATGGTACTCAACAAAACAGCTTTTCACTCTACCTCGGTATATGTAACAATAAACTAATCTAGTTTCCGCGCTGTATCTCTAAACTAAACTAAACTAAACAGCACTTCAGTCCTGTTTTCCAATTTGTTTTGTCTGTTCCTTTGATATTTGTTCACTGTTGGGAGAGAGGGAAACCATTGAACGAGATGTTCATGTGCTTCCAGATGCAACATTGATCTGTCAATGTTCACATCGATATCCAAGTCTTGGCAATTAATGGTGCAAATATAATGTGTTCAAGGTGGACAAAGAGTTCAGTTAACTTGACCTTGAAACCTATCTAAGTTGAATTCAGACACAAGAAACTGCCAATGCTGTTTACAAAAAAAACACACAGCTAGAGAACTCAGTGGGTCAGGCAGCATCTTTGGAGAACATGGATAAGTGATGTTTAGGTCAGGACCCTTCTCACACTGTGAAGAAAGGTTCTCACCCAAAACCTCACCTATCCATGTTCTTCAGAGATGCTCATGCACCCACTGAGTTACTCCTGCACTTTGTACCTTTTTAAGGTAAAATGATACAATAGGCTACATTCAGGCATGATTTATCATTTAAAGCCATAAAAATGTTATAGTCTGGCTACATGCAGTTCAAAGAATCGTAGAAATGCAGGTTTGAAGTGTGTCGCTCGGTTGATCAGTAGTGATTGTTTAATAGGTATTGAGGCTTAGTCTTGTATCTCTGCTTTTTATCTGTATCTTTGCAAATTATTTATCGTTTAGCACCTTCCCATTTCCCTTTTTAAAGGTGTTTATTATTGGTTAGCAACTTCCATTGTCCTTTCGAGTGCACTGTTTCAAATCCTGACAATTCAGATATCCTGACAATTGAGATAAAATGATCTTTTGCCATTTATTTGAATTTATCTTATCCTGTTATTGACTTGCTCCGCAGAGCAAACGTTTCCTTCTGCAAGATCTCTTCCTCTCTCAACAAGCCCAAATTTCCAGTCAATGTGCACCCTTGGTCAGTTATAAATGTTGTTGGAAAAAATGTCTTCTCTTCATAATTAATGTCTGGAGCAAGTTTTAATAAGGGTGGTTGCTTAGTTAAAACAACCGGTCCTGTGTACCAATGACTAAAAGCAAATGTCCCATTAAGTGAAAAGGTAAGGTCCATTAATTTGGAGCTAAAAATACATTTTCAGTCTAACCTTTAAATAATTTGGTCCTAATTATTGAGAGTCATTTTTAATATGAGGGGCTAAACTATTCAATGGTCAGATGGGGTTTAGATGACAACATTTTGACCAAAAAATGGCAACAAAAAAAAGTGTTTTCCTTGAAAGATTTGAGACGGTGGCAACGCTGGAGACCTGGGTTTGATCCCGACTATGAGTGTTGTCTGTACAGAGTTTGTACACTCACCCCGTGACCGCGTGGGTTTTCTCAAAGACCTTCTGTTTACTCCCACACTGCAAAGACGTATAGGTGTGTAGGTAAATTGGCTTGGTAAATGTAAACATTATCCCTCGTGCGTGTAGGATAGTGTTAATATGCGGGGTTCACTGGGCAGCATGGACCCTGTGGGCCGAAGGGCCTGTTTCCGCGCTGTAAAAAACTAAATGCGACTCTGAGCTCTTGGACATGACAATTCTTCACAGAGACTTGTTATTAGTGAACTGAAAATGTACTGTGGTGGGAATGCTTAGCAGTGCAATAGCATCTGTAGAGAGAGAGAGAGAGAGTGACTCACCAATTGACATTTCAGACCAGTCCCTTTTCACCAAAACCTTTGAACTGTAAAGTTAACGTTTTCTTCTCTTTGCCCCGTGCACTTAATCAATGTGAGTTTTAATTTGAGACTTTTAACATCTGTGGTATTATTTGGTATTTTACTCCATAAAAACCCATTGCTTTTTTTTCTACTTGCATCTTATGATACGAGATATTCTTGCAAGTTGTCTTTTTTATTCTGTCAATACAGTGGCACAGCGGTAGAGTTGCTGCCTTACAGTGAATGCAGCGCCGGAGACCCGGGTTCGATCCTGACTACGAGTGCTGTCTGAATGGAGTTTGTACGTACTCCCCGTGACCTGCGTGGGTTTTCTCCGAGATCTTCGGTTTCCTCCCACACTCCAAAGACGTACGGGTTTGTAGGTTAATTGGCTTGGTAAATGTTAAAAACAATTGTCCCTAGTGGGTATAGGATTGTGATAATGTGCAGGTATCGCTGGTCAGTACGGACCTGGTTGGCCGAAAGGGCCTGTTTCTGCGCTGTATATCTAAACTAAACTAAACTAGCTCAGTGAAAACTGAAGGAATGTGACATTTGCCTTGTGAGCCTCGATTGCTTTCTTCCATTCTTAAGATACTGCCGTGACTTGTTTTTTTCTTTGTGTAGGAAAGAACTGCAGATGCTGGTTTAAATCAAAGGTAGATACAAAATGCTGGAGTAATTCGGCAGCATTCCATTCCTTCTTGCCAGAGATGCTGCCTGCTCTGCTGAATTACTCCAGCTTTTTGTGTCTATCTTTGTTTTTTTTTCCTTTCCCAGGCATCCATTGTTTCTAATTTATTTTTAGGATCCAACTGTTTGGCTAATCTTTTGTACTTCAAGTGTAAGGTGATCAGTAGAGTCACAGAATTATTTATCCAGATTTAGTCAGAAGAGAATCTGCATTTCCTGGATTGCGTGTAGATCTAATTAAAAATCCGTTTATAAAATTTGGCTGGATGAAGGGGCTAAACCTCTTGATTCAATCATTATAATTGCTGTTATTCGTAAAATGTGTAACCCTAACCTTTTTCTGAGGGATATCAGCCCAGCACTCACTGTTTAACTCTTCAGTAAAAGTTCAGTAAGATCACATTTTAGGCTCCCAAGTAAACCACTTGCTGAGTTGTCAGAATAGAGCACAAAGTTATGGAGTGATTCAGTGGGTCAGGCAGGATCCCTGGAGAACATAGACAGATAGATTGATTTATTGATACTTTAGTCAGGTATTTATTTAGGTGACATTCTGGGTGGGGACCCTTTTTCAGGTTGGTGGTTGACCTGCTGAGTTACTCCGGCACTTAGTGTCTTTTTGTGAACAAGGATCTGCAGTTCCTTGTTTATATCGAGGAGTCAACTTTGAGTGGTTCCCATTTGTTTCTCATTACTTTAATCTGAATTTTCTCAGTCAAAGTTGGTCTTGATTTGGCACAAAATACTATGGAATCCTAAATCGATGTTATCATTTATAATGTTGAAATAATGTGCACACTTTTGCAACCTGAGGAAGGTTGCATCTATCATATCTTCTCACTACAACATCAGGTAGGAGGTACCGAAGCCTAAAGCCCTATCCCACAGGGCTCAGGAACAGCTACTATCCTACAACCATCTGCTTCTTGAACCAACCTGCACATCCACAGTCCTACCTCGGCCAATATGGACCACCTCTTGCACAATTGGAGCTTGTTTTTAAAGTTGTGCCTTGCACTAATGTCTTTCCTTTTTTTTGCACATTTTTTAAAAATATGGGACAATAGACAATAGGTGCAGGAGTAGGCCATTTAGCCCTTCGAGCCAGCACTGCCATTCAATGTGATTATGGCTGATCATCCCCAATCAGTACCCCGTTCCTGCCTTCTCTCCATATCCCCTGACTCCGCTATTTTTAAGAGCCCTATCTAGCTCTCTCTTGAAAGCATCCAGAGAACCTGCCTCCACCGCCCTCTTGAGGCAGGGATAGAGTGGATATGGAGAGGATGTTTCCACTAGCAGGAGTATCTGGGAGCAGAGTAGACCCATTCCACCTCACCTTTAGAATAGAGATGAGGTGGAATGTCTTTAGGCAGAGGGTGGCGAATCGGTGGAATTAATTGGCACAGATGATTGTGGAGGCCAAGACATTGGGTATTTTTAAAATGTGGAGTAATAGATTCTTGATTAGCAAGGGTGTCAAAAGTAATGGGGAGAAGGCAGGAGAATAGGGTTGATAAGGAAAAATAGATCAGTATGATTGAATGGCAGAATGATTGAAGTTGCGAGGGGAAAGACTTAAAGGGAGCTGCCTGATAGGAAAGTATTTCCACACAAAGGGTAGTGGGTATACGGAATGGGCTGCCAGATGAAGAGGTAGAGCTGGGTACATTTACAATGTCTAAAAGACATTTGTGAAAGTCTAGAGATAGGAAAGAAATAGTGGAATATGAGCCCCATAAAGATATATGGGACTAGCTGGAGAAGGCACTTTGGTTGGCATGGATGAGTTGAGTCAAAGGGCATGTTTCTACATTGTATAACCCTGACTCCAGAACAATTTATCTTCTTGATGATGAAGTACTCTTTTTGTTTTATGCAATCAAATCCATCCAATCGCAGAGGTTGAAGCAAAAGAAGGATGCTGGAGTAACTTTTTAATTCAAGCTGCATCTGTGCGGGCAAAGAGGAAGTTAATGTTTTGGAAAGTTGTTTGCCAATTGCCTTGGTGATCATCTGGCAAATTTCCGCTATCGTCCAAGCTCATTGTGGGATTTATTAAAAATTATTCTTGTTGCCCGAGGTGTTCTAAGTGAGGGTTTACAACTTATAATTAAATGTTGTCATTAAGTCAGGCAAACTCTCTGGTTCTTCGAGTAGTGTTTGAAGTAACCTTGGACTAAGGTTCCCTCTGGGTTGAGAGTCAACAGTATGCACTGATTCTCGCAGCACTACCGGAGAGGGATAAAGAAGTTCTTCCCTTCTCCCCTCCATTCATCAAGATTTATTACCTGAGTGGAATTATTTCACTTTGCTTTATTTTCCAGAGAACTACGTAAACCAATTCGGAATTTCATCCTGTTTTTGTTTTCTTAGATTTTATCTGTCTGTCTGAATTGGTGGTATTGCTTGGGTCACCTTGAATAGAAGGAATCGCTGTGAATAACTGAGACCCTGATTTGTTAACCGGTGACTCATAGCCTGCATGATATACTGTTCATAAATCTTGTTTGGGAAAATTCCCTGTTGGAAGGGCTTTGTGTTTACTAGCTGAGATCGTAAAGAAATTCCATCTGAGTGAGCTGGCAGGTTCAATTATCCATTGTGAATCTGGCGGTTTTATCAAGTGCTATAATCATTCAATATGGATGTAATCATATCCTACTTTACAGATATTTTACAAGCCCTGGAATTTCTACCAGATCTAGCAGTCAAGTTCTAGATTAGAGACACCAGGAACTGCAGTTTTAGAATATTTATTTTCATGAAACTCTTGAAGCTAAACATTATTTTAAAGATCTAACGTCACATCAGATAATGTTTTACTGCATCTACTACATAGGAGCTTTATAGGAAAGATTTTGCCTTGGCAAATCGAGTACCAAGTGTGTTTTTACTCATTGTATTCTGCATGGTTGGAGCGGTGAAAGCCTTTCAGATTAAAGAAAATTTAACAACACAATTTGATAGAACTATGAAGAAAATGAACAAGAATATTAATAAAAAATGAGTGTGTACCGCAGACTCCAGACTGCCTTGTACCTTAAAATAAACAAATCAAATATTTTTGAGGTACCACTTTAGACCAGCGAAGGATAATAACATTCATTAATGATGATCTGCAGATTTGTAGGTTAAGTGGTTTCTAGTGCGTAGGATAGTGCTAGTGTGCCGCTGATCATTGGTCACCGCAGACTCTAAACTCGGCCCCGAGCCACGAGCGAGGTGGACTGCCGAGAGCTTAGGGGGACCATTGTTCTTGCCCAATTGTATCTCCATTTGAATTTTGCCTCCGTTTCAACTTGCCATTTCACAAGTGATGAACAGAGCAGCACTGTCATTTTGGCCATCCATCTTCGCATCTCTATGGTACAACCAGTGCTTTTTTAATGTAAAGCAAGAAACAAACTGCGAGACTAACTTTGTGAGCCAGACAGTGTCTGTGGAGGGAAATGGGCAGATGGCATTTCCAGCTGAGACCTTTCTGCACACTCTTAGTTTTGATTCCAACATCTATAGTTGGTCACGTTTATGAAACTGGGTATATTCCAACTATTGGTTACCTCGGGTAGAATCTTTTGTGTTCCTGTAAATTTGTCTTGTAGAAACATTCAATGCAAAGAAGAAAAAGCTTTTTCATTTGGCTGCTGGTGCAGCTGGTATAGCTGTTGCTTCAACTCAACAACCCAAATTTGATCCTGACTTCCAGGATTATCTGTGGGCACTTTGTACATTCTCGCAGTGACCGCGTAATTTCCTCCTTTTGCCCAAAGACATGCGGTTAGTAGGTTAATTGGTCACTGTAAATTGCCTCCAATTTTGTATTCAGCAGCTTTTCAAGTACTGTGTGCCGTGTTGGCTGCCCGATTACAGGAAGAACGTGGAGGCTTTGGAGAGGGTGCAGAAGAGGTTCTCCAGGATGGAGCCTGGATTAGATGGGATTGGACATAAGGAGAGGTGGGATGGATTTGGATTGATTTCTCTGGAGCATTGGAGGCTGAGAAGAGACCTCTTTGAAGTTTATAAAATTATGAGGTGCAGATAGTCAACAGGACAAAGGCTTAATATGAGTGGGAGAAAGTTTAATGGAGATGTGTGGGTAAGGTTTTTTTTTAATGCAGAAAGTGGAATGCATTGCCAGGATGGTAGTGGAAGCAGATACTATAGTGACATTTAGACTGGCATATGAACAAGTATGCCACAACTATATCTGATGAATTTAGAGTTTCACTAGTTTATTTTAGCTTAGAGATACAGCATGGAAACATACCTTTGGCCCACTGAGCCCATGCCAACTATTGATCACCTGTTCACACTAGTTCTGTATTATCCTACTATCTTATCCACTCCTACACATGAGAAACAGTTTTGCAGAGGCCAATTAACCTACAAACACACACATCTTTGGAATGTGGGAGGAAATTGGAGTGTCCGGAGGATACCCACACAGTCACAGTGAGAAGGTGTTTCATGATTATCTCACTACATGGCGCCCTGTTATTGCACCCTTGTACTTTATTAAAAATGTATCCGAATTGACTTTCCACAGGTATGATGTGTGACCATGAGAATCAAAGTCACTTTCTGAGACAGAATCTCGAGCGTTAGTTAACATATGTCATTCATTTTAAAAATGTACCAGAAGTTATTTGATGGCCGTCTCAGAAACATTTACTGAAAGAGCCTTTGTATTTTGCCCTTTTTATTCTCCTTTATTTTCTGGCTCAAGTTTTGTAAACAGCTGGCAACTAATGGCTGGCTCTTTCCGACAAAGGGAGAACAGGAGTATTCTGGAAAGGTTAGTGCAGAGGGCAGGAGAAAAGATGGACTCAGACTTTTTTTTGTTTTCACCTTCGGGCTTTATACTGAAATGTTCCTTTTAGATCTTCAACAGTTTGAATCACTGATATGCTGACAATGGTTTATAATATATATATTATACAAATATACTGGCCTAGGAGAGTTTCTGGTTAAACTATGCCGGCAGAGGTGCCTCCAAAATAGTATTTCACAGAGGGGCGCAGCCCCGAAGTGAATAGTACTTTTTTGGAGGCACGAGGAGAGGCCCATTCTGTTTTAACCGAAACTCGCAATAAGGCACATGGATATTTAGGAAACATAGAAACATAAAAATTGTGTGCAGGAAGCGCGGCCATCGGCCCTCGAGCCTGCACACCATCAATATGATCATGGCTGATCTCCAATCTTCAGTATCCGTACCTGCTTCTCCATACCCTATTCCCTTCAGCCACTAGGGCCACATTCTAACTCCCTCTTAAATGATGGCCAATGAACTGGCCTCAACTACCTTCTGTGGAAGAGAATTCCAGAACTTGATCACCCCACTCTCTGTGTGAAAAATGTTTCACTCGGTCCTAAAGGATTCGTTTTATATTGGGATCAAAACATTTTAAACAAAAGATGAAAAACTAGAATTAAATTGTTACCTTTTAAATTCTTGCAGCGCGAGAGTTCCGTGACATGCACACGGTGTGATATCATTTCCCACTAGCACCATACTATTGCAAAATGTCTCATTAAAAGTGATGTCATTTTTGCAAATAGTAAATCGTGGAGTGTCACATGAACATTCTGAAATAGCTGGAAAATATATGAAATCACGTGATGCTCGGATAGCTCTCTCGACCAATCACTGGAGGATAAATGACCCTTGATGCCAAATATAAATATTTATATATATATATATATCAATATATATAATATTTATATATTATTATTATATTATATTATATATATAGGCATGTTATAGGCAGGGTACACAAAAAGCTGGAGGAAACTCAGCGGGTCTTCAGCATTCTAAGGAGCGAAGGAGATAGGCGAGTTTCCGGGTCGAGTCTTCTTTCTGATGGTCAGGGATCAGGGAAACGAGAGGTTAGAAACGTAGACGTGTGATGTGGAGAGATAAGGAAACAATGAGTGAAAGATATGCAAAAAAAGTATCGGTGTTATAAAGGGAACAAGCCATTGTAAGCTGTTTGCGTGGATGTGATGAAATGAGAAGCTGGTGCGACGGATAGGGTGGGGGAGAGTTGAAGATAGAGTTAGAGGGGTATGCCAGGGCCCGAGGGCGAGGGAGAGAGTGGGAAGGGAGGGAGGAGACAGCAAGGGATAAACAGAATTGAGAAAATTCAAATATTCAAGCCCAAAGGATTTATTTACAGACTCTCCCCTAGTTATAACTGCAAGTAGGATACGGAAGTAACATTAAGTGTATACTGACATGTAGATAGGGTGGTCTCAAATGTTTTTGGCACACTAGCCTTCATCAGATTACAGGTGTATAATATGTCAGTGTCACATTTGGAATATTGTGTTCAGTTTTGTTCACCCTGCACGAGGAAAGATGTTGCTAAGCTGGAAACAGCGCAGAGAAGATTTACAAGTATGTTTTGAGGATGAGCTATGGGGAGAGGTTGAGCAGGGTAGGAATTTATTCCCTAAAGCGCAGAAGGGTGAGGGGGTGATCTTAAAGAGGCGTATAAGATCATGAGGGGAATAGATAGTCTCTTTTTACGCAGTAGGGGAATCGAGAACCAGAGGACATAGTTTATGGTGAGAGGGGGAAAGATTTATTAGGAACCTAGGGGGCAACCTTTTCACACAGAGGGTTGTGGGTATATGGAATTACCTTTCAGAGGAGATAGTTGAGGCAGGTACTATATCGACATTTAAAAGACATTTGGACAGGTACATGGATAGGAAAGGTTTAGAGGGATTTTTAGCCAAATACGGACAGGTGGGTCTATTGTAGGTGGGGCATCTTGGTCGGCATGGGCAAGTTTGGCCCACTGAATCTACACCAACTATTGATCAGCCATTCACACTAATTCTAAGTTACCCCACTTTCACATCCACTCCATACATACTGTGGGCAGTTGAAGAGGCCAATTTATCTACAAACCTGCACATGCTTGGGATGTGGGAAGGAAGCGGAGGAGTCATGAAGGACGTGCAAACTTCACACGGACAGCATCTGAGGTGAAATCCTGGGTTTAAAGTATCGGAATTTAGCGTTTGGTAGAGATAATACATAGGATCATAGTAGGAGTCTTCGAGTGCTGGTCCAATCATCATCCAAGTTAACTCAGTAGTAGCTCCTGCCCGGTTTACCTCCATCCTTGATGGATGGCCAGCGGATGGGGTTTTGCACCCATCACCTGTCCCAAATAAAGTGCATTTACTGCTCTTCAAAATATCAGGGTGAAATATTAATTTTGCATTTCATTTACCTACCCATAAAGGGTCACTGTAGCTGAGGCAACAATTGGTCCTCTATTCCAAATCTGACCAATTGGTGTGGTGTAGGAAGGAACTGCCGATGCTGGTTTATTCAGAAGATAGACACAAAAAGCTGGAGTAACAGCGCATCAGGCATCATCTCTGGAGAATAGAATAGGTCCATTATTGGCTGTCGGGAAGGTGATGACGAGTAATACTGCTCAGTTTGCTTCGGGTTACGCTATCTCTTGGTTATCAAACAATAACTCCCCTTCTCATTCCCGTACTGACCATTCTGTCCTGGACCACCTCTGCTGTCAGTGAGATCAAACACAAATTGGAGGAATTTCATGTGTCGCTTGGGCAGCTTACAACCCAGCGGTATGAATATTGATTTCCATAACTTCAAGTAACTTCCAGAAATGCTGCCTGACTCACTGAGATACTCACTGAAATACTCCAGCACTCTGTGTCTTTTTTTCTAACAATGAAAATCTTGCTCGCTGCAACATCGCGGGCACCTAGACTCAAACAACTGTCAAACAAACACACAGACTAATTATACATAAGTTGTACGTAAATTACAGAAGTTCTCCAAGACAAGGTGTCAATGGTTATGGGGAGAAGGCTGGAGAATGGGGTTATGAGTAAGAGATAGATCAGCCATGATTAAATGGCAGAGTAGACTTGATGGGTCGTATGGCCGAATTCTGCTCCTATCACTTATGACCTTTTAAAACGGTAAAAAATAACACTGCAATAAACAAGATATTGATGCAAAGCGCAAATAGGAAAGGAGTCCATGGTAGAGCAAGAAGTGTTTCGTAGTGTTCTGTTGCTGAAGTAGGGTTAGGGTTGTGCAGGACAATAGACAATAGGTGCAGGAGTAGGCCATTTGGCCCTTCGAGCCAGCACCGCCATTCAATGTGATCATGGCTGATCATCCCCAATCAGTACACCATTCCTGCCTTCTCCCCATATCCCATGACTCTGCTATTTTTAAGACCCCTAGGTCAGTGTGTGACACTGATGGTTGTGGGAAAGTAGCTCTTTCTGAAGCTGATGGAGGGTGACATTGGGCCTCTGTACCTCCTGCCTAATGGTAGCAGTGAGACGAGGTCCTGGTCTAGATGGCGGGGATCCTTAATAAGAAAGAACCTCGTAGACGTTTTTGATCAATGGTAAGGTGGACTGTGCCCGTGATTGACCAGGCTGAGTCCACCATTCTCTGCTGTTTCTTACGTTCTTGTACATTGGAATTTGCCGTACCAGGCCATGATGCAACCAGTTAGGATACTTTTAAACCCACTGAAATCAGGGGTTTAAGGTAAGAGTTCAGATCAAGCTAGAGAATTATATGTGAAACCAGCAAGTGCTTTTGCCAGATTAGCGTAGAGGGAACGATTTGGGGGGCAATTGGTATCGCATTTTGCACTGCTCCATTGAATGTAGTTTTAGAAATATAGCATGGATAAAAGGTTAAGTCCGCATTGACCATCAATCGCCCATTCACATTAGTTCAATGTTACAGATTTACTAGAATGTTGCCAGGGTTCCAGCAACTATGTTACAGAGAAAGGTTGAACAAGTTAGGTCTTTATTCTTTGGAGCGCAGAAGGTTAAGGGGGGACTTGATTGAGGTCTTTAAAATGATGAAAGGGATAGACAGAGTTGACGTGGATACGTTTTTCCCATTGAGGGTAGGGAAGATTCAAACAAGAGGGCATGACATGAGAATTAAGGGACAGAGGTTTCGGGGTAACGTGAGGGGGACATTCTTTACTCAGAGGGTGGTGGCTGTGTGGAATGAGCTTCCAGCAGAAGTGGTGGAGGCAGGATCGATTTTAACATTTAAGAGTAAAGTGGATAGGTATACGGACGTGAAGGGAATGGAGGGGTATGGTCTGAGTGCAGGTAGATGGGACTAGGGGAAAACAAATGGTCGGCACGGACTGTAATTGTTATATGGTTATATGGTTATTCCATTTTCTCATCCACTCCCTACACAAAAGGGGCAATTTGCAGATGCCAATTCACCTTGGAACCTGCATGTCTTTTGGATGTGGGAGAAAGCCAGCACACCCGGGCAAACCCACGCGATCACAGTGAGAACATGCCGACTCCTTGCAGATGGCACCCAGCGATTGGGATCGAACCCGAGTGTCTGTTGCTGAGGCAGCAGCTGCATTACTATGCCAGAATTTCAGAATTTGTCTTTGAATTGCCTTAATTCAAGTGAAAGCTAATCTGATATCATCATTGGGGAAAGAACATGCTTCCCAAGGGTATTTTCACTGAAGAATGCAATGTAGTCATACGGCATGGAAACAGGGCCCTTCGGCCCAAATTTCCCACACCTACCTGCACTGATCCCACCTGCCAGCGTTTGGCCTGTATCTCTCTAAACCTAATCACTATTCTATCCACGTACCTGTTTAAATGTTAAACAGTGAGATAGTACCTGCATTTAGTTTAACCTTTCACCAGTAATGTGCTCCCTGTTTTATTTGCAATGCGATTGATGTCTGAAGAGGGGTCCTGACCTGAAACATCACCCATCCATTTTCTCCAGAAAAGCTGCCTGACCTTCCGAATTACTCCAGCACTTTGTGTCTATCTTCGGTATAAACCAGCATCTGTAGTTCCTTGTTATGACGTGTTCCATTGATGTACCTTCAGTTCCATTGTGGTGACGGTGTTGAGTCACAGTTGACGAGCACGTATTATCCCGGACAGTTTACGTTATCTTTGTTGTTTTGTGTGGAACGTGCAGGGTGAGCTTGCTTGTGGTCAAATCTACAAAATAAAATGTTAATTAGTGGAGGAGTAGTGAAAAAAACATGTAGGTCATCTAGTACCCTACTTGAACAAACAACTGCAAAATTGAATAGGGATGCATAATTGGTTCTCATGCAGTGAATCAGACACAAACACTTGGACAATGAATTACCATGCCTGTTTTCCTAATTTGGCACTTTTGTTAGCACACAGTCTACTGACATAAAGGAATTACTGTCTCAGAATCTTTGAAAGTAAATGGATAAATAACTTTTTATTTTTAAACTTACAAAAGTGTTAAGTTTTGAGATTTGAAAAAATATTCTGCTGACATTTCCGGTTTTAACTACCATAGCTTTTGATGTTTAAAACGTGTATTTATATAATCTGAACTTTCACAACAAAGCTGGTTCACAACTCCAACGAACTGAGCCAAATAGTTTTTGGTCTTGGGTGGGGAAGAGCAATGAGAGCATTTGAATTGATTTTTCTATCGAGAGAATCAACAATACAGCTAATGTGAAGAGAAAATGAAAGTTGAGGATGTGACGCATTTAATTATTTCTTGTGTTTGCAACTTGCTGTGGAAATCCATGTGCATTTTCAATTTCAATTTCCAAGGTATTTCTATGGCAGTCTCTTCTATAAAAGTTAAAAAAAAAAAATCTGATATGCCTAACGTGGATTGAAATGTTCTGCAATATTTTAATAAAAACAAAACGGATCATCCACAGCTGGATTCTGCAAAATTGGAGCGGGTGCTCTTGTATCAATATTTCAGTATAAGCAGACTGACTGCACAAGTAATCTAGCTTCAACTCATGAGAGATTATGAAAATAATAATATGCACACAAAATACTTTTATTTTCGATGCAGAATTAATCCTCGTGATTTGCTTTTCTCCACCCCCCCCCCACCCCCTTCTCGCTATCTCACCACCCCCCGAAAAAGGCTGAGTAATAATTAGAGACTTTAATGGGACGTAGGACTTTGTAGAGTAGGAGGGGGTCGAGAGTAAAGTGTGTTTATTTGTCATATATGCATGGTATGAACCAGAACAATGAAATTCTCGCTGCAGCTTTACAGGCACATTCAACACATCAAAGGTATTTCACTCTTAGTATTCATGTCAGGAGCCAAAACAGGAGTCTGGACAGTTGTTCCCATTTTCCAGTTCATAATCCATATCCTGATAGGTTATGGATTCTCAAATACCTGTCCAGGGATAGTAACACTCAGATAATCTCAGAATTTTGGTGCAGGAAGGAGCTGCAGTTGTTGGATTAACGGAAGGTAGACACAAAAAGCTGCAGTAACTCAGCAGGTCAGACAACATCTCTGGAGAAAAGGAATAGGTGACATTTCAGGTCAAGACCCTTCTCCTGTTTTGGCTCCTGACATGAACACCAAGAGTGGAATACCGTCTTCCTCCATTTAACTACTGTTTGTGGTAGTGAATTCCATACTTACCCATCGTTTAGTTTAGAGATACTGCGTGGAAACACGCCCTTTGGCCCACCATTTTTGTGCCAATCAACAAACACCCGTATACTAATTCTATGTTATCTCAGTTTTGCATCGTACACACTAGGGGCAATTTACAGAAGCCAATTAACCATCAAACCTGCTCATCTTTAGAATGTGGGAGTAATCCAGAGAAACCCCATACAAGATCTGCATAGACAGCTTCTATAGTCAATATTGAACCCGGGTCTCTATTGTTGTAAGGCAGCAACTCTACATTGTGCTGCCCAATGTTCCATATAAATGTCCTCAATCTTAATTCAGAGGAAGCATCTCTTCTTGAAACATCGACTATCCATTTCCCTCCACAGATGCTGCCTGACTTGCTGAGTTTCTCCAGCAGTTTTTTTTTAACTGTGGGTTCCAACATCTCCTGTCTTTTTGTATCTCCCTTGGCAGTGTAATTAAACTCACTGGGGCCTTGTTTCCATGCTCCCTTTAAACAAACCCGGCTCACTGGAAAATCTATTGCACCGTGTCACATCTGAAAATGAAGTGAATTGCAAGCATGTTTGTTTTTTCGGACTAACAACCAATAGTCCGGAATGTCTGCTGGTCTGGCAACAATAAGGTCCTGAGGATGCTGGATTAATTAATTTTATGGTATTTGGCTTTTTAGTTTTAATTTTTAGAGATACAGCGTGGAAACAGTCCTTTGGCCCACTGAGTCCACGCCAGTTCGCACTAGTTAGATGTTATCCCTCGATTGTATCCTGCACACAAGGGACCATTTACAGAATCCAATTAGCCTACAAACCTGCATGTCTTTGGAGTGTGGAAGAAAACCGGAGCACATGGTAGAAACCCATGCAGTCATAGGAGAATGTAGCCAGAATCGAACCCGGGTCTCTAGTGTTGTAAGGCAGCAACTCTATCAGCTGCACTATTGTGCCACACCGTTGATTCTGTTGGAAAATAAAGGCAGTAGTGCGTGGTTATCAGCACTCTGGATCAGGAAAGCTGAGTAAATTAATCTTCAAATCATTTGTATTATAATGAAGTGCACAATCATGCCATTTGCTAAATCCGTTACCACCTCCTGTGGTTTTGTTTACCCATTGTGTTACACATAAACATGACATCTGGGCTATGTAATTTTGCCAGAATTGTTGGCTAAAAGGTTTAAATTTTAATGAAGGGTTTTATTATTTTTGGAATAGTAAATAGAGTGATAACATTGAGTCAGGTATTAAAGATAATGATAGGATAGATTAAGAAATACTTTATTTTTTATTGGAGCATTTAGTTCGGAGGGCAGAAGTTTGGAAATCAGGGCTTGGTCCTTAATGGGTGAGGTTATGTGTAATTCTTCACACAGAATGTGTTTTATAAAAAATTTTAAAAATGAAAAAAAAATGAAACCCTTCTCTCTCCAAATAAAATCAGTTGTGGCTGGAGGCATTGAAAATCTCAGAACTGGGGTGGTAACTATTTGTTATTCGGGATGGGGTTTTGAAGCTTATGGAAATCAGCACAGCTGAAATATGGACTGGACATGATTATAATGAAAGGCTTGAGCAGCAGAATTTCCTGCCGAGTGATCAGCGAACCAGCGACAGATACCATATGGAATATGTCTGGATTTGATGCACAGGAAAGCCCAGCAAATCCCTCCAGCGTGTGGTATAATTATAGAGCACGTTGACATTGTGTTTATTTGGGGCGATCATCATCTTTGAGTCTCTTCACAAGTATGTAAATGGTCTGTGATTTGTACTTGGCCTTTATTTTATTGAGGGTGAGTCAGATCACATCCGAAAGCCCCTCACGTGACACATGTTTAATTTTAACCACACGCATTCACAAATAATTCTAGTCCTATGCATGTAGACACCAACACTAGGACTTAATTATAGTTTGGTTTCTGTTTCTATTTCACTACCAAATGACAACAGCTCAATAATGTTTTCCTTACTTAAAATACATAGTGTTATGAATTGTGTTTTGTGTTTGACAGCATAGCCGGCGTGGAAACATCTTTAATTGATATCAGTCTGAAACTGTAGTGAAATGTAGTGGGACATCAATGCGTTGAATTTTATTGGATGGGGATGTGGAGTGATGACAGGAACAGAGATGAATCCAGATTTTGGTGTCTGTGTGTGTCTCTGTCTGTGCAGCAATGCACTTGTAAGTGATCAATAAATTGCGTGTTTAAAATATCCGGATTCCAATTCTGGAGTCTGATTGTTCCTCCAGCTTGGGATGGAAGGCACTTATGAATGAAAAGCTGGGAAATGTGTAGGGCTGGAAATTGCAGCAGTGATGATGATAGATCCAACGGATAAGATCACGGAGAATCCAAATACATTTTATTTTAGTGTAAGGGGCTCGCTGGTTGGCGCAGACTCGGTGGGCCAAAGAGGCCTGTTTCCGTGCTGTATCTAAACTAAACTTTAAAACTAAACTGTCTCTCTCTCCCGAGAGGGAGCCTGCATGGGTTAAACGGTGCAAGTGCACTGTCCCATTGAGCTGAACGGGGGACATCAACTGCTGGGAAAACAGTTATTTCATTGTTTCAATATTTTTAAATGCATGAAAGTGCTTTTAATGTGTAAATGCAAGTTTATTTTCGAATAAGCAAGTTAGGTATTCCGACTGCGTATGCCCAGGTCAGGGGCGGGGAACCTTTTTATGTTGGAGGCCACATTAAGTTAGCTGTAATCGAATAAGGCCACATCCAAAAAATTTCAATGAGATATACTTCAAAATGTACATTATTTTGTACTAATGTCAAGAAAATGAACACAAATTGTTAATTCTAAAGTTAACTAACCTTCTAATGACTTTGTTGTGACTGCTTTTTGTGGGAAAGCATTTGAATATTTGGTTGCAACATGGAGGTACGCAGTTTCAGCTGATATTCTAGATGGGTATCCGTCATTTGTGACCTTAAGGGCATCTTGATTTGGGTTAGGTAGGAGAACTAATTTGTAATTAGGTAGGAGATTCTACAGATACACCACAGAGAGCCTGCTGATGGGCTGCATCACAGTCTGGTACGGGAACTGTTCTGCCCACAGCCGTAAATCACTACAGAGAGTGATGAAGGCGGCACATCACTGGCAACTGTCTCCCGGCCATTCAGGACATTTTTCACAGGCGGTGCCTGCGGAAGGCACACAGCATCATCAAGGACCACAGCCACCCAGCACGCAGACTTCTTGTTACCGTCAGGCGGACGATACAACATGGCTGCACATACCACCAGACTTAAGAACAGTTTTTACAATCAGGCCACCAGGCTTCTGAACTCATAAACATATATATGTTGATTATTTTATTTATTATTGTCTTTTACCTACCAATGGCATTTTTATCTTATCTTATTTTATCTTGATTTTATCCTTGTAATATCATTGCTGAGGTGACCCGTTGTCCCTGTGTTAACCTACATAAGCCAAATAAAACTGAACTGAATTGAATGTAGATTCACAGCAATAAGTGGTTGAAAAGCAAGAAAGCATTTTTCGTGCATGTTGCCAAAGGCGTGGATATTCTACTGCATTTTTCCATAATTCAACCGGATCTATCTTAGCGTCAAATAAGGACTTTAAAATGTCATCTTCTGAGAGCTCAATCAATTCCATCTGTAGTTCTTTAGGAGCTTTGGAGATATCAACTAGGCGAGGTTGAAATGCTAATTTGAATGCTAAAACATGCTAATTTTGTTGAATCTCCTTGGACTCTTTGGTATTTTAAATACTTTCATTTTAAGATAAAAATAAAAATAATAAGATGAACAAAAACATATTAATAAAAGTCTGAAGAAGGGTTTCCTATTTCCTTCGCTCCATAGATGCTGCCTCACCCGCTGAGTTTCTCCAGCATTTTTGTCTACCAATAAAAACAAAAGGATTTGTTCTACAAAATTTGGATTCATTCAAAAGGCCACATGTGTCCTTAAGGTCGCAGGTTCCTCGCCCCTGGCCCAAGTCATAGGTCACTCGAGAAAAACATTCTTGGCAGCTGAACTGCTGCGTGTATACAGACCTGCGTTTCATCCGTAGTCCAGATCGAACCGGGTTTCCAGCGCTGCAAGCGCTGTTGAATTGCTACTGGAGTTAGCAACACGTTTTCTCCCTTCTCCACTGATGCATGCAGAAATCTCAGAAGTGGCAATCTAATGAATCATGGACCTCCTCAGCCTGGGTGTATGGGTACCTAATTCTCACTCGGGCTGCCCTCCCGGGCTATACAGGATTATTATACAGGTGCGAACCATGCACCCCTCTCCTGCATAACCCCAGGAGGCAGATTTGTTAGCGGAGTCTCACTACCATCCCCTCCCGAGTGTCCCATCCATGTCTGGCAGTGGCCGGAGATGTCTGGGGTGACAGGACACACTGGCCTGGAGCTATGGTGGCCCAGGCTTACAGCCAGCGTGGAGAAAAAGCGCTAACTCCAGCTCAACTCTGCTCCAACTCCCAAGGAACCCGTTCCCCGACGGGCCGGGGACCGTCAGCTGCACCTCTCACCCCTCGGTGCAGGAGAAAGCTGAGCACCAGTCATCAACGATAATACACACATAATGCCGCAGTAAATCAGCGGATCAGGCAACATCTCTGGAGAAGGGTCTCGACCCGAAACGTCACCTATTCCTTTTCTCTAAAGATGCCCCCTCTCTCTTGTTGTTACACCCCGCTCTCCCGCTACCTGGCACCACAGTTCCTCAGATGAAATATATTTTTACACATAAATTATGAATAAAGATAAGAATATGTTTCAAACACAAGAAATATTTCCTTATTCCAGTAGCAAACACTTTAAGGATTAAATGAAAATAATAATTCTTTAACTTTTTGAATACCTCATAATTGCAGATTAATGAACTGGAACTGGGACTGTGTAAGTAGTGTGTGATCAGCAGAACAAGAAAGGAACCTATTGAGTTGACAGAATTCTAGATTAATTCATGGGTAGAATAGTTACCAATTTATACACAGTTTATTCAGCCAGGACTTTGTTCGCTTTTTCTTTATCACAAATGACCTTTGACAAATCCCATGATTCCTTGCGTTTTTCAGAATACCGAACTCGCTTATTGTAGCCAAAATATTTCATTTTAGCGGCTCTTAAGTGTTGTTGAAGTGTTTGAACTTTAGAGACATTGGCTAAGAATTTGTTATACTGACTATCTTAGTTAGTCAATGGAAAAGCCACTTGCCTGTACTTGGACAATGTCTTTATTGTGCTAGGTTACACCCATTGTATTGGGATCTGAGACAAACTGCATGGTCTGGGGTATCAGCCAGTGATGTCAGCCAGAAATCTTATAGAGGCTTACAAAATTTTTAAGGGGTTGGACAGGCTAGATGCAGGAAGATTGTTCCCGATGTTGGGGAACTCCAGAATAAGGGGTCACAGTTTAAGGATAAGGGGGAAGTCTTTTAGGACCGAGATGAGAAGATCTTTTTTCACAGAGAGTGGTGAGTCTGTGGAATTCTCTGCCACAGAAGGTAGTTAAGGCCAGTTCATTGGCTATATTTAAGAGGAAGTTAGATGTGGCCCTTGTGGCTAAAGGGATCAGGGGATATGGAGAGTAGGCAGGTACAGGATACTGAGTTGGATGATCAGCCATGATCATATTGAATGGCGGTGCAGGCTCGAATGGCCGAATGGCCTACTCCTGCACCTATTTTCTATGATTCTATGATTCTATGAAAGGGTGTAGAAAGGATTCACTAAGATGTTATCTGGACTTGCAGGCTTGAGTTATAGGGTGAGGCTGGGACTTTTTTTCTTTGGTGTATAGGAGGTTGAGGGGTGACCTTGTTCAAGTGTCAAAGATCATAAGGGGCATGATGAAGTGAACGTTCATAGTTCAAAAGTTCATGGGAGCAGAATTGGGCCCATCGAGTCTCTTCCGCCATTCAGTCCTGACTGATTTATCTTTCCCTCTCAGCCCCATTCTCCACCGATCAGCTCCCAGCTCCGATCCTCTTTCAACCAGGTCTTCATGATGCCTAAGACAATGTCTAACTGTGCTCTAAGCTCATGCCCTTTGTTTCACATACTGTGTGCATACAAATATAATGCCTTTACTTCAGTATTCACCACCCCTCTTCTCAAACTAGTCCCCATTTTTTCTGACCATAGACTCTGCCATTGGAACCTATAGAAGTGGATACAGTTACGACTTAAGAAAATTTATTTGGACAGATATATAGATTGGAACAGAATAGACGGCTATGAGCCAAATGCAGACAAATGGGGCTAGAGCACTATGCCAACATAGGTAAAAGGGCCTATTTCCATGTTGTGTTATTCTGTGCTATTAATCTGTTCTGGGACCAATGGGAGACTATTCTGTTTTAAATTTAGTTATTATATGTGTAGAAACAAAATCATGCAGCTATTTTAACCTCACAATAGCCTTGAGTTGTTTTAGATCCTGTGTTGTGTGTGATTTAGGGATATGGTGTAAACATGAGAGTTCTCCCACATCGACGGTCAACGTGGAGGTAAAAAGCCAGGTTGGTTTTCCATGATGACTGTTTGAAGTCTCGGGCCCCAGTCTGTACTTTTGCAGTGTCTTTGGCCACACTGGTGGTAGGGGAGAGGGGGAGGATGGTGGTTGGGGGGGGGGGGGGGTAAATGACATTGTTTGCTATTTTTGTCTTGTTTTAGAATTGTTCATGAACATTCTCTTTTGTGTTTCAGCCATTTTTCCAGCTCGTGAAGTTACGAAAACTTGGACTGAGCGACAACGAAATCCAACGACTTCCACCAGAAATAGCAAACTTCATGCTGTTAGTAGAGTTGGATCTGTCCCGAAACGGTAAATTAGAGGAGCGAACTTTAAATTTAAAAAAAATAATTTTGTGCCATTGTCTCCATGGTGTTCTAGAACTTTACGTGACTTCTCAACTTAAGTTCCTATGTGTCCATTATTATTATTTTTTCGATAGTTTGCCTTTTCATTTGCTGGATTTTATCATTTTCATAAAAGATTTCCACTTACTTTCTGTGAAGTCACAAAACTATGAATATTTCCTTGTTTAAGCAGATATATTTATTACTGTGCGTCAGTGCTATACATAAAGGGAGCTGATTTCTGGGTGTGCAGTTTTAGTATGACAGCCTTGAGGGTAAACAATGGGTCTATAAATCACTACTAAATCAATGGGGGGCTTGGGAAAACTCTCCAGAGCCGAGAACAACTCCAGAGGTTGTCCTTCCTCAATGGAAAATGACAGTATGTTGTCCGATTTAGGGCAAGTACAGTGCCCTCAATAATGTTTGGTACATAGACCCATCATTTATTTATTTGCCTCTGTACTCCACATTTTGAGATTTGTAATAGAAACAATCACATGTGGTTAAAGTGCACATTGTCAGATTTTAATCAAGGCCATTTTTATACATTTTGGTTTCACCATGTAGAAATCACAGCAGTGTTTATACATAGCACCCCCATTTCAGGGTACCATAATGTTTGGGACACAGCAATCTCACGTAAATGAAAGTAGTCATGTTTAGTATTTTGTTGCATATCCTTTACATGCAATGACTATGTGAAATCTGCGATTCAGGGACATCACCAGTTGCTGGGTGTCTTCTCTGGTGATGCTCTGCCAGGCCTGTATTGCAGCCATCTTTAGCTTATGCTTGTTTTGGGGGCTAATCCCCTTCAGTTTTCTCTTCAGCATATAAAAGGCATAAATTGGGTTCAAATCAGGTGATTGACGGCCACTCAAGAATTGACCATTTTGGAGCTTTGAAAACTCCCTTGTTGCTATAGCAGTATGTTTGGGATCATTGTCTTGCTGTAGAATGACCCACCGGCCAATGAGTTTTGGGGCATTTGTTTGAACTTGAGCAGATAGGATGTGTCTATACACTTCAGAATTCATTATGCTAGTACCATCAGCAGTTGTATCATCAATGAAGATAAGTGAGCCAGTACCTTCAGCAGCCATACATGCCCAGGCCATAACAGCCCCGTCACCATGTTTCACAGATGAGGTGGTGTGTTTGGGATCTTGGGCAGTTCCTTCTCTCCTTCATAATTTGCTCTTGCCATCACTCTGATATGTTAATCTTTGTCTCATCTGTCCACAAGACCTTTCTCCAGAACTGTGGTTGCTCTTTTTAAGTATGTCTTTGCAAACAGTAACCTGGCCATCCTATTTTTGTGGCAAACCAGTGGTTTGCATCTTGCAGTGTAGCCTCTGTATTTCTGTTGATGAAGTCTTCTGCGGACAGTAGTCATTGACAAATCCACAACTGACTACTGATGAGTGTTTCTGATCTTCACAATGATTCCCTCTTTAATCTTTTTGGCAGCCAAAGAGACCATAGGCCATAAGACATAGGAGCGGAATTAGGCCATTCGGCCCATCAAATCTACTTCGCCATTCGATCACGACCGATCTATCGTTAACTCACCTCAATTCTTCTGCCTGCACCCCGTAAACTTAGATGCTCTTATCGATTAGGAACCTATCAACATTCACTTTCAAAATACCTTATGACTTGGCTTCCGGGGTGTGAGATTGCAACCTTCACGTGGTCCGCCCTGTTCGAAAAATGCAATCAACCTGGTGTGCACAATCAAATAAGATCAAATAGAACAAGTTGTCCTACAACTTTAGGCTGTGCATGCCCTATGCAAAAAGAAGACATGGCCCCCACCAACCTATGACTGAAGAAATTGCTCCACATCTCCATTCTGAAGGAACGTGCTTTTTTTCTGAGGTTGTAGCCTTTGGTCCTGTATTCGCCCAGGAGAGCATGGAAACATTCTCTCCACATCCGCTCTATCCAGGTCTTTATATATTACGAGACTAAGTGGGACACGTTGGGTTCCATGTTGACACGCGAGGGCTGATCGCCCAACACAATATTCCACCTCTCCACCAATTCCAATATTGGTGGCCAGTGGGGGGGGGCTTTCTGGAGCGATAGCATGGGTATTGTGGGCCGAATGGCCTGGTTTCCAGAGGGCCAGTATGGACATTGTGGCCTGAATTTATTCTTCGGCTGGCAGCTCGGTCACTCAGGGTTGGTGGGCTGGCAGTTCATTTACGGCTATTCCTTGAAATTCCATTTCAAACAGAGTGCAGGCCACCAAATCCAAATACAATTTCATAGCATTTCAAGCAGAGTGCAGGCCATCAAGTTCAAATGCAGTTTCATATCATTTCAAGCAGAGTGCAGGCCACCAAGTTCAAATGCAGTTTCATACAATTTCAAGCATAGTGCAGGCCACCAAACTCAAATGCAATTCCATACTATGGTGGATCTGGTGATACGTTCTTTTAAGCTTTTATATCTTCTCCCTGACAGGAGTGGGGATGAGAGGGAATGACCAGAGTAAAAATGTTGGCTGCTTTCCTGAGGCAGAATGAATGTGTAGATTGAGTCAGTAGGAGGAAGTCTTGTTTGTATGAAGTGGTTACACCCACAATTCTTTGCAATTTCTTGCGGTCTTGGGCAGAGCTGTTGTCAAACCAAGTAGTGACGCATCACAAAAGGATACTTTGTACAGTGTGTCTGTAGACGTCGGTAAGTGTCATCGGAGACATGCCAAAACCTCCTTGGTCTTCTGAGGAAGTGGGGGCATTGGTTTGCTTTCTTGACTGCTGAACTTTGGTAAAGTTGGAGCTAATCGCAAAAACACAAATTTCTTTATTAGCAGTAAAATTAAAAAATGCAGATGTTGGAAATCTGATATCAAAACAGAAAACACCGAAAACATTCATCAGCTCAAGCATTGTCTGTGGGGAGAAAAGCAGTCAACATTTCAGTCCATGAACAGTTGACTGTTTCTCTTTGCACAGGTGCTAAATATTTCTAAGATCTGTGACACAAGGAACTGTAGATGTTGGAATCTTTTGCAGAACACAATGTGCTGGAGTGCCCACTGACTTGGCCTCCGCAACCGTCTGTGGCAATTAATTCCATAGATTCACCACCCTCTAGCTAAAGAAATGTCTGGAGTCTCTAATAATGATGTTGACTGATTCATTAATCAAGCAGAAGATTAATTGGTATCCTACTTCCTTTCCTCAACTTACAGGAAATAAACTGAATAAGTTTGAGGATTGGTTAATGGTCAGAAAATGGTGAATGGGAATAGCTGGTCATCTTTGGATAAGAAGACTGTTGCTTTGGCTATCAGTGCTGGACACCCAGCCAAAAACCATCTCCATCAGTAATTTGTCAAAGGGAATCTAATGTCATATGTACAAGTTCACTAATGTTACTCAGCTGGGTGCCAAGGTGTGAAGTTTGAGGAAAACGTTCAGGCCACAAGGGGAAAAAGACAGACTGGGTGAATGGGGAAAATGTGATTTTGGGGGGGGGGGGGGGGGAAGGACAAAGATGAAATATTTTCAAATGGTTTAAATGGAAGCAGTTGGTGTACAGAATAAACGCACAAAATTTTGGAGTAACTCAACGGGGTCAGCTGATGTTTCAAGTTGAGACCCTTCTTCAGACTGATTGTTGGGGTGGGAAGAGAGGAGGGGATGTGACGAAGCCTGGCAGTTAACAAGGTGGATACAGATGAGTGGGGTGGGGGGGGGGGGGGGGGGTTGATAGGCAGATGGTCGCACACATCCAGAGGTGAAAAGACACAAGGTATGAGACAAAAGGATTGTAGACTTGCTAATTTTGAACCCAACCAAAGCAATGTAGATGGAAGGCGATTGGAGAAATAGGTGCGGGTCCAGATGGGGAACAGGAGGGTGGGTGCGGGGAAGGGGGGGGGGGGGGGGGGGGGGGGGGGGGGGGTGGTGGTGGAGAGTATTGTAGTTATCTAAAATTTCAGAATGATCTTATTGAACACGGTAGCCAGCACAAAGGACTGACTGGCCTATTCCTTATGTTCGTAGCTCCTTTATTCATTCACAATGCTTTTAATATATATATTCAATGCTAAATAGTTTTTTTTCTCACTGACCAGTTTCAATATAAAGTAATTTGCTTCCCCAGAGCACACCCTAGCAAAGCTAAGTATCACAAGGTAGTGTGGATGGTTGAAATGGACTTTAAACCCAGAGTTCCTCATGCACTCTACCAGTGATCGCTGCTTTGTCTGGGGTCGACTGTGAACTGACTGTTGCTGGAGTTATTAATTCCACCATCAATACCAATGCACAACAGTCAAAGAATTAAAACGTTTATTGCCCCCTTTTTGAACTTGGTTACTTTGACCCTGTAACCAAGTTATAAGCAACAAATGAGATTATTCAGATTAAATTCCTCAATAGTATGATTTTAATGGTTTATGGTGGGTGGAGAGGGGGGTTGGGGGGGGTGATTTTGGAAAGCGATGCACAAGATTGGCTCCAAGATATTACCATCCCTCCTTTTGATTTAAACGTCATGGCAATGAGCTCCATCTCCCATATTTCTGGCCACTTAACCATCCTAGTATCCAAAAGCAAGCTAACTCTTGCTGTGATATGCCCAACGTTCCTTTGGTGGGGAATTACTGCTCCGACCCATGTTAGAATCGGTATGTGATCACAAATTCCAAGGGAAATCAACATGTTAAGAGAAAGAGCCACAGGGAAAGGCAAGTAATTGTTTTAATTGTTTTGCTTTAGCTCAAGATGATCATGATTCTGAAGGGACAATCCCAACCCAAATCATGATTATCATGATTCTAAAGTAATTTTGTTTATTTAAAACAAAAATTAACTTCAATTATAAGTAGTTTTGGAACTGCTTTTAAGAATCTGAAGCCTCTGTTTCCGAGCGTGTTTGATGTTTTCCCTAAAGGATTCACTCGTGGTATCAATAGGGTTATTTTGGGACACTTCATAATATAAGGATAATTGTTGAAGGTATAAGGTTGAATATATCACTTAATATGAAACTCCCCTCTCTGTCGGGGTTATGTCAATTTGATACTTGTGCCCATGGTTTAATATGATATAGTACACTTACCACAAAAATAAATAGGCATATGTTGCTGTAGATGGTTGCAAAATACACATAAATGCTTTAATCAATAAAATGAGAAATGGATTTCCAAACAAAATGTAGCATAGACCATTAATTAGGACTCTCCTCTTGACCATTTGACTTATTTAAACAGGGCAGTTCAAGGTTTCATGAAAGCAAAGTTATTTGCTTGATAGACTAATACTTCCTGTGCCATTTTGGACAATATTAACTCTTGTCATTTTTTTAAAAAGTACACAAAGAGCTGGTGTAACACAGTGGGTCAGGCAGCATCTCTGGAGAATATGGATAGGCAACGTTTAGGGTCGAAACATTTTTAGATCTTGTTTAATGCATGTTTAAGAAGTAACTGCAAATGTTGGAAAATCGAAGGTAGACAAAAATGCTGGAGAAACTCAACGGGTGAGGCAGCATCTATGGAGCGAAGGAAATAGGCAATGTTTCCGGTTGAGACCCTTCTTCAGACTGATGTGAGGATGGGGGGTGGGAAGAAGAAAGGAAGAGGCGGAGACAGTGGGCTGAGGGAGAGCTGAGAAGGGGAGGATAAAGCAGGGACTACCTGAAATTAGAGAAGTCAATGTTCATACTGCTGGGGTGTAAACTGTTTACACCCCAGCGGTATGATATTCATATTCAAAATGGATGAACTGCAGTTTTTATGTATAGAAACATTATTAAAAATAATTGTGGGCTAGATAAATCATCATGGTGTAAAATGTTTCTTGGATATTACCAGGAAGCAGTATCAGAGAGTTTTATACCTTTAAGATATTGGTTTGCATTGCAAAGATTAAACCAGGGACCAGAAATAGGACCTAGTTTTGCAGAGATATTGGCAAAGATTGGGTCGTCTGAAGGTCATGGGCAAAATGAATAGCGCTGACCAGAGTGATGGATTGTTTTGAAAGAACAAATGAGAACTTATTTCGTATAGCAGAGAGGTTGGAAATTTGAGGAGTTTAATTGGTAGAAAGTCGAGATGATGGGTGCGAATTCTCATGTGTGGTTCATCATGGTCTGGAATGTACTACCTGAGAGGATGGTGGAAATAGACTTTTTGGTAACTGTACAAGATACAAGATACATTTATTTGTCACATGTGCCAGTTGGCACAGTAAAATGTGATCATCAGCCAGCCATACAATAAAAATAAAGAACACAACACACGAAAGAGTTCAACATAAAACATCCCCACACAGCAGAATCAAAAGTTTCCCACTGTGAGGGAAGGCACCAAAGTCAGTCATCTTCCTCTAATGTTCCTGATGTTCACCCGTGGTCAGGGCCTCCCCGAGCCCTCCGCTGTCGCGGCTCCGGGTGGCCCGATGCTCAGGCCCGCACGCCGGGGTGATGGAAGTCCGAAGTCGGGACTGGAGGACCTCAGTGGCCTGGAGATCCGAGTCGGGCACCTTCTAACGGAGTCTGCGGCTCCCAAATTCCGCAGGCCGCGTTGGGCGGAGATGCAACGCTGGCGGCCCTCGGCAAAGGGCCCCAGGATTCCGCGATGTTGTTCAGCACCAGCCGGGCTGGAAGCTCTCCCAAACCATAGCTCAGTGATGTTGGAGCAGCGGCCCAACGCTCCGGAGCTGCAAATGGCGATCCAGGTGGGCATCGCCCGCTCCGCGGTGACTCCAGCGCTGCGCCGCCGCTGTTGAAGCTCTGGTCCGGTTCCCGGTCCCGGCAGGAAAGGCCGCGCCAATCCAGGTGGTAGGGGGGCGAGGACGCGACTCGGAGAATAGTCGCGTCCCCGCCAGGAAGCGACTGGGAGACAGTTTCCCCCTTACCCTGCCCCCCTCACCCACATAGAAAAGTTAAAGATTCCCCCAAAACAAACTTTAAAACTATAAGATCTATACTTGATGAATGGAGGTTTGTGAGAAAGGGCAGGGCAAGTTGGGTTAGTTGGATTGCATTAACACAATGCCAGAAAACAAGTGGCAGGTCCAAGGTCCTCCTTTGTTCTTGGGCTACGAATAATCAATTAGTTACAGGTTAGTTTATTGTCATGTGTTTCGAGGCAAAGTGAAAAGCTATTGTTGCGTACTATCCTGTCAGTGAAATGACAATACATGATTACAATCGAACCATTTACAGTGTACAGATACATGATAAGGGAATAACGTTTGGTGCAAGGTAAAGTCAGCAATGTGCGTTCAAAAATCGTCCGAGGGTCACCAATGAGGTAGATAGTTCAGCACTGCTCTCTGGTTGCAGTAGGGCGATTCAGTTGCCTGATAACAGCTGGGAAGAAACTGACCCTGAATCTGGAGATGTGCGTTTTCACAGTTCTATATCTTTTGCCTGATGGGAGAGGGGGACGAGGGAGTGGCCAGGGTGCGACTTATCCTTGATTATAACCATATAACCATATAACCATATAACAATTACAGCACGGAAACAGGCCCTCTCGGCCCTTCCAGTCCGTGCCGACCATTTGTTTTCCCCTAGTCCCATCTACCTGCACTCAGACCATACCCCTCCATTCCCTTCACGTCCATATACCTATCCACTTTACTCTTAAATGTTAAAATCGATCCTGCCTCCACCACTTCTGCTGGAAGCTGATTCCACACAGCCACCACCCTCTGAGTAAAGAAGTTCCCCCTCACGTTACCCCGAAACTTCTGTCCCTTAATTCTCATGTCTGCTGGCCTTGCCGAGGCAGCGCGAGGTATAAACGTTGTCATCATGAGAATTATTTGCTTTGTGTGTCCCTGCCTGTCCACATTTTTCAGTTTTGCCATCATTATTTGTTCTTGCACCTTGCTCTCATTGCTCTTTATATTTCTATTGAAGTAGTTAGTCTTCTCTAAATTAAAAAAAAAACATTCTTTTAACTGAAGTAGTAATCATACTGTTTTTTATGTTTGCATTTTATCCATTGACTTTGGAATACTTAACCAGTGTGTAACTTTAGTTTAGAGATACAGCATTAGAACTGGCCCTTCGGCGCACTGTATCCACGCTGACCATTATACTGGTTGGATGTTATCCCACTTTCTCATCCACTTCCAACACACTAGAGGCAATTTACACAGGCCAATTAACCTACAAGCCAATACGTCTTGGGGATGTGGGAGGAAACCTACTCAGTCACAGGGAGAACATGCAAACTCCTCAGACAGCACCTGAGGTCAGGATCAAAACGAGTCTCTGGTGCTGTGAGACAGCAGATGTTTACCAGATGTGCTACTGTGCCACCCTGGGTTCTTTGCTTCCGTTTAACATTTCTCATTCATTTCTTAAAGATAACACTATGTTTTTTGTGGTTGGATTAAAATCAATTGGATTCTTCCTGATTTCCCACCTGTACCTCTGGTGCGAACTATTTCTCTGGAGTGAAACACAAAAGTCTGGACGAATTCAGCAGGTTAAGCAGCAGCCATGGAGGGAATGAACAAGCAAAGTTTTGAGTTGGGACCCTGATTGTAGTGGGAGGGGAGAGAAGCTGGAAAGGAGAAGACAGAAAGCTGAAAAAAGATTGCTTGTCCATTCTCTCCACAGCTGCTGCCTGACCCACTGAGTACCCCCAGCACTTTGTGTTTTGCTCAAAATTCCAGCATCCGTAGTTACTTGTGTCACCATATTTCTCTTGGGTATTTCATCCCTGGCTGAAGGTTTTCCCTTAATTTACGTTTCTTTATACGCACTGTGCTATCTCAAATATCTCATGCTTGACAACACAATGTTTTCTTTAAGAAATGAACGACAAACGTGAAACTGAACAAGCAGATCACTTGATTTAATCTGCGTATTGATTTTCTATCAAGATCCTTGATATTGAATCAGAAGTAAATCTGTGGATATTTCAGTTGAACCATTTGCATTACAATTGATTTTTGATTTACTCAGTTTGCAGCTCTACTTGATAAAAGCACAATAAAAATGTTGAGATTCAAACCGGGCAGAGAGATTTACAGCAACAGTAAATATGATTGTGGATTGATGTACGAGCCGACGGTTCAGAAACATGAGCTTAAAATTCACCGTGGCAGCTGTGGAGCTAAAATTCAATTAATTGAATAAGTAAAGCACATTTAGAGGTCTACAAATATGCCAGTAATTGATTTATCATTAACCGAAAGGATTATTGTTCAATCATATCAGATTGGTTACTGTCTTACAACAGATTGAAATATTTGAAGATAGATACAAAAAGCTGGAGTAAGACTCTGTCTGAAGAAGGGTCTTCAGAAACATCACTTAATCCTTTTCCCCCAGAGATGCTGTCTGACCCACTGAGTTACTCCAGCTTTTTGTCTATCTTCGGTTTTAACCGGCATCTGCAGTTCCTTCCTGCAGAGAAGGAAATATTTTCTCTCCTTCCCCACTTTGTCCTACATGTGGGATGCAAGCATCTTCACTCTGTGCCCCTGCAGAAGTGCAGGACAACTGGGCTCCACTCCGCTTCGTGATAAACAGGAATGGGCAATAAATGCTGGTCTTGACAACAACATCTTGCAAAGAACTGCTAATAAGAGATTTTAAGTTATTTTCTGCTTTAAAAATGATTTGGGATTATTTTAATTCTTGCCACTGCAGGAATTTAAGATTACGTTTTTGTTGTGGATGCCAAGAGTTGGCAGAAGTATTGGGATTGGGTGCATTGCCATGTTAAGTTGTCTGGCTGACTACCCCATTATTCCTCTTAATTTTGTGTCTCAAATGGAATATCTCCTGAGACAAATACTTTGAGACATAAGCCTGCATGTCAGACCTTTGGAATGTAAACGGAATAACTGCATGTAGCGATTTACACTCCCACTGCTTTAACTAATTTTCTTTTCCTTTATCACCTCGGATTCCCCCTCTACCACCCTGCATAGTTTATGTTAGCAGGGACATGTGGGATCGATCAAATCTCAGGCAGAGGCAGATTCTTCTTCACCAAAGGACAGGCCAACATCCATCAGGAAATGGCAGAATGATGGGGAGCAGGAATACTTGCTTATTTCCACCTTCACAACTTGGGAAAAACTTGTAGCCCTCTTGCAGATGGACATTTGCACTGCATGAGATTAGAAATTCCAGCCTGATTGTTTCTGAGAACTATAGCATCTTAAAACAAGAGTGGTTGCCATTGGACATTTCCTCTGCTTGCTGCATATTGTACAGCCAATTGTTGGGCAATATCATCTCCTATTTGTGGGCACCAATCTTCAGCTGTAGTGAAATATAACACACTTCTGGTATAGAGGATCTGTCTCAATATCAACGTGTAGTGTGACTACTGTTCAGTAGTGTGCAGCTTTAGATAACTATCGTGTTTTAGATGCTTTATGGTAAAGGCTGTCCATCATTTTGCCATTTGTTTAGAAGGATATCCACAGCCATAGAGTTATACAGCAGAGAAACTAGCTCCTTCAGCCCATCATGGCCATTGAGTCTCATCCCATTTACTCACATTAGAAACATATCCTTTCATATGGTGCCTATTTAAGTGTCTATAAATGCCTCAAGGGTGCTCTATACAACTACGTTTATTGAATGCATGATTAATTTAATCTAAGATAGATGCAAAAAGTTATAGTAACCCAGCGGGACAGGCAGCATCTATGGAGAGAAGGAATGGGTGACGTCACCCATTCCTACTCTCGAGAGATGCTGCTTGTCCCGCAGAGTTACTCCAGCTTGTGTCTATCTTCGGTTTTAACCAGCATCTGTAGTTCCTTCCTGCACATTAATTTAATCAATTTCTTTTTTGCAGATATTATGGAAATTCCTGAAAGCATCTCATTTTGTAAATCGTTACAAGTAGCAGACTTTAGTGGCAACCCTTTGACCAGGTAAAAAGAACTGCAGTATAGAATAAATCATTCACGTTCATTGTATGTTTAGTATGAACTGCTTTCCAATAAACACAACTAAATTGAGTAAGTTCAATATCATTGTCAGAACTGAATAATTTAAGCATTAGCAGTAATAACATTTTGATGATTAAGGATAATTTCTGCAAATATTTTTGAAATGGTTGAACAGATGCATGTTATTTTTAAACATAAATAATGACCTGATATTTTCCAAATTCTGTTTTAGCACCTGTTAGTTGGTGCAACCATATGGAGAGTAGTTTGGAGTCCAATAGAAATGTATTCTCCTCGGTAAAATTTTAGATTACCTGTGAATATACTGTGGAAAATATTGTACATACAATATTGCACACTGGTAGGTATCGACAAATTGATAATAACTGAAAGAAATGGATGGATTCTTTTTTTCTCAAAAATAAAATTCATCAATTGATTACCCATGCAATTGCATAAGCTAAGCAATTCATGACATACCATGCAATTGAGGTAAAGGTGACTCATTCCTTGATAACTTCCCACTTTTACTTTTTTTTAACGTTAATGATGTGTTTTGTTTCTTGTTCTAAACAGTCAAATTCCCAGGCAAACTTTCCATTCGTTTTTGAGCGCAACGAGACGTTTGTCTTTTATTTCGGGCTTGCAAAGTTGGGATCAAGAACTTGATCCTGATGTTGTATTCCTGGAATTAAAGACAAACGAATAGTTGCGCTCAGCGGGTCATGTGTGGATAAGGAAAAGTTAGAATTTCAAGTTGGTAACTTTTAATCAGTTGCAATGCTTTTCCTATGGAAGGAGTGTGCACAATTTGCCTGTAATCCCACCTTCAGAGGGCTCCAATGATCCATTACCGTTTAGTTTAAAGATACAGCATGGAAATGGGCCCTTTGGCCCTCCTAGTCCACACTGATCAGCCATCACTGTTCACACTAGTTCTATGTTATCCCACCTTCTCATCAATGCCCGACATGCTAGGGGCAATTTGCAGAGGTCAATTAACCTACAAAACCCAGACGTCTTTGGATGTGGGGGAAACATTCTGTAATCATGAAGACCCTTGAAAGGCTTGTGCTGGCCCACCTAAAAAATATCACAAACCCCCTGCTGGACCCTCTGCAGTTTGCGTACTGGGCAAATCGTTCAGTGGATGACGCAGTCAATCTAGGCCTGCACTTCATCCTCCAGCACCTAGCCCACCACGGGACCTATGCAAGGATTTTGTTTGTGGATTTTAGCTTGTGGATGACACCATTGTGCCAGAGCTACTACACTCCAAACTCTCCCAGTTGACTGTGCCTGAACCCCTCTGTCAGTGGATCAACAACTTCCTGACAGACAAGAAGCAGCATGTGAGGCTGGGAAAGCACATCTTGGACCCACTGCTCCTCGGCATAGAAGCACCGCAAGGCTGTATACTCTCCGCTCTCCTTTACTCTCTCTACACCAACAACTGCACCTCCACAGACTCCTCTGTCAAGCTTTTCAAGTTTGCGGATGACACAACCCTAATTGGACTGATCCAGGATGGGGGGGTGGATTCTGCCTAAAGACAGGAAGTGTCACAGCTGGTGTCCGGCTTCCATCGCAACAAACTGGAGCTCAACGTTCGTAAAACAGTGGAATTGATTGTAGACTTTAGGAGTGCTCCCCCTCCCTTCACTCCACTCACCATCAACAACACCACAGTCATTGTGTGGAGTCATTTAAGTTCTTTGGAACTATCATCTCCAGGGACCTTAAATTGGAGGCCACCATCGACTCCACAGTCAAAAAGACCCAACCGAGGATGTACTTCCTGCGGCAGCTGAGAAAACCCAATCTGCCACAGGCAATGATGGTCCAGTTTTATACTGCCATCATGGAGTCTGTCCTCACCTTCTCCATCTTGGTCTGTTTTGGCTCAGCCACCAAGCATGACATCTGGAGGCTGCAGTGCATTGTTTGATCAGCCGAGAAGGTTGTTGGCTGCAACCTTCCCCCCCACTGACGAACTGTACACTGCAAGGGGCAGGAAGCGAGCAGGTAAGATCATCTCTGACCCCTCTCACCCTGGCCATAAACTCTTTGAAGCACCTCCCTCTGGAAGGCGACTCCGGACTGTCAAATCCGCCACAGCCAGACATAAAAACAGTTTTTTCCACGAACTGCAGCTCTCCAAAAGTCTGTAGCCTCCTTTTGCCCTGGTATTTTATTTCATTCTTCACATGTTTAAATTGTAATGTTTTATTTTTAATTTTCTACTGTATATCATGTTGTCACTTGCGAGCAAAGCACCAAGAAAAATTCGTTGTATATATACATACTTGGCTAATAAAATTTATTAAATTCAATTCAAACCGGAGCACACTGCGGTAACTCATGTGGTCACAAAGAGAATGTTCAAACTCCACGCAGACAGCTCGAGGCCTGTCTTACCCTACAATGCTTGCTTTCGACCTATACTTTCATGAAATCAATGACATTTTTTTGTTAAACTGCAGATGCTGGAAAACAGCTGGAAACACTCTTTAGCAAGCCAAGCATCATTAGTGGAAAAATAATCTGTTCATGTTTCAAGTCCAGGGTCCTTCATTAGTATTGAAACAGAAATGAGTTTGTATTGGGAGAGGTGGGGGAGGAGATGATTAGAACAAAGGGAATATGGTGAGTGCATTACTTAATGTAGCAGTTAAGGTCATATTAACCTCCTTTGTATTGCTTGTGCTAAAGCTGTGGGATGTGCTCTGCAGACCCAACTAAACAGCTGAAAATTAAGCTGACATGATGATGGGGAGGAATGATTAGTTCCCACACGGAAAGAAAGAGTTGTTTAAAGTTGAAGAATTTGATCTGACTCCTGCACGCTGCAGTGCATCCAGACAGAAGATAATGTGTTGTTCCTCAAAAAGAAGATTGTTACAGACATAACAACCTGGAATAACTCAGCGGGTCAGACAGCATCTCTGGAGGAAAGGAATAGGTGACGCTTCGGGTCGAGGCCCTTCTTCAGACCAAGTTGTGTTAGACTTCATCTGGTCGCGCCCTGTCACAGATTTCACTTTTGTTCTACCCATCCCTTTCCCACCTAAAGCTAACTTATTGCTGTCAGACGCTGCTTCACCCGCTGTTTCCAGCATTTATTTGTTTTTATTCTATTGTTAAGACATTTCTCGAATTATTTAAAATTAGCTTTTAGCATTTTTATCATTTGACTTTTTAGGATGCCTCGTTATATAATTGCCTCAAATCAAATTTACGGTTTGATAGATGATCTTCTGTTACACATAAATTGCTGTGTTTCATACCCCAGAACAAGTTTCTAATTTATTCCTGGTTAGATTTAAGAAATCTATTAAGAAAGCTCTCTTCAACCATTAGACATTCCATTCCCTCACTTTCCATAGGACTGTATTTTTCCCCACATTTACAAGTTATTAATTCAAGATGTTTCTTTTCAATATCTTCCAAGTTGGAAGCAAATTTAACTCATCCATCTGTTGAAATATTTGGAGCCCTTCCAAAAATGTTTCTCTTTTTGTCAACAGTTTAAATATTCTAGCACCATCTAGTATATTGATTGTTTCAAAAGTTGTACCATTGTGTTCAAGACGTACAGGTTTGTAGGTTAATTGGCTTGGTAAATGTAAAAATTGTCCCTAGTGGGTGAGTAGGATGGTGTTAATGTGCGGGGATCGCTGGTCGGCGTGGACCCGGTGGGCTGAAGGGCCTGTTTCCACACTGTATCTCTAAACTAAATTAAAATTGTCTGGTGTTTCCTTTTCTTATTCCGTTCTGCAACATTCCTAAATTCTAAATAACCAGATTAAAAAGGATATTTGATTTTAATGGGGAATTAGACAGCACAGCTACTGCACCAAAATGTTTCAAATAACAGGAGATAAATTATTGGCAATGACACTGGACGATAAGCTGCTTGAGGAGTAATGGATTTTGGTGCATTTGGATAGGTATAAAAGATTGGTTTTGATTTATTGGCTGGCTGAGATCTGAAAATCTCTCAACGAACCTTGCTCTCTACTTCACCTTCTTTTGTCGAATATTCCTTAAAACCGAACTCTCTGACTGAAGAAAGGTCCCAACCCAAAACGTCACCAATCCATGTTCTCCAGAGCTGCTGCCTGACTAGCTGGGTTACTCTGGCACTCTGTGTCGATTTTCTGCAACTAGGCATCTGGTCATTGCTCCTGTATTTCTGACTCCTGCTGGAAAACACTATTTCTGACTCCTGCTGGAAAACACTCCTGTTAAGTGTCCAGTGAGTCATTTTCCAGATGCTTTTCGTACAAACATCAAACATGTAAGCCGCTGCTGAACACAGAGTGGGACATTAATGTTCGTGTGTACCAGAGCAGTGATTAATGTTTCCAGGTTATTATTTGGATACCTAATTACTAACTTCTATATATAAAAAAAGACCCGGAATTTCTATTGACTGCCATCCCATTCTCTTTTGGGGTGCAAACGCTATTTTGATTTCATCTTATGTTTTAAGTTGTTTCACAAAGAGACTCATGTTTATGTTTAGGGATACAGCGCGGAAACAGGCCCTTCGGCCCACTGAGTCCGCGTCGACCAGTGATCCTCGAATACTTACATTATCCTACACACACTATGGACAATTTTACAATTATACCAATCCAATGAACCTCCAAACCTGTACATCTTTGGAGTATGGGAGGAAACTGGAGATCCTGGAGAAAACCCATGCGGACCACGGGGAGAACATGCACACTCCGAACAGACAGGCAGCCGTAGTCAGGATCGAACCCGGGTCTCTGACGCTGTAAAGCAGCGACTCTACCGCTGCGCCACCCATAGAGCTAGAGTAATACAGCAGGTCAGTCAACATCTTTGGAGAATATGGATAGACGACATTTCTGGCTGAGAGCCTTCTTCAGATCCAAAACTTTGCCTATCCATGTTAGACAATAGACAATAGGTGCAGGAGTAGGCCATTCGGCCCTTCGAGCCAGCACCGCCATTCAATGTGATCATGGCTGATCATCCCCAATCAGTAACCCGTTCCTGCCTTTTCCTCATATCCCCTGACTCCGCTATCTTTAAGAGCCCTATCCAGCTCTCTCTTGAAAGCATCCAGAGAACCTGCCTCCACCGCCCTCTGAGGCAGAGAATGCCACACACTCACAACTCCCTGTGAGAAAAAATGGTTCCTCGTCTCCGTTCTAAATGGCTTCCCCTTACTCTTAAACTGTGGCCCCTGGTTCTAGACTCCCCCAACATCCGGAATATTTTTCCTGCCTCCAGCATGTCCAAACCCTTAACAATCTTGTACGTTTCAATGAGATCCCCTCTCATCCTAAACTCCAGAGTGTACAAGTCCAGCTGCTCCATTCTCTCAGCATATGACAGTCCCGCCATCCTGGGAATTAACCTTGTAAACCTACGCTGCACTCCCTTAATAACAAGAATGTCCTTCCTCAAATTAGGGGACCAAAACTGCACACAATACTCTAGGTGTGGACTCACTAGGGCTCTGTACAACTGCAGAAGGACCTCTTTGCTCCTATACTCGACTCCTCTTGTTATAAAGGCCAACATGCCATGCGCTTCTTCACTGCCTGCTGTACCTGCATGCTTACTTTCATAGACTGATGAACAAGGACCCCCAGATCCCGCTGTACTTTCCTTTTTCCCAACTTGACGCCATTTAGATAGTAATCTGCCTTCCTGTTTTTGCTACCAAAATGGATAACCTCACATTTCTCCACATTAAACGTCATCTGCCATGCATCCACCCACACCCACAACCTGTCCAAGTCACCCTGCATTCTCATAGCATCCTCCTCACAGTTCACAATGCCACCAGCTTTGTATCATCTGCATATTTGCTAATGATACTTTGGATCCCTTCATCCAAATCATTGATGTATATTGTAAATAACTGCGGTCCCAGCACCGAGCCTTGCGGTACCCCACTAGTCACTGCCTGCTATTCTGAAAGGGACCCGTTAATCCTCACTCTCTGTTTCCTGTCTGCCAACCAATGTTCTATCCATGTCAGCACTACCCCCAATATCATGTGCCCTAATTTTGCCCACTAATCTCCTATGTGGGACCATATGTTCTCAAAAGATGATGCCTGACCTGCTGAGTTACTCCAGCACTTTGTGTCCTTTTGTGTATTAACCATCATCTGCAGTTCTTTGTTTCTACGTTTTAAGTTTCCTGATGTCACTCTTAAGTAGCTGCTTCTTTGTCATCTCTAGTCCATACCAACCATCAATCCCCCATTACACTCATCCTATAGTTGTATTTCTATTCCGTATTCCCAGCAATTCCCTCCCAGATTCTACTGCTCAATGATGCAGTAGGGGTGATTTACAGTGGCCAATAAACCTACCAATCATCTCTTTGGGATGTGGGAAACCTGCGTTTTCACAGGGAGGATATGCGGGGGAACAATGGAGAAGGACTGATAGCACTTTGTGCCTTCCATCACAGCAAAGAATATTGTGGTGGATGTTTGTGTTAAGTTTTATTGTGTAGTGTGTCATTTTTTTTATTGTACCGCTGCCGGCAAATTAATTTCACTGCACTTTATTTTGTATGTGATGAATAAAAATTGATTGATTGAATGATTGATATGCAAATTCCACGCAGACAGTGCTCGAGGTCGGGATTGAACCTGGGTCCCTGGTGCTGTGTGGCGTTACTGCTGTGCTGCCTTATTATCTTAGTTTCAAATTGTGTTCCTAAAATGCACCCTGTTCTCCAACTCTGTATTTCAAAGGTTCTTTTATTGTCACATGTACCAACTAAGGTACAGTGATATGTGAATTACCATACAACCATATGAAAAAAAAGCAACAAGACACACAACTACATAAAAGTTAACATAAACATTCACCACAGCGGATTCCACACATTCCTCACTGTGATGGAAGAGAAAAAAGTCCAATCTTCTTCCTCTTTATTCTCCTGCGGTCGGGGCAGTCGAACCATCTGTCGGGGCGATTGAAGCTCCCGCAGTCGACGGTCGAAGCCCCTGCATCGGGGTAATCGAAACACCCGCGTCGGGGTGATCGAAACACCCACGTCAGGGCAATCGAAACTCCCGCGGCTTGGAGTTCCCGAAGTCGGTCTCTGATCAGAGACCGCGGGCTCCATGATGTTAAGTCCGCAAGCACCTGCGGATGGAGCTCCAAGGTCGAACCCTGGCAAAGGGATCATGGGCTCCGTGATGGTAAGTCCGCAGGTGACCGCGGTGGAGCTCTCAAAATCGGTCTCCAGCAAAGGCCGCCAACTCCTCGATGTTAGGCCGCATTGCGGGCGGAGAGACGAAACGAAAAAAAATTGCATCTCCGTCGAGGTAAGAGATTAGAAAAAGTTTCCCCCACCCCCCCCCCCCAACACACCTCACATAAAACAAGCTAAAGAACACTAAAAACATTCATTTAACACATACAATTTAAACACAAAGAAGGAAAGGACAGACAGATGTTGGCGAGGCAGCCATCATTGGCTGGGGAAAACGGCATGAGGGACTGGGAAACAGCTGAAGTGATGGCATGCCACGTGTTAGTGGGAGCAGGCCATTTATAGTAACGTTAATGTTTCTAATTTGACAGCTTCTTTTGCAAGGGAGCATGCTAACATGTTGCCGGATATGGCAACAGGAAGTAAGGTTTTAAAGATGAGAAGTGTCTCCAGTTGCATGTATTCTAGTAGAAGATGTTTAGTTTAGAGATACAATGCAGAAATAGGCCTCTCGGCCCACCAAGTCCGCACCGACCAGCGATCCCCACACGTTAACACTGTACTATACTGGACAATTTTGATTTATACCACGCCAATTAGCCTACAAACCTGCAGTGTGGCAGGAAACCAAAGTTCTCGGAGAAAACCCATGCAGGTCACATGGAGAATGTACAAACTCCTTACAGGAGCCAGGATCCAGGATCGAACCCGGGTCTCTGGCTCTGTAAGGCAACAACTATACTGCTGCGCACTGTGCACTGACTATACTCTCTGTGTTGCCCATGTCCGCCCACCGATGTATGTTTAATTTATCTAGCATATCCGATAATTTATTATACGTTTATCTATTGTGTTATCGTGTTTAATGTGCCTGTAAAGCTGCAACGAGTGAGAATTTCATTGGTCTGATCCCGGTGCATATGACAATTAAACTTCTTGGACTCTTGAACTAATGCTTGTAATCTTGTGCCTATTAATATCAGGTGTGGATTGAAAATTATGATGACTCCTGATGATCTTTTTGCAGGTTACCTGAAAGCTTTCCCGAATTGCGAAATTTGACTTGTCTCTCCCTGAATGATATCTCGCTGCAGGCCCTTCCAGAAAATATTGGAAAGTAAGTTTGATTGCTTTTACGATGAAGTTTATCAAATATCAGATAAAACTTAAAAATATATAATTTGTTTATATTATTAATATTTTTCTGCTCTGCAAATAATGCAGATAACAGAAGCGAAAACTGCATGTCACCAATGTATTATTTTGGTTTTTGAAAGAAGAGTGAATTTGCCAAAGGAACAGAGAAAAAATAATCAGTGGATGGGAGTGCATGTGATTGACCTTTGATTAGATATTTTCCAGCTGTCTTCAGTAAAGAGAAGGATGCTTTGAATGTTGTTGTAATTAGAGATGTGTGGATAAAACAATTTGAGGAGATAGGATTAGTTGATACTGGCTTATCATTGTTACGTATTCTGCATAATAGTGTAAAACTTAGTGTTTTATACTATTCAGGCACATCATGCCACATGCGAGTACAACAGATAGTGCGAAAGAGAAAAGAAGCTGAATTTGTGTTGTAGCATCAGAGGAAGTGCAGATTTAAAAGAAAAAGTGCAAGGGCTGCAACAAGGTAAATTGGAAGATCGGGAATACATCCTTAGTATATGAGAGGTCGGTCAGGAGTCTGATGGGTTGAAGAGAAGATCTGTAAAAGGTTTGTAGTGCATAAAGTAAAGTTGGCCAATAGAGTCACCATAGATTCATGATTACTGTGGGAGATAAGGGTGGCAATAATGAAGCGTTCAGTCACTTTTTTAAATGTATTGTTAAATGCAAGAATTCTATAAAGGGATTGAAGAACTGCAACTGTTAAACTTTTGTTTTTAAACAAATAGAAGTGGTGTAGAATAACTTTCAGCATTTGTAGTGAGAACATTACAGGATCATAACTCACTTTAAGGGAGATATCAAACCCCAAGGGCATGGGTTTAAGGTGAGGGTTGGAAGGATCTGAGGAATATTTTTTTTTTCAACTGGAGGTTGGATGCAATGTAAAACACCATCCGAGGGGGTGGTTGAGGGAGACTCTCACGACATTTAAAGACCATCTGAGCACTTGAATTGGCTAGGTATGGAAGGCAAAATCGACCTGGCATGGAACGCTACAGACCAAGTACTGGTTAATGGAATTAGTATAGCTGCTTACTTGATCTTTGATGTACACTTGAGGTACCATAGAGTTAGTAATTGTGCTGTTTGACTCTAATAAAGGACAAAAATAATTCTGACTTGACAATCACTAGTTAGTGAGAAACAGGCCTTTTTCTTCTCCAGAGCAGATTATGACTTAAAAAACCCAATATTCTTTGATTAACTAATGAAGAGGGTTGATAGAGTACTGCAGTTGATGATGTGTATGGCCTTTCTAAATGTGTTTGATGAATTACCTCGTAATTGTTCTCAAAACTGAAACTAGTGAATCTCAGAGGATGGCGACAGGGTGAATTTGAATTAAACTCGGGGAAGGAAAGCAGACCTTGATGTGTGCAATTATTTCATATGGAAGAGGAGCGAAATGGCCAAGCCTGCTTAACGGGACTGTAATTCATCCTGTTGTACATTAATCTATTGTAATTAAGGGTATCAGTCACATGATCATTTTTGTGCGAAATTTAATCAGTAGGTTGCTGAAAGTGCAGTATAATGCAGAGGGGTTTGAATTGATGCAGTTTTTGGCAGTAAAATGTGAAGTAGATGATAAATGTTAAAAATGTAGTAAGAATATGCATGAATGGGGTTTTCATGTGTGCGTCATTATATTTAGTTTAGAGATACAATGTGGAAATAGTGAATGGTAGGATCCTGCTGGGGGGGGGGGGGGGGGGGGGGGAGGAGTTGACGGGACTGTAATCGGAGAATAAAGTTAGGTTATTTGCAAATGGGTGTTTAATAAGTAATAGGGACTCAGAGGGCCAGAGCCCTTGCTTCTCCGTGCTATGTATACAGTAATACTCTGCTAATTTTCACTATGCCTCTGTTTTACATTACAAGGGAAATCAGTGGAAGCATCATATGTGTGGGGGTGGGGTAGGGGAGAGCATCAAATGAGTCGTTCTATTGATGGTCTGGTAGATTATTCTTCAGTAGTCTGCAATATATGATTTGATTATTTAGTTACAGATGAGTTTAACTAATTTGAACCTTTATTTGCAAATAAGTCACTTTTATAAACAACAGATTAAAATGTTTTTTCCAGTTACGTGTGGCATTTCTGAGCGATGCTGTTAGCTTCTTTTTATGTTAATGAGTGTACTTAGCTTCAGGGGATATTGATGTTCCATGTGAGCATACCAGGGTCATTTGCCAAGGCTATCTTGTGTGAACAGAGCAGGAAAATGAGCTGTCTCTGAACATATTATTTAATCATCCCATTACTTGCATAGGCATGAGTGCTGTGATATTTGATATTTCATGCCATTATAACCTGATTTTTTGGAGAGAGGGTAAATTATTCTTGCCGAATTGGTCAATAATATGCAATGATCCAAGATGGCTGGTATAAAGCTGTTCTACAAATAGAAAATGATGGAAATGTTCAGCAAGTTAGTTAGCATCAGTAGCACGCAAAATCAGAAACCGTAAGCAAATGATTCGCTTTGATGTTGGTCGAAAAATTCTATGTGGTGTAGCAATGTCTAATATCAAGTTGCTGCGTAGAATTTTAATTTCTTTAAAATCTCTGTCTAATATCAAGTTGCTGCGTAGAATTTTAATTTCTTTAAAATCTCTGCTCAAAGTGAAAGTGGTCAGGTCTTCCTTGACTGGGCTCATCTATTGTTGATGTTCTCACAGCCAATTTTTGTATTTCAATGGGATAGTTGAGTCTGGCATTTTTGGCTGGCATTCTGCCTAACCCTTGCTCCTCTCTTTGCATGTACTCGGTGTCAGCTACCATTCACTCCTGAGCTTGCTTCCCGTTCATAGTTCCTGGTTAAAGCAAAGTCCTTATCTGTTAAACCCAGAATCCTTTATTTTGACTTTACAGCTTTTATACGATTTCCCAGTGATCGTTTGGGTTTTCTCCAGGCGTCCCTGTTTCCTCCCACGTTGCCTTGTGGAATTTTGAAATAAAAGCAAAAACTGCTGGAAATACTAAGCAAGTCATTCTGCACCTGTGGAGAGAGAAACGGCAAATGCTTGAATACAAGGTGCTGGAGTAACACAGTGGGTCAGACACTTATCTCTGGGGAACATGGATAGGTGATGTTTCAGGACAGGATCCTTCTTTGAACTGCAGTCTGAAGAATGGTCCCAACCCAAAACATCACCTATCCATGTATCTCCAAAGATGTTGCCTGACCAACTGAGTAATGCCAATACTTTGTTTTTTGTTGTTGTTTGCAAATCAGATTCTGAACAAACTCATGAGAGGAATAGATCAGGTAAATGCTCTCTTGCCCAGAGTAGTGGAATTGAGAACCAGGTTTAAGGTGAGGGGGCGGAGATTTAATAGGAACCTGAGTGGTACCTTTTTCACACAAAGGGTGGTGGGCGGCCACCACTGTGTTAATGTGGCGGCATGGTGGGGCAACGGTGGAGATACTGCCTCACAGCGCCACAGACCTAGATTCAATCCTGACTATGGTTGCTGTCTCTATGGAGTTTGCACGTTCTCCCTGTGACCGCATGGGTTTTTCTCCGGGTGCTCCGGTTTCCTCCCACACTCTATTTCCCTGCCACATAGGGCAGTGGAGGCCAAATCACTGGATGGATTTAAGAGAGAGTTAGATAGAGCTCTAGGGGCTAGTGGAAACAAGGGATATGGGGAGAAGGCAGGCACGGGTTATTGATTGGGGACGATCAGCCATGACCACAATGAATGGCGGTGCTGGATCAAAAGGCAGAATGGCCTCCTCCTGCACCTATTTTCAATGTCTGTCTATGGGTGGATCAAACGAGCTGCTGAGGGAGGTAGTTGAGGCAATTACTGTCACAATGTTTAAGAAATATTTAGACAGGTACATGGATAGGATAGGTTTAGAGGGATATGGGCCAAACGCATATAGGTGGGACTAGTGTAGATGGGACAAGTTGGTTGGGGTGGGCAAGTTGGGCCATAGGACCTGTTTCCACAAAGTATGACTCTGCAGTTCTTTGTGTCTCCAGTTAATGCAAGTAGTACTCAAAGCATATAAAGAGAAGTCAAATTGAAGAGAACTCTAATTGACAAAACATTTCTTAAAAGATTAAAACTTTATGACAAATTGTACTTATGTCTGAAATTCATGTTGCATGTTATTTTTTTGTAAGTTTTAATGAGTTGTTAATAATGTGCTCCATGACAACATGACTATTAATGCTTTGAAGATAAATACGCGTTAGCAAATGACTGTACACATTTTTTGTTTTGACCGTGGGACAGATAATCAATACATTATAAAATTGGAAAATATTAAACAGGTTGAAAAGTGGGCAGGTGAAAGGTGGGCTTTTTTCCAAAGGTGCTGGTGTGCAATTGATCCCTGTCTCCCCTTTCTTGATGAGCCTTCACAAATGCAACTTTCTGGATAGTCAGCCCAATTGAACTGTTGTATTTCACGTATGAATTGGTGGTGGTTACATTGGTATGGATGCCACCTACATCCAAACTGAAACCACTGCCTCAGAACTAAATTAACAGTGAACTTAAATGTCTGAATTTTGTTGTAATCTACACATTGATCACAGTTGGGGAAATGGCAACTTTGTTTGGACAAGAACCAATCTGGCCTGGATAAATTGTAGTTAAGAAACATAGAAAATAGGTGCAGGAGGAGGGCATTCAGCCCTTCGAGCCAGCACCACCATTCATTGTGATCATGGCCTGATCGTTCCCAATCAATAACCCGTGCAAGCCTTCTCCCCATATCCCTGGACTCCACTAGCCCCTAGAGCTCTATCCAACTCTCTCTTAAATCCATTCCAATTCTCTCTTAAATCCATTTTGAAACTTGGCAAGCCACAATATGATTGAACGATGGGGAGCCCGTGTAGTAAGGACATGTTAGCTGGAAGCGTAGGGTAGGGAAGTTAATCCCAGAGTTTACAGATGACCTCAAAGAGAAAGTAAAATAGACCAGAGAGAGAAAGAAAACACGAGGCAGAAGCTAGGTTTAAGGTTTTTTATTGTCGTGTGTACCAAGCTACAATGAAAAGCTTTATCCTATCCAATTAAGTCAGATGATACATACATGAATGTATGTGCATGGGTGCAGATTCATTACTTTTCAGTGTTATTACTATTTCTCCCCATTCAGGCGCTATCTGATCTGTTCAAGGTTTTCCAGCATTTGCTGTTTATCCCGGATCTCCAGTATCTGCAATACTTGAGCTGCAATTGCAGACTCTACACCTTAAAAGTAATGGTGTAAAATCTTACGTCCTTTTTTGAACTGTATAGTTACTTCACTGCAAAAGTATCCAAAATTTTGCAAAACACTGAACTTAAATTACTGTAGCCTTTGGCCTGCATTTGAAAGTTCTGTCCATACCATAAGACATTATTTATTAATCTTTCCAAATAATGTCATTGGAGTCTAGGAATTTTTGCAGTTGATCTTTTGGTCTACTGTTGCCGATGCCCAGTTGTAAATTTGAGTGAAGTGTTACCTTCCTGCTTTGTGACAAAACCTTCCTTATCTTTCAAACGTTTTGGAAAGACGGGTTGGCTAGATACAAGTGCACATCCGGAGATAATGTACATGCTCAAACTGTTTCACCCCACCATATCCAGGTTAGTCTTGTTAGAAATGAAAATTGCGAATTTAGAAATGCAACGATTTGCAAATTTCTCTCAAGGATCTTAAATGAATCCCCACAAAGCTTTGTAAATGTCAAGTTGCAGACTGGCAAGATAAGCTGTTTGAAGATTCGATGCAAAGATGGGAGAAAGGTCATGAAGCCAAGTAGCTGAGTTATGAGCAAAATTGCCAGGCAGTTGCAATCTTGCCTAATTAAGTTTTGTGTAATAGTTGAGTGTTATTAGCCTATTGAGATATGAGCAGTGCAATTTAGCATGTGTAGTACATTTTTACAGTAAATGACTAGTTGCCGCGTCTCTCAAATCTGGTACTCTACACTGTGGGATGTATGGAGAAATGTGGAGGTTGAGTTTGTGTGAACAGCAGCATATAAAATTAACCCCAAAAAATAAACTGCTGGAGGAACTTACCAGGCTTGGAGGCATCTGTGAAGGGAACTGGACAGATGGTGTTTCATGTCGGGGCCTCTAACTTCACAATCGGAGAGGTTTGTGATAGAGCAAGAGGCCATTGACACCTTGTGGCTGCCCACCCAGTCTAAAAGGGATCCTAACTCCCAGATCCGGTCCTTGCGGGTTTGTTGAGTCCAAGCACTTTTTGAATGTGGTGAGTGATTCTTCCTCTGTTACCATTTCCATCATATTATTCCAGATCCCCACATACTCCTTCAATCAGTATTTCTTTCTCTCAACGTCTTTCTCATCACTCCACTCATCAACACTTGGATGACCACATGGGAGGTACTGATCTTTTGCAGAGGGAAGTAGATCCTTGCTCCGTACATGGCAGAGAGCTTTTATAGTTTTATATCCCTCAGTTAAATCTCCTTTCAGTGTCCTTTGTTGCAATGAAACACCCAGCCTTGACAGTCTTGCTTTGGGATCTGGAGACTGTACCTGGGGCAAAGGTGCGTGACGGAGGAGTTTGGTTGTATATTCCACTCTTTGCACAGAGTCTGTGTGTACTTGCATCTGATTCTTGGTGCCTTTTGCTGCTGAAGAAGTTTACCCATCTGCTAAAGGTTAGTGTGATGATAGTATTGGCAACACGGCAAGGGATGGGCATTGGGTATTAAAGTTGGGAAGACATGTAGCAGCTGTTGAAAAATTTGGTTTAGCCACACTTACAGCTGGTAGAGCTGCTGCCTCAAGGCACCGGAGACCCAAGTTCATTCCTGACCTCGGATGCTGACTGTGTGGAGTTTGCAAGTTCTCCCTGTGACTGTGTTGATTTCCTCTGGGTGCTCTGGTTTTCTCCCATATCCCAAAAACGTGTGGGTTTACAGGTTAATTAGCACCTGTAGAATTTCCCCTAGTGTGTAGGAAGTGGATAAATATGTGGTGTAATAATGATTATCGAAACTAGTAGTCTACAGCATGAAACAAATACAATGGGTTGAATATGAATGTGTTTGAACTTTCTGACGATGCTGAGTTTGAAGTTGAAAGATATTCATAAGATAGATAATTTTCGACTTTCTTTACACAACCAATAGAAGGAAGCTGCTCTCTTCTTCTTTCTCACTTCCCCCTGGTACTATCACATCCCTTTCTCAGAAATAAATGTATTCTAAAATTGTAACTGCCACAGGCTGACCATTGAATTCACTATTCTTTCATGTATTTTGTGGTACCAATCCCATTTTCTGTTTTCTATGCAATTCTATCCACAAAGAATAATTTTCCTACCATTTTATGTTTGCCGTCAGAAATATTTTCATATGTCTTGCGTCATACAGTTAGTTATAAACTGTGACAAACTAAGTATGTGGCTCTTGACATTTATGCAATTGATTCCCAGATATGCTTCCCCGAAATGTGTACTTTTATTTCTTTGGGACAGTTGTGGGATTGGCACACAAAATAATCACACATTTGTGTGCTTCTGTTGTGTACTCTTGCCTCTTCGAGTCATCTATTGTAATGAAACAGGAGGAAGCCAATCTGCCCGTTAAATTAGAGCTGCTCTTTGTTTCGGACCATCCAGTCTATCCCATTTCCTGACTGTGGACCCTCAAATCTCTTGCCTATCCGATTCCGGGATTCACTTGTATTCCCGTAGTTTCAGACTGTATTCACTTTTGCATTTATAATTCCCTCCTATATATCCCTTTTTTTAATGTCCATTCTTTTTAACCAATTCAATCTGCAACTTTGAAATCTAACTTCTCTTCTGGTCCCCAACAATCCACACCTCCCCCCTCCCCACCCCCCAAAAGAACTCTGCAGTTAACCAAGTACAGAGGGTTGGAAGATTATGGCAAGTCATCGCCATCTCAACTTCTCCCACAATCAAATTTAAATCAGACAACTTGAAGCATGGCTAGGCTTTTTGTTTCCGCCTACCTCATCAGTTTTTCCCCTGTACTATATATTTATTATCTCTTCCTCCATTGAGATGTTGCTAACATCTTCTTTGCTGCTCAAGCTGAACAGAAAATGCTCCTTAGATATACCAGCCATTTTCTCAACCTTTGTCTTCTAGTCATCCCCATTTCCCCTTTTACTACTCTTCAATATTTACGTTTTGTGACTTTACTTTTATATTAAATTTTGTTCTTTAAGCATTTTTCTCCATCTGGCTTGCTTATCCTTTCACATTCCCTCTCAGGTTAATATGGTCAGACAGGGACTTGTTTGAATTTTTATCTGCCTGACCGATCTTTAATGCCACTGTCCAGGGAACTCTGACTGTGTCTCCTACCTTTCATACTACCCCTGACCTGTACTCAGAAACAATCCTCTTCAAAGGTTTCCATTGTCTATTACAGTTGTAGCTGCCAATATATGTCCATTCTATCCTAATCCAATCATTTTCATCCTCTTGAAGTTAGCCCATCTTCATTTAAGAATGTTGTTCTTCAATGATCAGTGTTCCCAGAGTGTTCACCTCCTAGTGTCGACATTTCCAATGCCTTATTGAATCAGAAGGATCATAAAATATAGGAACAGAATGAAGCCATTTTGCCCATTGTGTCTGCTCTGCCATTCGATCATGGCTGATCTATTTTTACCTCTCCACCCCATTCACCTGCCTTCTCCTGTAAACTTGGACACCCTTATTAATCATGAACCTATCAACCTCCACTTTAAAACGACCCATTGACTTGGCCTGCACAGCCATCTATGGCAATTAATTCCCTCGATTCACCACCCTCTGGTTAAATAAATTCCTCCTCATCTCCTTTCTAATGGTACGTCCTTTTACTCTGAGGCCATGCCCTCTGGTCCTAGATTCTCTCACTATTGAAAATATCCTCTCCACATCCACAACTATTTCATTATTCAAGTTGCTTTGTTTCGGAGCAATGATGGATCAATTGGAAACTCTAAAGCTCATTGAAAATATTTCAGTCTACAGTCCAAATACAAATGTCGAACATAATTAATAAATCACTGATTTGTGCTGTGTGGGATCCAGACATTCCAAGCATCAGACATTTCTGTGGAAAACCTTTGCAAGATTTCCTTGACTAATGTTGGATGGTGTGAGTGCTCAGCATAATGGCAATCCTTTAATCTACTTAAAATCTGATCCACGTCAGCTAAAAGCCATTGTTTTTTCCACCAATTTGCAATTTCATGGTTTTCGATTCGGGGGTAAAATGCCCCGGGTAACCAAATGCTGTCTCATGGTCATTTGTCATGTGGGAATGACAAATAAATTTGTGCAAATCAATTTGTGATCTCTGTAGATTTGAATGTTGTGCTTAACTCTTTGCATCACCGGCACGTTCACTGATTAATTTCTCTAATTATCATTACAGTTTGCTGAATTGAGGGCAGGAGGGAGATTTTGTAATCTGTTCGAGTGCCTTGGCCCACTTCCCTGCTCCTCTCTGGCTTCTGACTAGGTCTGTCTGAAGATGCAGTGTGGAGCCAAGGCTTTAATGTGCGAAAGTCGAACTCAAGGTCACCGTGGTCTGTTTGACTCCGTTCACACCCTCTGCTGCTTTTAGCATTTAGCCATCAAGGATGCCCTGGGAAGAAATTGCCAATTACACTGCCATGGCTTTCCTGATGTCATTTTGGCTGGGGAAAAAAAAGTTTCCGTTTAGGTTAAAAAAACATCAGCAAAGCCTCAACCATTCACTTTGTGTGCGGATGGGATTCTATATTTAGTACAGATATGAGCAAGGATTTATCTGGAATTTAAGCAGATTATAGATTTGTGATAATGTCAAACGCATTGATTTCAGCTCATTTAAACCAAACCAACTCAATTCTTGTGTAACCATGGTGACTGCAATGGTTATGGAAGCCTCATTCTGATGTATTGGCAGCAACTTCATGCAATGGCAGTGGTTATAAAGTTTTATCAGTTACCGAGGTGAATTGTTGGCCACTTTTTGCACTGATGGTGGGGGACTTGTATCACGGGAGCAGCGTAGTCCTCTCGTTAGGGAGGATAGAGCTGCTGCCTCACAATGCCAGAGACCCAGGTTTGATCCTAATCTTGGGTACTATTTCAGCGAGGTTTGCATATTCTCCCTGTGACCTTGTGGGTTTCCTCCGAGTGCTCTGGTTTCCTCCCACATCCTAAAGGCGTACGAGGTTTTTGGGTTAAGCGGCCTGTGGAAAATAATAGTGGATGGATGCATACATGGGATAACTTAGAACTCGTGTGAAGTGGTGGGCCAAAGGGACTGTTTCTATGCTGTATCTTTCAATCAACCATTGTCAGGACCCAATCCTCCCAACTTCTGTAGGCCTGTTGTGGAGTAAAGTTTGGTGCATTTCCACCTGAAAAAATACTCTGCTCCAACTGTAGTAAAGTGATCCCAGATGTGCTTGCAATAATTTTCCATTTCACACAGTCTGCCATCATTGAGCCTGTCTCGTGTGCAGCTGCTAACTCATTGGCAATCTAGTGGCGGGTGGGTGGGTGGGTGGATGGCAATGCAGATTGGTGCCATAAGTTGTCCTTTTGAACATCACCCCCTCTGGAGAAAATAGATGCAAATCTGTTAGAGGTGCTGGAAAGTTTAGCTTGTGTTTTCAACTCAATGGCTATTCTGGGAATAATTTACAACCTTTTCATTCGGGGCATATTTTGTTCTTCCACATCTGGCTGACGTTAATATCAGTGCTTTGTTGGAAGATGATAATGCAGCACTTCTCCAGTTGTATACCTGTGGAAGGAGAGTGGTTCATGCTGGAGTGAGAAAAGTATAAAGGCAGGCTCTGGCTGGATTAGCTCGGTTTAGAGAGGTGAGTGGGGGGGGGGGGGGGGGGGGGGGGGGGGGGGGGGGGGGGGGGGATCTAATTGAAACCTACTGAATATTGAAAGACCTAGTTAGAGTGGATGTGATGAGGGTGGTTCCATTAGCGGGAGAATCTTGAACCAAAGGGCACAGTCGCAGAATAAAAGGACGCACCTTTAGAATGGGGATGTGGAGGAATTTCTTTAGCCAGTGGGTGGTGAATGTGGAATTCATCGCTGCACATGGCTTTGGAGGCCAAGTCATTGGGTATTTTTAAAAGGGAGATTGATGAGTTCCTGATTCGGAAGGCCATCAAAGGTTACAGGGAGAAGTCAGGCGGGTAAATAGGTTGCATGTGCAAATGATCAGCCAAAATTGAATGGTGGAGCAGACTCTCTGGGCTGAACGGCATAATTCTGCTCCTATGCCTTAAAATCCTATGGCCTGTTTTCTCTTGATGCAAGAGATTAGATGCTGCTGCAGCAGAATTAATTCATAAGGTCATAAGTGATAGGGCAGAATTGGGCCACTTCTCCATTCAATCATGGCTGATTTATCCCTCCCTCCAAACCCCATTCTCCTGCCTTCTCCCTATAACCCTTGACACCCATACCAATCAAGAATCCATCTATTTCTGCTGAAAAAATAACCATTGACTAGGCCTCTACAGCCTTCCGTGGCAATGAATTCCATAAATTCACCACCGTCTGATGAAATAAATTTGTTCCTCATCTTCCTAAAGGAACGTCCTTTAATTCTGAGGCTGTGACCTCTGGTCCTAGACTCTCCCACTAGTGAAAATTTCCTCTCCACATCCACTCGATCCAAGCCTTTCACTATTCGTTAAGTTTCAATGAGGCACCCTTCATCCTTCTAAACTCCAGCGAGTAGAGGCCCTGTGCCATCAAACGCTCATCATATGTTAACCCACTCATTCCCAGGATCTTTCTGGTAAACCTCCTCTGGACCCTCTCCAGAGGCAGCTCATCCTTCCGCAGATATGGGGCCTAGAATTGCTCTCAATACTCCAAATGCAGCCTGGCCAGTGCCTTGGAGCCTCAGCACTACATCCCATGTCGTCATGAAATAAATGCTATTTTGAAATTCATAACTTTTGATTCCATTTTCACATGAGGCAGTATTTATCTAAATTCAGTTCACCGAATTCAATAATAATTATGTTTGAGCTAACTTTGAACATCTGAGAGTTTTCAAACATAGATGTGTTATTATTTTAATCTCGGCCATTACTCGAGCCGTCTGGCAACACAGTGATGCATCTAGTAGAACAGACTCCTCGCTCTTCAGGAACCAGATTCAATGCTGACCTTGGGTGCTGTCTGAGTGGAGTTTGCACGTTCTCCCTGTGACCACGTGTGATCCCTCCAGGTGCTCCAGTTTCTTCCCACATCCCAAGAACGCTCAGTTTGGGAAGGTTAGTGGCCATTGTAAATTGCTCCTTGTGCTTGGGTGAGTAGTAGAACCTGGAGGGAGTTAATGAGAGTATGGGGAGAATTTAATGGGATTTGCAGTGGGTTAATGTGATGGTCGGCACAGACACAGTGGGTTGAAGGGCCTGCTTCCTTGTTGTATGACCCAATGATCTCAGTGCCAATTGATCATATAGTCAAACCAGAAGGACAAGACACTTCTAATTTGATTGTCTGCTAACCAGTCAACGGAAAGACTATATATGATTACAATCGAGCCATTCGCAGTGTACAGATGCATGACAAAGGGAATAATGTTTAGCGCCAGACAAATTCCAGTAAAGTCTGATTTACACTGTCTGATGGTCTTCAATGTGATAGATAGTATGCTCAGGACTGCTCTGAATGATACGTTATTGTCACATATGAAATGCCACAGTGATATTCAAGGTATGCAAAGAGTCGCCACATCAAGACCGCCGACAAAGTATTCCATTTTAACATTCTTGTAAATTTTCTCTGAACTCTTTCCAGCTTAATTACATCTTTCCTGTAGCAGAATGACCAAGTTGCTCTCTGGTTGTTGGTAGGATGTTCAGTTGCCTGATAACAACTGGAAAGCAACTGTCTCTGAATCTTGAGCTGTCCGTTTTCACACTTCTGTACCTCTTGCCTGATGGGAGAGGGGAGAACAGGGAGTGACGAATGTGAGGTGTATTATTGATTCTGCTGGTGGCTGTGAAGTGTAGATGGATTCACTGGAACGTGTGTTGGTTTGTGCGATGGTCTGTGTCAACAATGTTCTGTAATTTGTTGCAATTTTGGATGGAGCTGTTCCCAAACCATGCTCTGATGCATCCCGATAAAATGCTTTCTATGGCACCTGTAAAAGTTGTGGAAACCATGCCAAAATTCCTAAGTCCTAAGGAAGTAGAGGCGTTGGTGTGCTGCCTTGGCAATTGCTTTGAGTATTGTGTTCCATTTTGGTCATCCTGCTATAGGAAAAATGCCATTACGCTGGAAAGAGCACAGATAAAATTTACAAGAATATTGCCAGTATTTGAGGGGCTGAGGCTACAGGGAGAGGTTGGGCAGGCTTGGTACGCAGGAGGCTGAAGAGTGATTATATAGAAGTGTACAAAATCATGAGGGGAATAGATACAATGAATGTACAAAGACTTTTTCCCATGGTAAGGGTTTCCAGAACTGGAAGGTCTAAAGAAGGGTCTCGACCCGAAACATCACCCATTCCTTCTCTCCAGAGAAGCTGCCTGTTCCGCTGAGTTACTCCAGCATTTTGTGTCTAACCAAGAACTGGAGGGGATAGGTTTAAGATGGGAGGGGAAAGATTTAATAGGAACATGAGGGGCAACACTTCCATACAGAAAATGGTGGATATATGGAACGAGCTGCCAGATTTGAGGCAGGTGCAATAACAACATTTAAAAGAAATTTGGACAGGTACAAGATGCACGGTGTTTTGAAGGATATGGGCCAATACTGGGACATCCTGGTCGGCATAGATAAATTGGGCAGAGGGGCTTAGTTCCATGTGGAAGGCCTCACTCCCCGTCTCGCTTTTTTCCACCTCCCACCCTACAGCAATTCTTGGAATTTTCATAGATTTCGTAGTAGGTTGTCAGACCAGTTCTGCAGAATGGCATTTTTTAAAGGCGTGAGGCTTACCAACCATGGTCTTTGCTTGAATGACATCTATAAAATGCCATTTTGTAAATGTTTGTGTTTCTTTTTGCTGTTTTAGTCTTTTGAACCTGGCATCGCTTGAGTTAAGAGAGAACCTGCTGACATTGCTACCAGAGTAAGTTTGATTTTTTTTTTGTGTGCATTTGTAAAAGTATACGATGGTATAAGATTTTGCGAATTAAAAATTCTAGCTGATATGGATGAAATTTAAATTTTTTGATCGGGGCGTTATCATACGCTGACACTAGATGGAACGCTGGTTGAAGAATTATGCAAAATTAGCACATGGGGAATATATCTCGGGTAATATTTCTTGAAAACAAAACTCTAATTGAAAAATAACAGATTTATTAAACAATTAATGAATTCTATCATTGGTTTAATTTAAAATAATCAAACTTAATTCACTTTTATAGGTTTCTCCCCATTGTACTTTCTTCCAAGGTGATGGAGACAGGGAGGGAGAGAGGGAAAATGAAAATGTAGGGGGGAAACTATTCTCTGATCCCTGACATTAAAGAGAAACCCATGTCGCATTTCTGGGCAGAGATGGCCTCTGCAAGGTGAAGCTATATGCTCCAGAAATAAATTTTTAATTCAAATTATGGAAAGTGAGCAAAGAAGGATATCAAAGCATGAGGAAGCATGGAAACAGGCCCTTCAGCCCACCGAGTCTTCCTGCATGTGTTCTCTGATGCCAGAGAAGATGTCTGAGTGTGTGTTCCCAGAATATACCTTCCATTACATTGAACCCCATGGTTGAAGATTACACTCTGGGATCTTCTAAGGGGTCTTAGTTTAACCACTCCACTCCTCTCATTTCTGCTAGACAAAAAAATGATCTATTTTCTAGCTTGCAAATGCTCGCCCAATGAGGAAATCCTTCTGACAGCAAAACACACTGCTTTTGAAAAACAGATGTAGTGCTCTTAAGGCGCTGGTCAAGCTGCATTTGGAGTACTGTGAGCAAATTTGGGCCCCATGTCTGAGGAAGGGTGTGCTGGCTCTGGAGAGAGTCCAGAGGAGGGTTGCAAGAATGATTCCAGGAATGAGTGGCTTAGCATATGATGAGTGTTTGACAGCACTGAGCCTCTTCTACTCACTGGAGTTGGAAGGTTGAAGGGGGATCTCATTGAAACTTACAGAATAATGAAAGGCATAGAGGGAGTTAATCTGGAAAGAATGTTTCCATTGGTGGGAGAGTCTAGGACCAATAGTCATAGCTTCAGAATTCAAGGGGCCTCTTTTAGAAAGGAGGTGAGGAGGAACTTCCTTAGTCAGAGGGTAGTTAATCTGTGGAACTCATTGCCACAGAGGGCAGTGGAGGCCAAGTCAGTGGATATTATTAAGGCAGATATAGACAAATTCTTGATTAGAATAGGTGTCAAGGGTTATGGGGAGAAGGCAGGAAAATGGGATTAGGAGATCAGACATGATGGAATGGCAGAGTAGACTCGATGGACCGAATGGCCTAATTCTACTATAATGTGAACTTGTGAAAAGTGCATGCATAGACAAATGGCATATGACAGCACATGTCAGTCAGTCGTCTTCAGGTTAATTGGCCTTGGCTGATATAGGTATAATTATCATCTGGGATACTGATATTTTGATGAAGCTTGTGTATATGAACCAGATAATTATTTTTAAGAAGTGGTGCAGAGTGTTCACCCTTTCCCTTCCATAGAACAGGTATGAGAAGGTTTGAGTACATCAATGCTAGGAATTTAAATCTCCCCACGTTTAGAAGGCCAAATGAAAGCACTTGCCCATGCAAGTATCATGAAGTATTTAATGATTGGGAAATCCAAGCCCTTTTCCCTCTCCACTCCTCTGCGACACGCCTTTACTGGTCGACAGTTGACAGAGCTGTAGATGTTTCAGCTCACGATCCTTGTTGAAATATTTGTAAAAAGAACAGAAAAATCTAATCTAAATAGCAAACCTTTAAAACTAACTTATCCTCTGCAGTCAGTCAGACCATTATGTTTAAGTGAAATATTGATTTTTCTGCTTTGTGCTAAGAATTTAAAATGTACTACACTAAGTGGGACCCATTGGGTCCCAGCTTCACACGGGAGGGCCGGTCCCCCAATGCTATTTTCCACCAATACACACACACACACACACACACACACACACACACACACACACACACACACACACACACACACACACACACACACACACACACACACACACTCATATATATGACCGTAAACTTTTGTTAAATCTACTCACTCGGCTGAGTGCGGCCTCTCCACTATGGGGCTTCCGCAGTCAGCGGCACTTCCGCAATCTGCGCGACCTCTACACTTACCGGAAATTACGTAATCAGCGCGACCTCTGCACTCACTGGAAATTACGCAATCAGTGCGACCTGTCCATTAAGTGGAAGGCACGAAAGTGGGCGGGACTTTTGGACTAAACACAGTCGGACCTAATAAAGCATTAATTCCTTCCAAACACAGTCGGACCTAATAAAGCATTGCAGTTTCAAGCACAGACAGGGCAGCAGGCCAAACAACTCATTAAGGGCTAACAAATCATTTATTGCAAGTACATTGCAGACTCACAGTTCAGTTCATTCGCACCTTAGAATGACAGTCGTGGCCTCTCCATCGCGATCTTGCAGAGTGATTGACTCATGTCCAGGCATCCGGTGTTTTATAATCCTGCCCCTCCCCCGTAAGGGGCGTTACCTTCATCGCGGTGATTGACAGGCGAGATGACCAATCAGCTGATCTCAAGGTTTTTTATTTTTAATCGATGGGAAGAATCCTCGGGGCTGGCTCAGCGGAGGAGGACTGTGACTAAGATGGCCAAAAATCACAGCAATGCAGGGTAGTGGTTTTTCTAAAATCAATATAGAGCACAGACAGGAAGTGGTCAAGATGAGACTTTTATAGAATAGACAATAGGTGCAGGAGTAGGCCATTCGGCCCTTTGAGCCAGCATCGCCATTCAATGAGATCATGGCTGATCATCCCCAATCAGTACCCCGTTCCTGCTTTCTCCCCATATCCCCTGACTCTGCTATCTTTAAGAGCCCTATCTAGCTCTTGAAAGCAACCAGAGAACCTGCCTCCACCGCCCACTGAAGCAGAGAATTCCACAGACTCACAACTCTCTGTGAGAAAAAGTGTTTCTTCGTCTCCGTTCTAAATGGCTTACCCCTTATTCTTAAACTGCGGCCCCTGGTTCTGGACTCCCCCAACATCGGGAACATGTTTCCTGCCTCTAGCGTGTCCAAACCCTTAGCAATCTTATATGTTTCAATAAGATCTCCTCTCATCCTTCTAAACTCCAGAGTGTACGTGCCCGGGAATCAACCTTGTAAACCTACGCTGCACTCCCTCAGTAGCAAGAATGTCCTTCCTTAAATTAGGGGACCAGAAGTGCACACCAGGTGTGGTCTCACTAGGGCTCTGTACAACTGCATAAGAACCTCTTTTAGTTATATGGATATTGTTATTTCACTTTTGCCTTGGAATGGATGAAAATTGATTGCAAATAACTATTCCATGTGTGAAATATTTGTTAAATTCAAAAGTGTAATCTTTTCAATCTTTTTTTCTGCAGAATAAAGCTATTCATGGTGGTTTATTTGCACGCGAATAAATATAACAGTGTGTGGTGTGATCTTTCCTGTGCAGTCTGTGAAGATATTAAAGCTGCAGCAATCTGATTATCAAGGGTTGAATTATCAACAAAAGTTTGACATTGGGATGCCCTGTTAATTTTCAGATCGCTGTCTCTTCTCAACAAACTGGAAGAATTGGACCTGGGAAACAATGAACTATATCATCTGGTAAATACTTTATTTTCATTGCAGGAAATTAAAATGTTACTTTTGGTCATAAAAGCCTCCTTGTTAGCTAGAAGATTAGAAAATGATAGGTCTGTGTATTCTATAGGTTAGTTTGTTGTTTTGCCTGTTCTCTTCATTGCCCCATCAGGGAATTATTTCTGTGCAAGATAGGTTAAGATTAATATATTGGATTTGTGTTTGATGACTAACAACAAGGCATTCGTAACTTGCTTTCATCCTGATATACCAAGTTGCACAGAAGCCAGTCCTTGGACAATTGTGAGCCATTGTGCATGATAACAAGGGATTGCTGAGAATGCTGGATACAGACGAGGCTACAGGACTAGGCAATACTTGTTGCATTATTGAAGGCGTGCCCCGGAACAAGCTGAGCTTTGAGCTCTGCAATGAGGCTTCCATACGACAATGTGGAAAGTTGCCCAGATATGCCTGTTCACCAAAAGCAGGACAAATTCATTCCGGCTGATGACTCCTCAATTAAGGGCCGCACAATGGCACATCCGGTAGAGCTGCTGTCTCACAGCACCAGGTTCGATCCTGGTCCTGTCTGTGTGGAGTTTGCACCTCCTCTCTGTGACTGCGTGGGTTCCCCCCTGGTCCCATATCCCAAAGACGTGCAGGTTTGTAGGTCAATTGGCCTCTGTAAATTGTCTCTCAAGAGTGGATGAGAAAGTGCCATTGGTCATAAAGTGGGATAACATAGAACTAGTGTGAAGAGGTGATTCATAGTTGCCGTGGACTCAGTGGACCAAAGGGCCTATTTCCATCTCTAAACTAAAACTAAACTAGTCTAAGCTCCATCATCAGAAAAGTTATGGTAGATGTTACTCACAGTATAATGTAGTGGAATTAATTCACCTGATCACCACTGCCCAATTTACATTGCATCAGTATCGCTTGGCTCCATTGCTCGTCATTAACTTGGATAATTGACCAAAGAGCCAAATTCAAGAGGTGATTGCTGCCCTTAACATTAAGGGAGCATTTAACTGAGTATGGCATCAAAGTGATCGGGTAAAACTGGTCAGTGAGCATCCAAGAAAAAGCTCTCCTCTGACCTTTACAAGCACGTCAACTAATTTCACGTTGTTGGACCAGTTTGTCAACTTTTTTTTGGTGATTTTTATTTTTACCTCTTACATTGACATTTACCTGGCTATTGCTGCTTCTTTTTTTCTGGTTTTCCCATCATCCTTCGATTCTGCTCATTCAGCAAAAGCAATATGCAGCCTTTTCGTTAGGTCCGATATTTGCTGTGAAACTATTGGTGTGGCTCATTGTCTAGCTTCTGGCCAGTACATTTAAAATGTGAACAGTTAGACATTGCTGCTTCCTCCAGCATTGCACTATCTGGTTCCACATTCAAATACCGGGCGGTGTGAAGTTCCTCTGCTGATGTCTTGCGTGTTAGCTAAACCCAACACAGAAAATCAAATCACTCCGAAGTAACTTCTCCTTTTGTGGTGACCTGAAATGACCTGACCGCAACCCACTGAACAAAACTTAACAAACTTAACAAAACTTATATCTCTCGTTTCCCTGATCCCTGAGCAGTCTGAAGAAGGGTCTCGACCCGAAACGTCGCCTATCTCCTTCGCTCCTTAGATGCTGCTGCACCCGCTGAGTTTCTCCAGCTTTTTGTGTAACCCTCGATTCTCCAGCATCTGCAGTTCCTTCTTTAACAAACATGGACTCTTTGTTGAGTTAGTTTTATTGGTCAAGCTTTAATCATTGCTGGAGATTGAATAACTTTTTCTGGAAGTTTTAGTTTAGTTTAGTGTTTAATTTACAGATACAGCGTGCAAAATCATGATCTAATGGGAACCTGAGAGGTAACTTTTTTTCACAAAGGGTGGCGGGTGTATGGAACAAGCTGCCGGAGGAGGTAGCTGAGGCAGGAACTATCATTACATTTTAAATAACATTTAGACTGGTACATGGAATAGGGTAGGTTTACAGAGATCTAAGCCAAAAATGGGTAGGTAGGCCAAGTGCAGATGGGCCATGATGGTCGGTGTGGGAAGGATTTACTAAGGGGCCTGTTTCCATGCTCTATACAGCATAGAAACAGCCCACTGAGTCCTTGTCTACTGTACACTAGTTCTATGTCTTAAACACTTTAAATTTACAGAAACTAATTAACCTGCAAACCTGCACATCTTTGAAATGTGGGAGGAAACCTTAGTACCTGGCGAAAAACTACAATGTCACAGGGAGAACGTACAAACTCCGCACAGACAACACCCGTAGTCAAAATCGAACCCGGGTCTCTAGCACTGAGGCAGCAACTTTACCATCCTAATTTTACTTTGTTGCTATATTTCTATCCCCGCTTTATTTCACCTTCTCTCCATCTCACTCCTTCAATTAGTTGGAGCTGAACTATTTACCTGCGGATTCTTGGTTCAGCTTCTGTAATGGTACAGTTTTCAAGGAGCTAGCTGCTTGTTTAGAATTGCTGCGCTTCCCTGGACTGCATACAGAGGGCCAATTACACTGGGCCTTGGTCTCCTGGACTTGACTGAGGAACCAAAGGACCATTAATTTTGAGAGTAACTAGACAGTATCTCTTGAGGATATGGATAGGTGTCATTTTGGGTTGGGACCCTTCTTCAGACTTAGTCTATCTGTGCGTCTCATAATTTTATATACTTCTATAAAATCTCCCCTGAACTGTCAACATTCCAGAGAAAACTATCCAAGTTTGTCCAACCTCTTCTGTAAAAGCGACTGTAAAACCCTTTAATCCAATCTGGTAAACCTCCTCTTCACCCTCTTCACAGCCTCCCCATCCTTCCTGTAATGGGGCGACCAGATCTGCACGCAATACTCCAAATGCGGCCTAACCAAACTCCTATAGAGCTGCATCATGACTTCCTGAATCTTGTATTCAATGCCTCAAGCAATGAAGGCAAGCACACCATGTGCCTTTTTTACCACCCTATCTACTTGGACTCCAAGATCCCTCTGCACATCAATCCGGTTAAGGGTCTTGCCATTAACTGTGTACTTTCACCTTTCATTTTACCTCACCCGATGGCAACACCTTACATATGCTTGGTTTAAACTCCCTTAAACTTTGCTGTTCCCAGCTTAAATCTCTGCTCCTAGTCTTTGACATTTCCACCCAGGGGGAAATGGCTCTGACTATCTACCCTCACTTAGCCAGTTAACCCACCAAATTGTACATCTTTGGATTGTTGCTGGTGCTCTGGGAAAAAGCCCCACTCAGTCACAGAGAATACATGCAAATTCCACCCACTGTGGTGCTGGAACTGCGAGGCAGTGACTCCACCAGCTGTGCCACCTTGCCACAACTACACAAGATTCAACAGTTCAAACACCTTTGCTTCCAATCCAGCTTGGATCTTTGGTCCAAGAGGTTAATAATGTCAAATTGCCTTGCAGGGCCTGACAGTAAGTCTGTGATAAAGTACCCAATCCACTGGCTTTGCTTTCTTGATGCTGATGGATCGTTATTTTCCTGCAAGTATTTATTAAAATGCTGTGGCAGAAATTGATACACAACCTATATATATACTATAAGCAAGGAAGTAACATACCACAAAAAATGAGTCACGGTAATATCAAAGAACCAAGGATGTGCTGCATTCTTTTTTGCTGTGTTGGAATTTATAGTTATTTGCCGTTTTGTCTTGCTCTGGTTTAGGAACCATCTGTAGTGGGAGAGGCATGTTCATTGCATCACTGTGTAGTTGAAAGTTAGACATCTGTATTTATCTTCAACATCACCATGGAGTTGTACACGTCAGTTCAATGCCAGTGATATTTTAAATAATTGAAAGCATCTGACCAGTCTTTATAAATTGATTGAAATGAGATTCGCGGATTACTGAACATTTTCTGACTTTGTTTTTGGTGGGGCCTTAAGTGCCCATTTTAAATTGTAGTTAATGGAGGGCAATTTGTTTCTGTTTAGGAAAATTACCCAGTCGCTCGTGTGCACTTTGAAGGCAGCAATCACAGAAGTTAGAACTGAGATTATTATATTTGATTGTTGTGCCTCATTTTACAACAGATCAAAATAATTCTCTTGGCTGGGATCAAGGTTCAGAACGTGGATTAAATAAACTCTTGATGAGAACTTGCAAGTGTCAGCGAAAGTGGTTCTTGTAAAAAAACAAAAATACTATAGATGCTAGAAGTCTGAAATGAAAGCAAAAGGTCAGAAAACTTGTGTGTCCTGAGAATCAGAGCTTGGTTTTCTGTTTTGTTTTTAAGTTCTTATGCAACTTTTTCACATGGCTAATCTTCCAAAGAGAACAATTTGTTCCCTCTTTTATACAAACGAGTGGTAGAATAAACTGCTTCTGTTTTTCATAGCTGTGCCGTGTCGTGTTTGCTAGTTTATCTTTTCCAGTTTTGTTCATTTAGATTCACCACCCTCTGTAAGTAGTACCTCAATATTAAATGATCGTATTCGTGACCATGCATACTAAACTTTGTTAATGGCTTGGAACCTGTATTTTCCAATAACTTCCATGTCAAAAGGTTAATGACACTTAGGTGACCCATCTTTAGGGCACAGTTAGCATTGATATTTTGCATTTTCAAGGTGATTTTATCATTGCCATATTGATAGATTACTGTGGCATATTAGTCTGTTTTGCATTGCACTTTGGTTTGGAAGTCAGCCTTCCGCCAACACAAAATGGACAGGAAAGTGTCAATTTGTTTCATTCATAAGAGCAAAGGAACAGGAGCAGCAGTAGGCCAATCGGCCCCTCAATGCTGTTCTACCATCCAATGTGACCATAACTTAGCCTTGCATCAGTGTAGAGAAACTATAGGAGAGGATTCTTTGGGATAGAATTTATTCCCATCTGGACATAAACGTGCTAATTAGGGACAGTCAGCATGGCTTTGTACGCAGCAGGTCAAGTCTTACTATTTGATTTTTTCTTTTGAGGAGTTGGCCAAGGAAATTGATAAGGGTTGGGCAGTGGATGGTATCATGATGGCCTTTAGCAAGGCATTTGATAAAATCCCCCATGGTAAGCTGATCTAGAAGATTAAAATGCACGTGATTCACGTCAACCTGTTCATATTGATTCATAGAGGATTGTGGAAGAAGAACATTATACTGGTCATAGACCGATGACTAGTAGAGTTCTACAAGGCTCTATGCTAGAACTTTTGTTCTTTGCAATGTAAATAAATAATTTTGATGTACGTAAATGTAGATGAGTTAGTTGGTAAATTTGCAGACGACACCAAGATTGCTGGAGTTGCGGACAGTAAGGAACATTGCCAAAGTATACAGTGGGATGCAGATCGACTACAGAAATGGCAGATGGAGATAATCCGAGCAAGTGTGAGATGTTGCACATCAAAAAAAATTGTACATTGTTGCCAGTGTGTAGGATAGTGCTAGTGTACAGGGTGATCGCTGGTTGATGTGGACCGAAGGGCCTGTTTTTGTGCTGCATTTCAAAAGTAAAGTCTAAAGTTGATTTTATTGTCATCTACACAAGTATAATGGAAGTCTTGCTTGCTGCAGCACCACGGACTGCATAGGCCTAGACATCACACAACAACAAATTGTTTAAAAATTGTACATAGCATTTCTAAAAGATAGAAGACTGTGCAAAAACATAATTAGAAAAATATACATGTTCTTGTGATGCAAGGGGTGGACTGCGCATTGTACCATTGTTGAGGTCGGATTAAAGTTTTACAGGATGGTTCAATAACTTGTTAGTTGTAGGAAAGTGTCTGTTCTTGATCCTGGTGGTGTGGATCTTCAGGCACCTTCCTATACCTCTTGCTCTGTGGTAGCAGTGAGAAGAGGGTATGGACTAGATGGTGGGGATGCTGACCCTTGAAGCAGAGCCTCGTGTAGATAAGGTTTCAGTAAGGCCTTTGACAAGGTTCCCCATGGAAGGTTGGTTAAGAAGGTTCAATCTTTGGGTGTTAATGGCGGAGTAGCAAGATGGATAGACTATACTCTCTGGAAGGAGATTGAGAGGGGATCTTATAGAAACTTACAAAATTCTTAAGGGGTTGGACAGGCTAGATGCAGGAAGATTGTTCCCGATGTTGGGGAAGTCCAGGACAAGGGGTCACAGCTTAAGGATAAGGGGGAAATCCTTTAAGACCGAGATGAGAAAGACTTTTTTCACACAGAGAGTGGTGAGTCTCTGGAACTCTCTGCCACAGAGGGTAGTTGAGGCCAGTTCATTGGCTATATTTAAGAGTGAGTTGGATGTGGCCCTTGTGGCTAAGGGGATCAGAGGGTATGGAGAGAAGGCAGGTACGGGATACTGAGTTGGATGATCAGCCATGATCATATTGAATGGCGGTGCAGGCTCGAAGGGCTGAATGGCCTACTCCTGCACCTAATTTCTATGTTTCTATGTTTCTATGGATTCAACAGTGGCTGAATGGGAGATGTCAGAGAGTAATGGTGGATGGCTGTTTGTCAGGTTGGAAGCCGGTGACCAGTGGGGTGCCTCAGGGATCTGTGTTGGGTCCACTGTTGTTTGTCATGTACATCAATGATCTGGATGATGGGGTGGAAAATTGGATAAGTAAGTATGCAGATGATACTAAGATAGGTGGTGTTGTGGATAATGAAGTAGATTTTCAAAGTCTACAGCCATTTGGAAAAGTGAGCTGAAAGATGGCAGATGGAGTTTAATGCTGATAAGTGTGAAGTGCTACATCTTGGCAGGACAAATCAAAATAGGACGTATATGGTAAATGGTAGGGAATTGAGGAATGCTGTGGAACAGAGGGATCTAGGAATAACTGTGCATAGTTCCCTGAAGGTGGAATCGCATGTAGATAGGGTGGTAAAGAAAGCCTTTATAAATCAGAGCATTGACAAGGCATTGGTAAGACCAATTCTGGAGTATGGTGTACAATTTTGGTCGCCTAGTTATAGGAAGGATGTCAACAAAATATTACAGAGGAGATTTACTAGAATGTTGCCAGGGTTTCAGCAACTATGTTACGGAGAAAGGTTGAACAAGTTAGGTCTTTATTCTTTGGAGCGCAGAAGGTTAAGGGGGACTTGATTGAGGTCTTTAAAATGATGAAAGGGATAGACAGAGTTGACGTGGATACGTTTTTCCCATTGAGGGTAGGGAAGATTCAAACAAGAGGCATGACATGAGAATTAAGGGACAGAGGTTTCGGGGTAACGTGAGGGGGAACTTCTTTACTCAGAGGGTGGTGGCTGTGTGGAATGAGCTTCCAGCAGACAGGATCGATTTTAACATTTAAGAGTAAAGTGGATAGGTATATGGACGTGAAGGGAATGGAGGGGTATGGTCTGAGTGCAGGTAGATGGGACTAGGGGAAAACAAATGGTCGGCACGGACTGGAAGGGCCGAGAGGGCCTGTTTCCGTGCTGTAATTGTTATATGTTATATGGTTATATAGATGCTATTGATGGAGAGTGGGCTGTGTCTATGATGGACCAGGCTAAATACACTACTCAATGCAACTTCTTGCATTCCCGTGCATTGGAATTACCATCCCAGGCCACGATGCAACCAGTCAGGATATGTTCTGCAATTCATCTATAGAAGTATGTTCAGACACGTATCGAATCTCTTTAAACTACTAAATGTATAGGTGCTGCTGCGCTTTCTTCATGAATACTGTACATCTATGTGCTGGGCTAGGAAAGATGTGATCAGGCTGACTCTCTCCGCCACCAACTCATCAACGAAAACTGGCGCATGTTTCATTTAGTTCAGAAATCCCGGGGGTACAGGGGAGACATGCCCCACCCCCCCCTGCTTTGAGAGGTGGGGGACGGCCCCCCCCATGTTTTGTAATCCGGACTTTAGCAGCTGCTTTCAAAGGGCTGAATCGGCCCGTTCGCGGGGCCTTTCAGCGCCCGGCGGGGCTTAAAATTAAGCTGCTGCATCAAGGTGATCGAGGCTCCTGATATTGAATCCCCCGCCGGCCGATGAAACAACCCGTGAACGGGCCGATTCAAGTCCCATGATTTGGGGTGGACGATGCTGCTGTTGCCCACGGCCGAAGCGTCGTGTGTGTGCGCACGCGCGTGTGTGCGCTTGCGTATGAGCATGCCGCCAGGAAATTGTGTCCCCCGCATGTTTTGACAGAGATTTCCGTGCCTGGTTCAGTTTAATATTGTCATGTATATTGTCATGAAATGAGTACATGATTACATTCAAACTGTCCACTGTGTACAGATAGAGAATAAAGGGTAGAATGTTTAGTGTAAGGTAGAGTCTGATTAAAGATAGTTCATTGGCTATATTTAAGAGTGAGTTGGATGTGGCCCTTGTGGCTAAGGGGATCAGAGGGTATGGAGAGAAGGCAGGTACGGGATACTGAGTTGGATGATCAGCCATGATCATATTGAATGGCGGTGCAGGCTCGAAGGGCTGAATGGCCTACTCTGCACCTAATTTCTATGTTTCTATGTTTTCGAAGGTCTGCTGACCAACATGGTCTCCTGACTTGGTCTTTCCATTTCTCATTAATGGGATATTGTCAGCTCAACCATGCCTTCCTGTCTCCCCCCATGGACCTTTCACTCTCTTGTTTCCATTGAGCTCAACCTGAAAACTTTCAACACTTTTGCTTCCACTGCTCCTTTTGCTGCCAAGAGTGCCAAACGCTTGCAATGCTCTGTGGAAAGAAATAATTTACCTAATTTCTGTCTTAAATAAACAGTTACTTATTTTTAAGTAATGAGCCCTGTGGTTCTAGATTCCCCCTCACATCCACCCTGTTGCACTTTTTCTATTTCAATCACACCCACTCTTGCTCTACTAACCTTTGGTGGATGTAACTCCACCGTAACCTTCTCTCATAAGGCAACCATTCATTATAGGTATCATTCTTATAAATCTCCTTTGAACTGCGTCCAATGCAGGCACAAGCCGTGAGTAATTACTCAAGGTAGGCAGGCGGCTTTTTCAAAAAAAAATCTTAAACCGCGCATGCGCAGATTGTTCTCTCCATAAAAATAGAAAATAAAAATAAGTAACAATTCAATTTGCTCAAGGCTTCTAAATCTCCTTCATTTTTTAATTACTGAATAGGTGGGGGACGGAGGGTGACAGCAGGTGGAGAGATGGTGGGAAAAACGGGAGCACACCGGGACGTTGAATCAGTTGTCATCTTATTGAATGGCAATACTAATTCAAGGGTCCAATTGGAGGGAGAGTTCCTTTCACAGCGTGTGAAGAGTCTGTGCCAGGGGTTAAAGATGCGGGGAGGGCAGGATGTTGAGAAGGAGAGGGTCGGAGATCATATCAGACTCGCTGCCGCAGCGCTCTGGGCATGGACAGCAGAACTGGCCGCCTCTTCCGGGGATAGGAGCAGCTCGGGTGACTGCGAGCGGCCGCCGGGACCCGACAGCAGAAACGGCTGCCACTTCAGCGCCTTCTGCCGGCCCGCTCACCTCTGGCAGTGCTCTCCGTCTGAACACCTCTCACCTGTCGCTCGCCGGCTTCACTCATGTCAGTTGCTTCCCGCAAATTCTTAAATTCCCACAGCCGAGTAACCTCAATTGGTCCCTTGAGCGCGCTGTCGGAATTTAAGGATTTGCGGGAAGCCGGCCGGCGAGCGGCAGGAGAGAGGTGTTCAGACGGAGAACACTGCCAGAGGTGAGTGGAGACCAGCAGAAGGGGCTGAAGTGGCAGCCGGTTCTGCTGTCGGGTCCCGGCGGCATGCGGAGTAAGCTGCTGCACCTGCGCAGTATTGCAAAGGCAGAATTTCAGCTGCCTTCAGCTCCGCTTGAAATTGACGGCTTCAGGCAGTGCTGACGGCACGTGGGCTGCACAGACCTTCCCGTGTTACGTGCTGCGGTTGAAAGGCACGGAGAATTATGCCCACCTGAAAGATCGATCTCTTCGATAGGCATAATTCTCCCATGTCTTTACTATTTATATTTAATGATTACCATGTCATAATTTTAGTCAGGGTAGGCAGTGCCTACCTTGCCTACCCTGACGGCACGTGCCTGGTCCAATATATTAACATCCTTCCTTAAATAAGGGAACTAACACAAATGTTGTGCTCCAGATGTGGGTTCAACAATGTCTATACAACTAAAACAAAACATCCCTGATTTTGGTTCAATCCTGTTTGTAATAAACACTCATATTCTGTTTGCTTTCATCATTATTTGCAGGAGATGAATATTAGCCTTTTGAAAAACACAGGAAAAAAAACTGGTCCCTTATGTTTCAAAGTTATGCAGTCTTTCACTGTTTAGGTGATGTGCCGTCTCATTCTTCATGGACTACTTTGCCTGGTCCCACACTATACTCCATCTACCAGATCTTTGTCCATTCAAGTAACATCCATACCACATGGGACTAATTAAACAAATCCAAAAATGTGTATTCTTCAGCGTATGTTCTACATGCCTGCTTCACAATTCCTAACTGGAAGAGCAGCGCCTCGTATTCCAATTGGGGAACTTACAATCCAACCGTATGAACATTGAATTCTCCATTTTCACGTAATATCCCCCCACCCGCCTCTCTTCCTCCTGCACACACCCTTCCTAATGCACTCACATTTCTCCCATGATCTGCCACACTGTAGTCACCCCAGTCCTTTCCCCTTCTCCGTAACTTCTGCTCCCATCCCCAAGCCCTACATTTTCCTTTTATTCACCTTCTTTCCCTGTTCCCTTCCCCCTCCATATCCCTCTTATGGCTTCTACATTTCACACTTCCTCTTCCTTCCTTATCTGACACACTTTTGTCCCTTTCTCACCACTAGCCTTTGTTATTAACTCCACTCATTTGCTTCTAGTCTGAAGAAGGGTCCCAACCCAATACATCGCCTATCCATGTCTTCCAGAAATGCTGCCTGACCTGTTGAATTACTCAAGAACTTTGATTGTTTTTGTTTTGTAAACTTGCATCTGCAGCTCCTTGTGTGTGCCAATCAAACCTCTCTCATTATCTGTATCCAACTATCAGTTGGTAGGCTTTGCCGGATTTAAGAGCGAGTTGGATAGAGCTCTAGGGGCTAGTGGAGTCGAGGGATACGGGGAGAAGGCAGGTAGCGGACGATCAGCCATGATCACAATGAATGGCGGTGCTGACTCGAAGGACCGAATGGCCTCCTCCTGCACCTATTTTCTATGTTTCTAACCACCTCCCCTTTCCAGCTTTCTCCCCCTCTAATCCCATCAGTCTGAAGAAGGGTCTTTACCCAAAATGGCGTCTGTCCATTCGGGCAGCAAAGTGGCATAGCTAGTCGAACCGCTGACTCATTGCCCCAGAAACCTGGGTTAGATCCTGAGCTTGGGTGGTGTCTGTGTATAGTTTCCATGTTCCCCTTGTGATTGTGCAGATTTCCTCCAGTGCTCCGGTTTCCTCCTACATCCCAAAGATTTGCAGGTTAATTGACCTCTTTAATTGCCACCAGTGTGTAGGGAGTGGATGAGAAAGTGGATTAATATAGAATTTTACTTCGGAGTCACGTGAGTGACTACGTGAAGACCCCGCCAGTACGCATGCGCGACATATCGTCGAACACATCGCGAAGCGACAGGCAGGAGGAGTGCCGCTCCTCCAGCGTAAGTTTAAAAATGGCCCGCAGGTAAATACTTACCAGTCTGAGGTCGTTTGTTGGCTCTGTGTGCTGTTGTTTTATAGAGTGCACCATGGAGTCCGGAAAGTCAAGAAGAGCCGCTACTAAAGTTGCTGCTGAGGAAGGAGGCAGCCAGCGGCGTCCGAGTTCCCCTGAGCTGCTGGTTCAAACCGCAGCCCCCGACTTCACGCCGCTACAGGCCACAGGTGCTCCTGGGACTTGTGGCAAATCCACCCGGAAGTCGGGCAGGTCCGCTGACTCGGCTGAGTCCGGACCGGAGGACACCCCGCTCGCAGGAAGCGACGGCGGTCGACTGTCCAGCATGGAGCGGATGGTGGAGCAATTGCTCCAGCGTGACCAATTGCTACAGCATGGGCAGAGTCACAGTGGGTCTCCTAGCAGACCCATGGCAGCATCCTTTTCAGGACTGCCAAATGTCTCACCCTCTTCGCAGGGGAGCATTAGGAGTCAGAACTGGGCTGACTCTGTTGGGGGCATGGCTGAAGATACGACAATGCTAGCGGTGCCAGAAGAGGAGCTTTTGGGTATGGTCACTAAATTTGCATTGCCTACCCAAAAAGGGCTGCCGTTACATCTTAAGTTGGCAGCCAGTATAAATTACATGGCGTCAAACCAACTACAAGATCAAGCCATCAATGATACGGCAGCAAAGTACCTAGCTCCGGAGAATTGCATCTCCCTCAATGTGCCTGCTGTTAACAACCCCATTTGGGGTAACATGAGCCCTGGGATAAGGAGCCAAGGAGTCAAACTCCAAAAAATCCTTAAACTGCTGGCTGCTGGGATTACGGCCGTTGCCAGAACAGTGGATGGAGTTGATATGCCGGAAGAGCTGCAGGATGCGCTAGCTCTCTTATGTAACACTCAATATGAGATCAACAGTTACAGGAAGAGCGTCATCCGGCCTGCACTCAACCCGAAGTTTGCGGGGTTGTGCAGACCCAGCAGTGCACAGCCGCCAACATTGCTATTTGGGGACAACCTGCCAAAACAGGTCAAAATTGATGCCTTCTACTACTATGGACTATTTGGGTTTCACAATTGATTCTGTTCATATGTCTGTCACTTTGCCACGAAACAAAGCGTCAGACTTGATAGAAGCATGCAACAGCCTTACTGGCATCAGGAAACCATCTATTCGACAAGTAGCCAGAGTGATTGGGAAGTTAGTGGTTGCCTTTCCAGCCACACAATTTGGCCCACTACATTACCAAACCTACAAAGGGCAAAAATAGCAGCTCTCAAGCACCATGCGGGCATTTTGACAGGCCAATGCAATTACCAGGGAGAGCAAAATTAGAATTACAATGGTGGATAGACAATACACTACATTGCTCTAACCCCATCACTATCATAAATCCCTCGGTTGCACTACAAACTGATGTAAGTGCAAAAGGTTGGGGAGCAACTAATACCACCTCCAGTTGTGGTGGTAGATGGAGTGCACATGAATTAACTCTACTTCCGGCACTAGGAATTAACTATCTAGAAATGCTGGGAGCATTTCATGGACTCCGAGCTTACATGTAAACGTTTACAGATTGACAATACCACTGTGGTGGCTTATATCAATCATATGAGTGGAATAAAGTCGATATCCTGTGATGAATTGGTCAATGCAATCTGGTACTGGTGCCTAGAACGGAACATTTGGATATCAGCCACTTACCTTCCAGGTAGGCTAAATACAGTGGCGGACACCAGGTCACACAAATTTAATGACAACACCGAATGGATGTTGGACCGAAAAGTGTTTGCCGACATTGTAGATCGGTATGGAACACCTGATATCGACCTTTTGCATCCAGACTCAATCACCAAATATCAACATATGTTGCATGGGAACTAGACCCTGGGGCAGTAGCGATGGACGCTTTCTCGCTACACTGGGGGGATTTGTTTTTTATGCATTTCTCCCCTTCTGCCTCATCAGTCGGGTCTTGCAAAAAATTAGACAAGACTCCGCATCGGGTATTCTGGATGTTCCCGACTGGCCTACTCAACCATGGTTCCCTGTGTTACAAGACATGGCCACAGAACCTTGCATCCCAATAATTAAACGTCCGAGTCTATTGGTACACCCTGTGACAGGGGAGAGTCACCCGTGCCATGACCGGATAAACCTGTTGGTTTGCAGGATTTGAAAAGGCCACTTCTGGACTATGGACTCTCCGACCGAACAATCAATGTCATCACAGCATCGTGCAGGGAGTCCACCAGAAGACAATACCTCACATACGTGAAGAAATGTGAGGTGTTCTGCACAAAAACGAACACCACATATGACACAGCCACCATCACGAAAGTGCTGGAGTTCCTGGCAAGTCTTCATTTTGATGAAGGTTTGAGCTATAGTGCCATCAACTGTGCCAGGAGTGCCCTATCTAACTATCTTGGGCGAGGGTGCGATCACCTTACAGTGGGATCTCGCCCTTTGGTGTTAAAATTAATGAGGGGTATATTTAATTCAAATCCCCCCAAGCCCAGATATTCCCAGACTTGGGATATCAGCATTGTATTAACCATGCTTTGAGGGTGGGCACCAATAACGGGTCTTTCATTGGATAAACTGACCTGCAAAATGGTCATGCTGATGGCACTCATAACGGCACAACGGGTCCAGTCCCTACATAAGCTAAGGATGGATGCCATGAACATATCCAATAGCAAGTTAACTTTCTTTATACATGGGGTTACTCAAGCAAGACAGGCCTGGTTCATCTGGCCAAAAATTGGATTTCCTTGCCTATCCCATAGATTGCCGTCTATGTATCGTGACCCACATTTTACGCTACATAGAGGTCACTAACAGTCTCAGGGGCACGGAGAGGGCTTTGCTCATTTGCCACAAACGCCCTCACCATAGAGTCACCGTGCATAACCGTTTCCAGATGGTTAAGGGTGGTATTGGGTGCAGCGGGGGTGGACACTAACGCGTTTAACTCTCACTCCACCAGGGCCGCATCCACATCAGCGGCAAGGATGATGGAAGTTCTGATGTACAGCAGCGGGTTGGAGTAATGAAAAAAACCTTTCAGCGGTTTACAATAAACCCGTGGCCACACCTGAGACGTTTGCGGAAAAAATATTAAGTTCTGTTTTATAATTTCCCCGATGTAGGTGCATTATTGTTTGGTATTGTGGAATAAATACCTTTTCTTTTTCAGCACAGTTTCATGTCTGAAATACGTTAACATACTCCTCCATTTCTTGTAATGGCAGTGTGTGAGCATGGACTCATTCCAGGGCATGAAATCACAGAGCTTTGAAATCTTCACGTAGTCACTCACGTGACTCCGAAGTAAAATAGTAAGATTAAATGAGAACTTACCAGTTTGAAGTTTGATCTTTATTTTATGAGGAGTTACGATGAGGGATTACGTGCCCTCCGCTCCAAAACCCTCTATTATAAAGGTCAACTGGTATGCTAGTTCTATTATCTTACTATGTTAGTCAACTCTGGTATCTGTGATTTCACACCGCTGCTTTGAAGAATGTCGCGCATGCATGCTGGCGGGGTCTTCACGTAATCCCTCATCGTAAATCCTCATAAAATAAAGATCAAACTTCAAACTGGTAAGTTCTCATTTAATCTTACTATTAATGTGACTGGATGGTTGGCGTGGACTTGGTGGGCTGAAAGGCCTGTTTCCATGCTGTATCTCTAAACTAAACTAAACTAAACATTCCATCCACAGATACTGAGTGCCACCCCTGCTGAGTTCCCCTTGCACTTTGCTTTTTATTAAAGGCATTTGCAGTTGGGGTTTTTTTAATTGCAGTCCCTGGAATTGAAGGGAATAGGCAGGTTGCCTTGAGCACTTTCCAGCTGTATCTCCCATAGTTAAGTCTAGACCTATAAATTTAGCAACTACATTCTTAATCTAAGTAGCACTTAAATTCTCAAACGTTGCTAAAGTTAGCTAATGATCCAAGTTTTGTTTTAAAATCCCTGCCATTTGTGTTTGATAGTTTGCCTTTAGATGGTAAGGAGGCCTTTTCATGCAGTAATCCCAAAGTGGTCCATCTGCTGGTACCTAGGTGTTAGTTTTTCAGAGGTTCTTAGCAAAATATCATTAGTGAATATGGCATATCAAGCAAAAACATGCACCAGTACCTCTACTTCCTCAGGAGACTGAGGACATTCTACATGTCTCCAATGACTCGTTCAGACTTCTACAGTCGTTCCATGGAAAGCAAAGTCAGGATGTATGACAGCTTGGTGTGGAAACAGCTCTGCCCAAGATTGCAAGAAATTGCAGAGAGCTGTAGATGTAGCCCAGTCCATCACAAAGACCAGACTCTTCACGATCGGGAAAACACCCAACATTATGAACGACCTATCCCATCCTGGTCATTTCTCCTTCTCCCCACTCATGTCAGAAGCTTGTAAGCACCTACCATCAGACTCAGGAACAGCTTCTTCCCCGCTGTTATCGAGTCTTCTGTTTAGACCTCCCCTAAACGAGAGACAGACCAATTCACCTCTACCTCATTGCAGACATTGGTCCTTGCCTCTGGAACTATTGCGATATATAATGCCGTGAGCAATGCTGTGCACTCGAAATCTTCCCCTTTGTTCCGTTTATTACACTTGAGTTTGGCATGATTGCATTTACGTACAGTGCAGGCACGTGCCGTCAGGGTAGGCAAGGTAGGCACTGCCTACCCTGGCTAAAATTATGAAATGGCAATTATTAAATATAAATAGTAAAGGCATGGGAGAATTATGCCCATCTAAGATCGATCTCTTAGGAAGGCATAATTTTCCGTGCCTTTCATCCGCAGCACTTGTAACACGCGAAGCTCTGTGCAGCCCACGTGCCGTCGGCGCTGCCTGAGCCGTCAGTTTCAAGGGAAGCTGAAGGCAGCAGAAATTCTGCCTTTGCAGTACTGCGCATGCGCAGCAGCCTGATGCGCATGCGCAGTGCGAGTTTCTTGGCGGGATTTTCAAATATGGATTGCCATTATTTTAATAGTATCTCAGGAAACAAAGAGCGAAGAATGGACTTAATGTACCAATAACGTGGTAAGTGCATTTCTTGGTGCTTTATGTTTTTAAATGCTGTATTTCCCGGGGTAGGGGAGAGAGCTCCGTTCACAGTCTGGCGTTGTGAAGGAGGGGATTGGGGCCAGTAACCCACTTGCCACGCTCTGGTCTGAGTGCAGGTGGATGGGACTAGGTGAGAGTAAGTGTTCGGCACGGACTAAAAGGGCCGAGATGGCCTGTTTCCGTGCTGTAATTGCTATATGGTTTTATTGTGGCCGGGGAGTGAATTAGCTAAGGTGGCTGCCGCAGCACTCCGGGCTCGGACAGCAGAACTGGCCGCCACTTCCGAGGAAGGAAGCAGCTCGGGTGACTGTAAGTGGCCGCCGGGACCCTGCCACTTCAGCCACTTCAGCCCCTTCTGCTGGTTCCCACTCACCTCTGGCAGTGCTCTCCGTCTGAACATCTCTCACTGGCCGGCTTCCCGCAAATCTTTAAATTCCGACAGCGCTTTCACGGGACCAGTTGAGGTTACTTGGCTGTGGGAATTTAAGGATTTGCGGGACGAGGTCGACATGAGCGAAGCCGGCGAGCGGCAGGTGAGATGTTCAGATGAAGAGCACTGCCTGAGGTGATCAGAAGGCGCTGAAGGGCAGCCGGTTCTGGTGTCGACCCAAGCTCATTCTTTTCCCCGGAAGTGGCGGCCAGTTCTGCTGTCCGTGCCGGGAGCGCTGCGGCAGCGGTGAGTGAGTTACTGATATGATCTTCGACCCCCTCCTTCTCAACACTTCTGCCTTCTTGCATCTTCAACCCCTGGCACAGACTCTCCACACACTGTGAAAGGAACCCTCCCTCCAATTGGACCCTTGAATTAGTATTGTCATTCAATAAGACTGGTTCAACGTCCCGGTGTGCTCCCATTTTTCCCACCATCTATCCACCTGCCTTCATCCTCCGTCCCCCACCCATTCAGTAATTAAAAAATGAAGGAGATTGAGAAGCCTTGGGAAAATTGAATTGTTACTTATTTTTTATTTTTTACGAAGAGAACAATCTGCGCATGCGCAGTTTAAGATTTTTTTTAAAGCCGGCTGACTGCCTACCCTGAGTAATTACTCACGGCACGTGCCTGGTACAGTGTTATCTGATTGGATTGGATAGCATGCAAAGGAAAGCTTTTCACTGTACCTTGGTACAGGTGACCATAATTAACCTAAAATCTCCAAGGAGCAGTGTTTTGTCTACCATGACATGCAATGAAACTGGAGCTCAGATATAATGAGAAACACACAGCTGTAATGCTGATGCAGAACTGCATCATGTGTTGAACTTCCAGCTCCACCTGAACATTGGTTTTGGTTTTTCATTATACTTTTCTACACATAATGAGGTGACCCACGCAGGAAAGATCAATCAATTCCGTGGACGAGCCCTCTTTGGCATCAAAAGGATTCCAAAACACACCCAAATTCAAAATCCTGTTCGTACTGCGATGTTTTTCCTGTACTATTATAAAGCAACAAACAGCACATGTGTGTGTGTATGTGTGTGCGTGTGTGTGCGTGTACTCTTCACCATCGGGAAAACACCCAACATTATGAACGGGTGATGTTATACCCTATCATCGCGTATGTATATGTACGCGATATAGTATATGATTGCTTCTCTCTTTGTATATGTGTGTGTGTGTGTGTGTATACACATACGTACAGAGAGAGATGCAATCAAACAGATGGAAACAATGCTCAGGATCATTCAAGAAAATCTATTCCAAAGAGCCACTTCATGGCCAGAGATTGCAACTGCAGTATGTTTAAGTTTGGGTTTAGGTTTAGAATCCAATCATACTACATACATACACTGTACATATATACAATCAAGTAAAACACAATGACAATAGATAGAGCAAAAGGGAACATACAAAGTGCAGAATATAGTTCTTAGCATTGTAGTGAATCAGTTCCAGAGACAAAGTCCAATGTCCACCATCGGGTAGAGATGAATCTGGCAGGAGGCTAGGTTATGGATGGACCTGAGTCAGAGGGGAAGAGGCTGTTCCTGAGTATGGGGATGCACCAATTCTGGATTATGTACCTGCTGCAAGAGGGGAGCAGAGAGAAGTAGTAATGACTGGGGTGGATAAGTCTTTGATTATGTTGGCTTTATGCTGGCTCCTTTCCCAAGGCAGCATAAAGTGTAGATGGAGTCAGAGGTGGGAGGTTGATCAGTGTGATGGACTGGGCTACATCTACAACTTTGCAATGTCTTGTGGTATTGGGCAGAGAACCACAAAGTGATGATTGGCAGGATTAAATGTAACTCAGTGAGTTGTAATGTACACAAGTATTAATGTCTCATTAATTCACCATTCCACACCCACTCTGACATCCCTATCTGTGGCCTTCTGCTGTTACATCAAAGCTCAGTGCAAGCTCGAGGAACACACTACAACTTCAGCCTGGGCACTTTGCAGGCTGTGGTCTCCATATCACATTCCTCCTCAACTTTAGGTATCTCACTCTCTTTCCGTCTGTAGCAGAACCGGCCAATTCAGCTCACCTTCACTTTTTCTCACTCTATTCACTTAGTCTGGCATGCCGCATATCCCATAACCATTGGTGACGCACCACACGTTGAGTCATCTGGTCTCGCCCTGTCAGAGGGATACCCTTTGTTTTACCCATCCCTTCCCTATCTACTTTGCCACCAAAAACAAGCTTCGTTTTCTCTCTCAGTTCTGACAAAGGGTCCCGCACCTGAAGGATTAACTCTATTTCTCCTTCCACAGATGTTGCCTGACCCGCTGAGTGTTTCCAACATGATCTGTCCTGAACATAGACACAAAATGCTGGAGGAACTCAGTGGGCAGGCAACATCTCTGGTTAGAAGGAACGGATGATGATTTGGATCAAAACCCTCCTTCAGATTGCCATTATTTCTAATGTGTGGTTCTCTGCATTCCAGCTTCAATCTTAGGAACCAAAAAGAAGACTGTAATTATTGTATGCAAGTTACTGGTTCAGTTCAGTTCAGTACAGTTTAGTTCATTGTCACATGTACCGAGGTACAGTGAAAAGCTTTTGTTGGACTGGATCTAGGCTTAAATTTTGTGGTCAATGTTTTGGATGTCCATTGAATTGAGAGTTGCTGTTATGGAACTTGTTCTCGCTAAGCTATATTTTTCACAAACTGCTGGATCAAGTTACTCCACTATCAAGAATCTGGGAGCTTGCTGTGACCAGCAAACTCACTGCTATAATGTGTGTCTGTTTGAACAGTGAGCAACAATGCGGCAACCAGAAGTTTAAGGCCACACTTTCTATTCATGGTTTAAGGCCACAATTTCTATTCATGGAAAGGGAAATGTGTCCTTCAGAAACTATCCTTGATGCTGATGCAAATAAAGAGAGAAATTAGGTTATCTCTTTATTTGTATTGGTGGATTTGAGAGATTGCTGCAGAATTGTAAAGTTGTGCGTAGAGTTGCTGCCTTACAACGCCAGAGACCCAGATTCGACCCTGATTACAGGTGCTGTCTGTACGGTTTGTATGTTCCCCCTGTAACCGTATGGGTTTTCTACGGTTGCTCCAGTTTCTTACCACAGTCCAAGACGTACAGATGTGTAGGTTAATTGGAATCAATCGCGACAGTTTACTGAAACCCGACATGTTAAAGTAGTCGACATTGAGAAGTGCTTCAATGACATTTTGAATAATTGACTTTTTTCTCGTGTGCCATTTGCAGAGATCAGTGAAGTTTTACAATGTATTTTTTATTTGCAGCCAGAAAGTATTGGATCACTCTCAAACCTTAAGGATTTATGGTTGGACGGGAACCAGTTGGTTGAACTGCCTGTGGTAAGCATATTCTGCAGTTGTTCTCAATCCTTATGCTTAACAATGTTTGCCCATTGGACCCATCTTGCTCTTCGTATTTATTTTTTTTCTGCCTTAGGGATTGTTCCTCAGCTGTATCTCAGCTAATTATGTTTAATCTTGGCCCTTGTGGTTTTAAATGCTGTTTATCTACACTCTTGATTAGCCATCTATATTTCCACTTTAAAAAATGGTTCTTTTGCACTGTCTTTTGGCATTAAAACCCAGTTTTCAAGAGTGTCAACAGTATTTAATTGTCATATGTGTCGACAAAGGAATAATGAAATTCTTTGTTGTCAAGCAGTCATGACCAATGTAAAACAAACTGCAACTGTGGGAAATCTGAAATTAGACGAAATTGCTGGAAACAATCAGGTCAAGTAGCATCTGTGGAAGGAGAAAGTTATGGGCCTGTCCCACTTACACGACTTTTTACCCATCATAGGTCGTTGCGGGTTGCATGTTGAAAATCCAGCAGCGACCAGAAAGACGCTACGACTCTTTAGGCGACTGAGGAGACTACTCACAACCATACAGGCGAAACCCTGGCGACTGAGGAGACTACTCACAACCATACAGGCGAAACCCTGGTGACATGTCGTGGTGTGATGCCTGTATGGTCTTGAGTAGTTGCCCAAAGAGTCGTATCTTGTTCTTGTCACCTCTGGATTTTCAACATGTTGCAAATTTTTGGCGACCTGCTGTGACTATGACAGGTGCTGGCAAGTCACCTAAAAAATTGTGTAAGTGGGACAGGCCCATTAATGTTTCAGGGCAGGATCCTTCATCTGAACTTTTTTGCCCCAGTTTGGATGAAGGGTCTTGGACTCTGAAAAGTGAACTGATTCTCTTTTCATAGATGCTGCTTGACTCATTAAGCATTTTCTCCTTTTTTGTAAGCAGTCAAGAAATACGGGATAAATGAGTGCAGCTAATATTTGTATTCTTTTGTATAACTTTTTGGATATCAGTGTTGTTGGATAAATGCATAGCTGATACTAATCTGTTGGATGAAGCTGTTTTATAAGTTTTAAATTTATGTTTTCATAAATTTTCTATGGAACGTCGGAAATTGAGGGGAGACTGATATATGCAATTATGAGAGGGTTTCTAGAATCTTTTTCCCCAGGGTCGAAAGGCCCAACATTAGAGGGCATAGCTATAAGGTGAGAGGGTGGATGTTTAATAAAGAAGTGTGGGGCAAATTTTTTACACAGTAGTGGGTGCCTGGAATGCATTGCCAGGGGCGTTGGAGGCAGATACGATAGTGTTATTTAAGAGGCTTTTAGATAGGTACATGGAAATGCAAGGAATAGAGGGATGTGAATCTTGTACAAACAGATGAAATCATTTTAACATGTTTTGCACACACATTGTGGGCCGAAGGCTCTGTTCCTGTGCTGCACAGTTATGTGGTCAAAATGTGCATTTAGAAGTATACTTACATACCTGATGAAAATATGTCAAATTACGAGAGACATTTATGGGGTAAAAGTGTGAAATTATTTTTCCCATGGTAGTGGTGTCAAGAACAAGGTTTAACATGAGGGGATGTTGTTTTATGGGTAAAGTGGAGCATGCTGCCAGAGGAGGTGGGGCAATCACATACAATCCATACATTTAAGAGGCATTTAGACAATAGTAAGGCATAGAAGAATATGGACCTTAAGAAGACAAATGGGATTAATGAAAATGGGCTATATAGTTGTGGCAGGCTGTGGTCTCTGTACCGTCAAACTCTGACTCATGGAAATGTAACACAAAGTAATTGAGAAGTACTAATCTTTTAACGTTTCACGTCTCATTCGCCCAAAGATTTTGTTCACAAAATTATTAAGTACTCGATTTCACTGCAGGATAGTTAACCACCAATGGAAATGCATGTGGTTGGTCTTTGTTATTGGAATCGGCAGGAGAAGTTGCCCTTTGTGGCAGAGTTAATAAATGTTTCATGTATGGGTGTGTTCTGTTTTCTTTCTTGTTAAAACAGGAAATTGGAAACCTGAAGAACTTGGTGTGTTTAGATGTGTCAGAAAACAAACTGGAGAAACTCCCTGAAGAGATCAGTGGACTTGATTTGCTCTCCGATCTGCTTGTCTCACAGAATCAATTGGAAGTTATGCCAGATGGCACTGGTATGTTTACTTTGATGAAACTGTTGTGGTATGCATGCAAATGTTTGCTTTGCTTTTTCCAAGGTAATTTCCTCATTAGTTCTAAGGAGGAAATAAGTTGCAGAATATTTTAATCTCTACGTTCCTTACTTGGGTAACTTGAGCATTTAAATTAGGGCTGTTTTTTGAAAATATATATATTAATAATGAAGCAATAAACATGGATAGAAAAGGTTTAGTAGGATATATAGACGAAATACATGCTTATTATTCTCTCCATTTGCTATCTGGGCTTTCAGTGTAATATGTCACAAAGTTTCCAGCATCCCCAGTAATTTCTATTGCCTTTACAAATCTTCTTCTCTCTTCCCCTTCCTCCTGTTGCAGAGGTGAAACTCTAGCCTTTGTGAAGGGCGATGCAAATGATCTGTGTGAAATGTCCGTTAGCACATTGAGCTGTTTGACAGTCACACTGCAGGCACGAGGATCCAAGTGGTCAGACTTTCTGTCGCATAATTCCCTACTTGCTAAAGCACACTGAGGAAAAGAACAGTCAATAGATAATAGGTGCAGGAGTAGGCCATTCGGCCCTTCGAGCCCTCACTGCCATTCAATGTGATCATTGCTGATCATTCACAATCAGTACCCCGTTCCTGCCTTCTCCCCATATCCCCTATCTTTAAGAGCCCTGTCTAGCTCTCTCTTGAAAGTATCCAGAGAACCGGTCTCCACCGCCCTCTGAGTCAGTCTCACATTGATCAAGCTTTTTAAAATTTGAAAGATGCAGACATCAAAATACCATGTACCCTAATAAGCTTTGTCTCTGGTTGTTTTTAAGAGGAGCAAACTCCTGGCTAATGAATACAGACACCTCGCTTTTTACCTGCTTGATTTAGCAATTTTAGATTAACACGCTTATCTAATTAATACAGAATTTTATTTACGCGCTCCTATTTCCGAAATGTTTAAATTTATGCCTAATGCCAAATGGCCGCATAGTGGTATGTGAGACCTGGCATATGTTTGCTTTGTGCGCCTTCTCATTTACACGCTGCTTCTCAAGCGCGTAACCCTGCATAAAACAAATGGATCCTGTACTTGGTTGGGTGACTTGTACTGTGAACCTCTCGGACAGCTCTAGCTATACTGAGTAGTCCTATACTGGATACTGATTATATGCATCTAAAGGAAGTTGTATCATTTATGGGGATAAATACTATATCCCCCTCCAGCCCCATCCACCCTCAATGTATCCTCATCTTTGAATGTGATACCTTCACAAAGTGACATTAAAATGGCCCCTCCACTAAGCTACGTAAGGAAACAGTGATTTAACTTGCTTGAGGGTACTGATTGGGGATGATCAGCCATGAACACATTGAATGGCATGGCCTACTCCTGCACCTATTGTCTATTGTCTATCTGGGCAGTGGTCACTTTATAGATCTACTGGTGATGGAGGTCCAATTTAGTTTCCCTCCAGAAGACGCGGTCATGGGGAAACGTAGTAAAGACAGCACCCGTACAGGATTGAAACTGGGGTCTGAAAGCACTGTAAGTTACGCCACCCTTGTGGTGCGGTCAATGTGGGATAAACTGGTGGTACCTTCAGAAATTAAGGTACTTGCTCCCACAGATGCCATCTGTTACAAAATTCTTAGTTGGACAGGCTAGATTTGAGAAAATCAGACTGTGGAATTCTCTGTAGTTGAGGCCAGTTCCACAGCCATGATCATATTGAATGGCGGTGCAGGCTCGAAGGGCCGAATGGCCTATTCCTGCACCTATTTTCTATGTTTCTATGATAACCCACACTTGAATGGCATCCACTTAAGTTGGGCCCATTTGAGGAATCCTGCCTCTCTGTCCAAGTCTCTTAGTTTAGTTTAGAGATACAGGGCGGTAACAGTCACTTTGGCCCACCTTGGCCCACCGATTCCGCGCCAACCATGTACACTAATACTATCCCACACAATAGGGACAATTTACAATTTTGTACCATAGCTGAATAATCTACAAACCTGTACGTCTTTGGAAAGTGGGATGAAACCGGAAAACCCATGCAGCCGCAGGGAGAACTCTGTACAGACAGCACCCGTGGTCTGGATTGACCCCGGGTATCTGGTACTGCAGATGTTCTCCAGACTTTCCTTCAAACTTGAACATATGAGCTGATTTCTTTTTTAATGTTCTCAGAGTCTCTTGAGTTTAGTTCCGAGATGCAGCAAAAACAGACCCTTTGGCCCACCAAGTCCATGTTGACCATCGATCACCCATTCACATACTAGTTCTATCTTGTCCCCGTTTCTCAGCCACTCCTTACACACTAGCGGCAATTTACAGAGGCAAATTAAACTACAAATCCACGTCTTTGGGATATGGGAGGAAACTGAAGCACCTGGAGGAACATGAAAACTCCTCACAGACAGCACCCGTAGTCAGAATCAAGCCTGGGTCTCTGGCTCTGTAAGGCAGAAACTCATGATGTCTTCTGTTTCTGCTTACTTTGGGTGCTGGGATCTTTGTTGCTGCTCTGTAATCTACCCAGACATGTCAAGTGTTTCCAGCAGCCCTGTTTTTACATAAGCAGTCAACTCACGGAAGAGCAATGAGTTAAAGGAATGCTGCTTTCACCCAGATGGTGGTTGGAATCTGGAATGAGCTGCCCGAGGGGCTGGTTGAGGCAGAGCATTGTGACATGTTTTTTTTTCAATTAAGTGGAGACTGAGCTGCTTGCTGCTATTAAAAGAGATGGAAACTCAAGATAAGTTTGTTAACTATGTCAGTAGTTGACCACTACTAATGAAAATGTAACATTAGTTGCGCAATAATTACATCTAAATTAATATCCCTATTAAGTTTTACTTTAATGCTGCAATATGTCATCAGAGCAGATAAATATTTATGTTATTTAGGAGGAGCCTCCCTTTTTGACCCTATCTCATTTATGTAAATCTTTTCTCAGTGCCTTTACTGAGAACAAAAGTTATAAAATAACTCAGATGCAAATAACTGCTTTCTAAATTATCAGACAGAAGTACCTTGACTATTTTCCTCCCTCTCCTTTCCACTTCTTGCAGGAAAACTAAAGCACCTGTCAATCCTCAAACTTGATCAAAATCGTTTAGTTCACTTGACCGACACTATTGGAGAATGTGGAAATCTTACAGAGCTCGTCCTCACTGAAAATAAGCTGGAGGTCAGTGCTTCCATTTTATAATTTTCACTGTTAATAATTTCACGTTGATGAATAATTTCAAGTTGATGACTCCACGCTGTTAGTAAATGTTGACCAACTGTCTGTGAGCATGTCTGTGTGTTTAGTTTAGAGATAAAGCATGAAAATTGGCCCTTAGGCCCACTGAGTCTGCACCGACCGGTGATTGCCTGCACACTAACACTATCCTACACACTAAGGACAATTTAGAAAAGCCAATTAACCTACAAACCTGCACGTCTTTGGAATGTGGGAAGAAAGCATGTGTACTTGAGTGGTGAAACTTGTGGGAAATTGGGAAGAATAAAATAGGATCAATGTAGGATTAGTGCAAATGGGTCATTGATGATTGGTGCAAACTCAATGGGCTGAAGAGATTGTTTACTTGCCATTCTTTACTTTGTTTCTGCTTATTTAAGGAGAGTGCTGGTATAGTTATCAACAATAGCTCTTTTCCTCTTAATCTCAGTTTTTGAGTAAAGATGCTTGAACTTGAACTCTACAAACATTCAGTCTCTGTTCATTCAGTTGTGTGTGTGTTCATCTTATGAATCACACTGCTGAGCACTTGGGAGGTGTATTAGATTCAAGAACAATGAAGTGGGACTGTTTCTCACTGGTGAGTTGAACAGTTTTCATACCACTCCTTTAAATCGTATGTCTAACACAAATGATTTAAAGAGGTGGTATGAAAACTGATCAACACACCAGTGGGTTCCTCACCATGTTTTTCCCAGAACTGCACCAGTAATTTGGATTCCAATTTTCCATTTGATCTCCCCAACACTTGTGCAGTATGTTATTTGACATGCAGCCTTATCTTTTCAACAGCACTTAAACAGCATTATGACATGTTTATTGTACAAACCAAGGAGAGGTTTGTTGCTTAAACTTTCAATAATTTCTGCTTGGATGTTGGGGGACTTGTGAAGTTAATTAACCTCATGATCCACAATTTGTATGAAGCAAATATTTGGTTTAGTGTTGATTTGAGTTCTTGGTGTTTCATTAAGAATTAACTGTGAGTAGAATAATTATTCCCAAGCTGTTGAGGGCATCAAAATAACTGCAATGAAAAATGGGGATTTGTATGTAAGAACAAACGGATTGGAAACAATAATGAAAAGCAGTTAGGACTTGGGCGAAAAATGTATTTTAATATTTGAACTATATCGTGAACAGGAGACTCTTTAGCTTCATTATGTAATCACTATCATTTTATTTCAGGGTTTGCCGAGAAGCATTGGAAAGTTACGGAAGTTGACTAATTTTAATGTGGACAGAAATAGGCTGATTTCAATTCCCAAAGAGGTAGGGTTATCAAAAAATCTTGTTTTAAATGGGTAAAACTGGTATTTTAAAAGTATATCAATTACTGCTTTCTGAAGTTGCAAGTGAAGTTTTCTTTAAATGTGTGATTGCAGCAAAAAATGATTAGAATTGAAATGTTTTTTGGATGCCCTGTGATGAAAGGTGAGATTTGTAGTATTCTAGCGGTGGAGACCAACATTGTTTTGAAGACAGTCAGGTTCGCAGTTTGAGAAAAATTGAACTTTCAGAGTGGGTGCCTCTTGAGAACTGAATTTTCTAGGCCTTTGCCAAGTTACCTTTGGCAACCACAAACATTGAATATCAAAGATGAAATGAAACCATGTCATTTATTTTTAAATGTTTTCGTTACACCTTTGTTTTTGAAATTATTACAAATTCATTGGAAGCATTGATATTTTAAGATGTAAATTAGTCAGGATCAAAGAATACTTCAAAGTATTTCAGTGGTTCTAACATGATGTATAATGTGCTGTAAAATCTTGTACAAGATTTGCAGGTATCTTCATCAGGCCTTTGTTTACTATTGTCATATAAACAATATTACACTGGTGCTGAAGGCAGTTTTTTTTAGAAGGAAGGAATAAATAGTTTTCCTCATCACTTGAGTTTAAATATGTTCAGTTGTTAAATGTTGCGACATCTATCTTAGTACGTCATGGCTCACTTTGTTTCAATGCAAAGTGTTATTTATGTACTGGCAATTGTCAAAAGTGACCCATGACTTCCGTTCTTTCCCATGATCTTCCCTCTTTCCCATCTCCCCTTTCTCCTCTTTAGCAAGATTAATGAAGACATCGCTTCTGCATATGATCTGAAACCAGAACAATTTAGAGTTGTTACCTGTGGTACTGAACTGAATGCTCTCAACTCAACAGTGCGGTGCATAATACTTTTGGTTTAACTGCAATGCAATCCTGCCTTAAAATCTGGGTGTTTTATTATTTTCGGGAGAGCATTGTACTTCAGATAAAATGCTTTGAATTCAATTCAGGATGTTGATTGGGGTCCAACTCATTGTCATTGATGTTGAAGTAAATATCACACACATAATCAAACCCACAAATGCATTGAAATTGATCATATCTTCTGATAAAAAAGGACTTTGAGTATTTCATGTCACAAAACAAGTAGTGCCTAATAGTTCAGAAATGTGATTGCATCTAATTAAGTCAGCAATTTATGTCACACAGATCCTAAACATCTTAATTTCTCTTCAGAATTAAAATTTTATTATTTTAGCATTTGGCAAATTTGTATCTTTAAATAAAAGCTAATTTGGAATCCAGTTAAGTTTCCTTTGAGTCCACTGTTTCTACTTGCAGGAGAATCAAATTGTTTTTGTTAATTATTATCAGCAATATCTGATTGAAATTGCAGTTGGAAAGTTTGGTCTAATGACATGAAAGCTTAATCTTTTTGCATTTTTGCTTCCTGTAAACTTGTTGCTGCTTGGGAAATGAGCAGAGTAAAAATGTAAACCAGTGAGTACATGAGTCTCTCGGTGGCTGTACACCATCATGAAACATTGACCTTTATTTGCTTCGAGCTTGCTTGGCTTGGTGCAGTGCATTTGGCTTCCACAGACTGTTTGCAGCTTTGATGTATTGACTGAACCAACTGCTTGGGACAGCATGAGCATGCAAAACACACACTGTGGTTTTGAACAATTGTGGTCTGATTTAAGATGCAAATAGGCTGTAAATGTGTAAGGTGCTTAACATCAAAGAGCTATGTACTATTTTTGTGATGAATTGGCAGCAGTAGAACACTGGAGATAATTATTACAAAGGCAATGAACAATGTCGTGCAGTTTGCACATTGTTTGTGAATATTCTGATTTTATAATTTAATAATAATTTTCCCATTGACTGTTCATGTGTATTGTATGCTGGGGGATAAATACTAAATTGCTCTTATGACCATTAGAATTTGGAATGAAATTTGGGGGGAAGAAGTGGTGATAATAAAATTAAAATTTGTGAATGGTGAAATATTCCTCTGGTTTGAAGTCTGCTGAATAGTCTGGTTCAATTTGCATGTATGGAACCTTTAAACTTGTTTGAGCTTTTGCAACCCACTTCATAAAATATATGCAACTAAGATATATTGATTATCTAAGCAAGTATTTATTAGATTAAGTTAAACAAAGCCATATGGATGATCAGCCATGATCATATTGAATGGCGGTGCAGGCTCAAAGGGCCAAATGGCCTACTCCTGCACCTATTTTCTATGTTTCTATATGTGTGGTATGATATTGTAAGATATCTCCTCATTTTAACCCCATGCACTGTTGAGTTTTCCTAACCCTGTGGTTTAAAATTAAATAATTGCTATCTTTATGAATGCGTTTGTACTTGGCTGCATGCATACAGTAAATGGTTGGCTGTGATAAGATGATAATCTTGCAGTTCTAATCAAGCTAAGCTGAACAGTTTTACTCAATGTATATTTTATCTCTTTCTGTAACCTTCCTGACTTCATTGTATCTGCAGTGAAGTATTGGCACGTGATATTGCACAAGCTGCTTCCTATCTTTGGTACTGCAGTGCAACTAGCTTACACTTTCTTTTGAGGACAGTTTATATCGTGGATTCTAATCTATCGTCCATCCACATGTGATCTGCAGGTCTTGTGTGGTTGCTGTGTTACTGATAGACGATGACTTATTTGCCTCGAGTCAGACATCAGAGAAAGTATTGGCAGGGAGGATTCAATTCAAGCAGCCTGCGCATAACTGCTGCACATTACTTGAGGAGGTGGTGGAGGCAGGTACATTCCCCATTTACAGACATAATCATATACTGCATGGAAACAGGACCTCAGCCCAACTCATTCATGCTGATCAAGTTGCCTATCTGATCTGCTCCCATTTGTCTGTATTTGGCCCATATCCCTCCAAACTTTTCCTATCCATGTAATTTTTCCAGATGTCCTCTAAAAGCCCAAGTTTCATGCCTCTACAATCTCCTCTGGCAGCTCCCTCTGTGTGGAAAAATCAGAGATGCGGACTGATGCAGAAGTCCATGGTGCTGGTTAGACCGTAACAAAAGCTTTTACCTTGTTACATGTGACAATAAACTAAAATAAACTAGTTACGTTCTTGGACAGAAGCCAGGGTTCCCTATGGTGGATGCAGGAGAAGGTGAGGGGTACAGCCTTAACCAACCTATGGTAATCTATTCTGCTGTGTGATGTGCAGTCAAACATTGTTTGAAAACTCTCTCATGAAGCATTGTCAGATGCTCCACTATGTTAAAGGCAACATGTAAATGCAATTTGTTAGTCAATGCATTATTTTGCTTTGAAACTATTTTTGCAACCATTAGAGAGAAAAATACATTTAATTTTATCGTTATGTTTTTAGCACAACCTTGAACAAGCTACTATATTGAAAGTCACACTTTAATCATGATTTTGTGATAAATTCCATGGTAAACATTACATGTAGGCATTTAATTTAGTTTTAGAGATACAGTGTGGAAACTGGCCTTTTGGCCCAACGAGTCCGCGCCGACTAGCGATCACCCGTTCACACTAGTTCTATCCTGCACACTAGGGACAATTTACAGATGCCAATTAACCTACAAACCTGCACGTCTTTGGAATGTGGGAGGAAACCGGAGCACCCAGAGGAAACCATTTGTAGCAATATTGAAGAACTTCGTAACATATTGGTCAAATGGAAAATATTTTGTCACAAATGTAATGCCACAAGGACTGTGGGAATTGTCACAAGGACTGGAGGGCTTGAGTTATAAGTAGAGGATGGATAGGCTGTGGCTTTTTTTCTCTGGATCTTCATAGGCCGAGGGGTGACTTTATAGAGATTTATAAAACCATGAGGAGCGCCAGAGAGCAGCACTGTGGTAGAGTTGCTGCCTTACAGCGCCAGAGACCCGGGTTTGATCCTAACCTCAGGTGCTGCCTGAACGGAGTTTGTACGTTCTCCGTGTGACCGCGTGGGTTTTCTCCCGCATTCCAAAGATGTATAGGTCAATTGGCATCTGTAAATTAAATCCTACTGTGCAGGATAGTATTAGCTCAAACACGTGATCATTGGTTGGCGTGGTCTCTGTGGGCCGAAGGGCTGGTTTCCACGCTGCATCTCTCTAAAATATATAAGGTGGATGGTCACAGCCATTTTCCCAAGGTAAGGGGAGCTAAAAGTAGAGAGCATAGATTTAAGATCAGAGGTGTAGGAAGGAACTGCAGATGCTGGTTTAAACCGAAGATAGACGCAAAAAGCTGGAGTACCTCAGTGGGACAGGCAGAGATAGATAGATTCTTGGTTAGTACAGATGTCCGTGGTTATGGGTAGAAGGCAGGAGAATATTTTGTCACAGAGTTGTGAGTCTGTGGAATTCTCTGCCTCAGAGGGCAGTGGAGGCCGGCTCTCTGGATACTTTCAAGAGAGAGCTGGATAGGGCTCTTAAAGATAGCAGAGTCGGGGATATGGGGAGAAGGCAGGAACGGGATACTGATTGGGGATGATCAGCCATGATCACATTGAATGGCGGTGCTGGCTCGAAGGGCCGAATGGCCTACTCCTGCACCTATTGTCTATTGTCACAAATGGAATGCCACTTTATCCAAGCCTTTCACTATTCTGTATGTTTCAATGAGGTTCCCCCTCACTCTTCTAAGTGAGTACAGGCCCAGTGCCGACAAATGCTCATCATACCTTCACCTATTCATTCCTGGGATCATTCTTGTAAACCTCCTCTGGACCCTCTCCAGAGCCAACACATCCTTCCTTGGATATGGTGCCCAAAATAGCTTGCAGTATTCGAAATGCGGCCTGACCAGTGTCTTATACAGCCTCAACATTCTATCCCTGTTGTTGTGTACAAGCCCGCTGAGTCTGAGTCTCATATCCTCTGGAAAGAGGTGGGCAGTGACCAAATAGACTCAAAAATGTAAGTAAAATGCTTGATAGAGTAGACATAGAGATTTGATTTTGAATTGTGAGGAATAACACATTTGGAAGCCATTAATTTTAAGATAATGAGATCAAAAGGCCATGTTTGAAATGGCACTCATGCCAATAGTAGCATGGATCTGCTGCTTGTTGCCACTAAAATATACTTTGTTTACTTTATTGTCAGATGTACTGATACACAGTTAAAATGTTTTTGCTGCATGCTGTCCCATCAACAAAAAGATGACGTGCAGTATGATTACAATCAAGCTGTCTACAGTATACAGATCGAGGATAAAGGAAATTACATTCAGTGCAAGATAAAGTCCAAGCAAATCCATTAAAAATAGTTGAAAGGTCTCCAATAAGGTAGATGGGAGGTCAGGACCGCACTCTAGCTGGTGAGAGAACGGTTCAGTTGCCTGATAACAGCTGGAAAGATACTTGAGGGAATAAGTAAAGATGCATTTCAGAAAGAGCCAGACAGAAGAGGGACAAAGGGCCAGTGATCATATGATATGGTATAGGATCAACCTAGATAATAAATGTCAGCATGCTGTTTGTTCTACGTAACGCTTGAAAGATGGGATTAAATATTTGCGTATTTTCCAGCTGACGGCATCCTTCATAGCTTATGTTTTGTGTGAACATTTTATTTGACTTGGCTTTATGGTCTGTTGTGGGTTTAAGCACTTGTGTGTCTCGCTGACAACACATTATCACTCTCATCACATTACTGCACATCATAAGAGGAATGGTTAAGTGCGTAATAATTTTAGCATCAAATTACTCCAGAACCCCTGGGGATCAAGATGGTTTATTGGATCAGACACAAATACTTGGATTGCATTAGCAGAACTAGCAATCAAACCTGATTAACAAACCAGATGTTGGTGGAGTGGCCTTTCGTTTTGATTTATTCTGTAGCCCTGTTAATGAGATTTTATTGCACCATAACTCACTGGACGTGAAAGATGATGATGGTGCCAAGAGGGCGACATGACATCTGGGACCTCTGTGAGAGGCAAGACCACCCTTAGCTGCTGATATTTAGAGTTCATGGAAAATGACTGAGAAACAAGCTGTGAAGGAAATAACGGCAATTGGAAAGGGATCGGTTTGTGAAATAAATAATGAGCGATAATGGAAGCTGTAACAGTGGAAACAATTCCGACCTTCAAAAGACATTTGGACAGATATATGAATATGAAGAGATTGGAGGGTTATGGCCAAATGCAAGCAAATGGGACAAGCCTAGCACGCCAAGTTGATCAGCATGGACAAGTTGGGCCAAAGGACCTCTTTATGTGCTGTACATCCCTCTGACTCTATAAGAGGAGATGATGAATCTAGAGTTATGGAGTTGTACAGCACAGAAAATGTCCCTTTAGCCCACCACATCCATGCTGACCTTTTTTACTCATCTACGCTAATCCCATTGGCCTGCATTAGGCACATATACTTAAATGCCTTGCCTATTTAAGAGTCTGCTTAAATGCCTCTTAAACAGTGATTGTATCTGATTCCACCACCTCCTCTGCCAGCGTGTTCCAGACAGCAGTCACTCTGTGTGTGAAAATAACTAGCCCTTTAAATCTCCTACCATTGCTTTTGATAATTCTTGCATGGGGAAAAATGGTTTGACTTTCTACCATATCTATGGCTCTCATAATCTTATGTACTTCTATTGGGTCTCCCCTCTGTTTCCTTTGCTGCAGGGGAAAACAAACTCAGCCCATCCAATCTCTCCTCATAACTAATTCTCCAAGCCAGGCAACATTACAATGCAATCACACCCTTCCTATAGTGTGGCGACCAGAACTGCACGCAGCACTCCAAGTGTCATTGATTGAAAGCAAACAGAAAAAGTTAGTTGAAGTAAGGAAGTGAAAATGGTACGTTGAAATGTTTAAACTTCAGCAATTCATTGCATGCAAGAATTAATCAAGGAATGTTTAATACTTGGCCCATGGAATGATATTGCATTGTCAATTATCACAACATTAAGTAGTTGCATGCACAATTAAATTCCAACTTTAGCTTTCTGTGTCACCTCATGGTCAATTTTTCAACAAATCTGTTAGGTTCTTAAAAATATCGGAGATCCTGTTTGTGTGTACCCAAAAACCGGATACCATAAATCGACCACTTAATGCAGGAACTCTGCACTATCTTTTAATTTCTAGAATTTGCTGGCCAAGGTTGAGGGGGGGGGGGGATCTCATTGACCCAGATTTGATCCTGACCTCTTGTGCTATCTGTGTGGAGTTTGCATGTTCTCCCTGTCACCACGTTGGTTCCCTCTGTTGACTCCTCCTCCACATCACAGGTCATTAGATTAATTTAGACTAGATATGCAACACGGAAATAGCACCTTTGGCCCATTGAATCCGTGCCGACCAGCGATCACCCCGTACACCAACACTATCCTACACACTAGAGCCAATTTTACCACAGTCAATTAATCCACAAACCTACCTGATCTATAGCATAATTAGTGTGGGAGGAAACTTGAGCACCCGGAGAATATCCATGCAGTCACAGGAAGACCATACAAACCCTATACAGACTGCAACCATAGAGGGTTTAACCAGAAATGGCTGCTGTAAATTGCTCCTCGGGTGCAAGTGAATGGTAAAATCTGGGGGGAGTTGATGGGAATGTGAGGATAGTAAAATGGTATTAGTGTGAATGGGTGCTTGATGGCCAACACAAATATGGTGGGCCATAGGGCCTGCTTTCGTGCCTGACTCAATTTTCTAGCAGAAAGGAGAATATTTAAATTTGAGGCCATTGCTTCCTTTGTCTTTATTGTAAGGATATAAATCTTGATATTGGATGACACGGTCCAAAAATCTCTGCTGTTAAGAGAAATAAAAAGTTAATCTTTCTGAATAAGTGTGTTAAGAAGGAAGGCTGGAAAAAAGTGGACACTGATGAGAAAAGACACACAGTGCTGGATTAACTCAGCGGCTCAGAATGCATATCCGGAGAACATGACCCTGGGGATGTTTGGATTAACATATGATGAATGTTTGAAGGCTTTGGGCCTGTGCTCGCTGGAATTTAGAAGGTTGGGGGGGGGGGGGGATCTCATTGAAACTTACTGAAGAGTGAAAGGCCTAGATAGAGTGCATGTGGAAAGGATGTTTCCAGTAATGGGAGAATCTAGAACCGTAGTGAGCAGACCCAGAATATAACATTCAAAATGCTGTCAAAATTTCTTTAGCCAGAGAGTGTTGAGTCTGTGGAATTCATTGTCACAGATGGTTATGGAGGCCAAGGTAATGGGTATTTTTAAGGCGGAGATTGATAGGTTCTTGATAAGGAAGGACATCAAAGGTAATGGGGGGGTGGGAGGAGGCAGGAAAATTGAGTTGAGAGTGAAAAACAGATCAGCCATGATTGAATGGTGGAGTAGACTCAATGGGCTGAAAAGCCTTATACTGCCTCTGTCTTATGGTTGAACGTGGATGGGTGGGTGATGTTTCGGGTTGGGACCCTTCTCAGACTGACTGTGGTGGGGGATGGGGGAGAGAGTGGGGGGAAGAAAGGTGCAGGATAAAGCCTGGCACATAATGGGTTAATACAGTGAGGAGGGATTTGTAACAGGTAAAAGGTTGGATAACGGCCAGAGATGAAAAGACAGAAGGTAAGAGACAATGGGATGGAAGAGTTGTGAAATGTGAGGCTCGAGAAAGAAATGTATGTTGAACGGGAGGGGGAGGAGAGAAATAGGTGCAAGTCCAGGTGGGGCATAGGTGAGGGAGGGGGCAGTTATATTTAAGGGAGAGGAGGAAGGTAGTGAAGTTACCTAAAATAGGAGAATTCAATGTTCATACCATTAGGTTGTAAGCTACCCAAGTGGAATATGAAGTGTTGTTCCTCCAGTTTGCATGTGGACTCGCTCTGGGAAGGTGTAATTTCTGGAGGCTTTGCTAACTACTCCGGTTTCAATTGCAGATTGGTGGCTGCTGCAGCCTGACTGTTTTCAGTCTCCGAGACAACAAATTAACACAAATCCCACCAGATATTTCACAGGCAACTGAACTTCATGTGCTGGACTTAGCTGGAAACAGGTAAGCATATTTTGTAGGGAAATTGCTAGGTTTTGGTATAATATATTTTCCAAAAAAAACTAGAATGGATGTGGAGAAGATGTTTCCACTAGTGGTAGAGTCTGGGACTAGAGGTCATAGACACAGAATTAAAGGGCGTTCTTTTAGGAAGATGAGGAGGAATTTCTTTAGTCAGAGGGTGGTGAATTTGTGGAATTCTTTGCCACAGAAGGCTGTCGAGGCCAAGTCAGTGGATATTTTTAAGGCAGAGATAGATAGATTCATGATTAGTATGGGTGTTGGAGGTTATGGGGAGAAGGCAGGAGAATGGTGTTCAGAGGGAGATATATATCAGCCATGATTGAATGGCGGAGTAGGCTAGATGGGCCGAGTAGCCTAATTCTGCTCCTATCACTTATGATCTTATTAACCAGTTCTTCCCAGAGTCATGTTGTTGCCCCAGTCTATGTTGTGAAAACAGATCTCTCCTGGGAGAAGGCATCACCGTCTATATCTCTTGTTTCCCTGATCCCTGACCAGTCTGAAGAAGGGTCTCGACCCGAAACGTCGCCTATCTCCTTCGCTCCTTAGATGCTGCTGCACCCGCTGAGTTTCTCCAGCATTTTGTGTAACCCTCTCCTGGGAGAAGGCTGGATCAGTGGTGCAGCGTTAGAGTTGCTGCCTCATGGCGCCAGAGACCCGGGTTCGATCTGGACTACGGATGTGCTCCGATTTCCTCCCACATCTGAAAGCGTTGCAGGTGTGGGACCTCAGGCTTCTGGCCCTCCTGCCTGGCAGTAGCAGTGAGAAGAGGGCATGGGTGGATGGTAGGATTTTTGATGATAGTCCATCATGCATATGCTTTAGATGAGGGCTACTTCCATCACTTTCTGCAACCTCTTGCATCCGTATGTGCAGGCATTGCCACACCAGGCCATGACACAACTATACTATAGCATGCTTTCTACAATATATATGTGGAAGATTATTTGGTAACATGCCAAATCTCTAAACTTCATTAAAGTAAGTCCTAAAGGTACAAATTGTGTGCCTGTGGTTCACTCCTGACCTCCGATGTTATCTGTGTGGTTTTGCAAGCTCTCCATCTGGGAGCTGCAATTTCCTTCCGCATCCCAGGTTGGTAGATTAATTGGCCACTATAAATTATTCCTAGTGTGTAGGGTAGAATCTGGAGGGAGCTAAAAGAATAAAGATGAATGTAGGATTATTTTAGAGGGAAGATAGACGCAAAATGCTGGAGTATCTCAGTGGGTCAGGCAGCATCCCTGGAGAAAAGGAATAGGTGATGTTTCGGGTCAAAACCTTTCTTCAGACAAACCTTAGTTTAGAGGGATGTGCGCCAAACGCAGGCAAGAGGGACCAGTGCAGGTAAGCATCTTGGTCGACGTGAACCGAAGGACTTGTTTCTGTTCTGTGGTTCCAGTATAAAAGAGAGATATCTTGCAGCTACTATCCCTTTCAACAAGTGTGGTGCCAAGACCTTTAACAGAGTTTGCCATTCCTTTCCGTCCATTACAGGTTGACGTACTTGCCATTATCCTTGATCAACTTGAAACTCAAGGCGCTTTGGTTATCCGAGAACCAGTCGCAGCCGCTGCTAACTTTTCAGACTGACATCGATTCAGGAACACGAGAGAAGGTTTTGACGTGCGTTTTGCTTCCTCAGCTGCCTCCCGAACATAACAACCACGGTAATGTATTAGTCAAACGTACAACCTTGTAACCAACAAGGATAGACGTTCATAGGGCTTGTTAATAAAACAATTTCAGGGATATTTACAAAGATTGATTTTCAGGGAATGGAGGGATGTACGGTGCCCTCCATAATGTTTGGGATAAAGACCCATCATTTATCTATTTGCCTCTGTACTCCACAATTTGAGATTTGTAATAGAAAAAATCACATGTGGTTAAACTGTACATTGTCAAATTTTATTAATGGGTATTTTTATACATTTTGGTTTCACCATGTAGAAATTATAGCTGTGTTTATTCAGAGTTCCCCCATTTCAGGGCACCATAATGTTTGGGACACATGGCTTCACAGGTGTTTGTTATTGCTCAGGTGTGTTTAACTGCCTCCTTAATGCAGGTACAAGAGAGCTCACGGCAGGCACCTAGTCTTTCGTCCAGTTTTTGCTTCACCTTTGGAAACTTTTATTGCTGTTTATCAACATGAGAACCAAAGTTGTGCCAATGAAAGTCAAAGAATTCATTATGAGATTGAGAAACGAGAATAAAACTGTTAGAGACATCAGCCAAACCTTAGTCTTAATCTAATCAACTGTTTGGAACATCATTAATAAGAAATGGAGCACTGGTGAGCTTACTAATCGCAAATGGACTGGCAGGCCAAGGAAGACCTCCACAGCTGATGACAGAAGAATTCTCTCTATAATAAAGAAAAATCCCCAAACACCTGTCCGACAGGTCAGAAACACTCTTCAGGAGTTGGGTATGGATTTGTCAATTACTACTGTCCACAGAAGACTTCATGAACAGAATGCAGAGGCTACACTATAAGATGCAAACCACTGGTTAGCTGCAAAAATATGATGGCCAGGTTACAGTTTGCCAAGAAGTACTTAAAAGTGCCAACCATAGTTCTGGAAAAAGGTCTTGTGGACAGATGAGTCGAAGATTAACTAATATCAGACTGATGGCTAGAGCAAATTATGGAGGAGAGAAGGAACTGCCCAAGATCCAAAGTATAGCACCTCATCTGTGAAACACAGTGGTGGGGGTGTTATATCCTGGGCATGTATGGCTGCTGAAGGTACTGGCTCACTTATCGTCATTGATGATACAACTGCTGATGGTAGTAGCATAATGAATTCTGAAGTGTATAGACACATCCTATCTGCTCAAGTTCAAACAAATGCCTCAGAACTCATTGGCCGGCGGTTCATTCTACAGCGACAATGATTCCAAACATACTGCTAAAGCAACAAAGGAGTTTTTCAAAGCTAAAAAATGGTCAATTCTTGAGTGGCCAAGTTGATCACCTGATCTGAACACAATTGAGTGTGCCTTTTATCTGCTGAAGAGAAAACTGAAGGGGACTAATCCCCAAAACAAGGATAAGCTAAAGAAGGCTGCAAATTTACTACCTGGCAGAGCATCACCAGGGAAGACGCCCAGCAACTGTCCATGAATCGCAGACTTCAAGCAGTCATGCAAAGGATATGCAACAAAATACTAAACATGACTATTTTCATTTACATGACATTACTGTGTCCCAAACATTATGATGCCCAGAAATGGGGGTACTATGATTAAACATTGTTGTAATTTCTACATGGCGACTCCAAAATATATAAATTGTGTAAACATTATGGAGGGCACTGTAGATCACATGCAAGTAGATCAATTTATCTTATTTTGGCATCTTGTTCGGCATAGACATTGTGGGTCTAAGAACCTACACTGTTCTATATTTCTTATTTAAATCTGGCAGACTTTGAGTGTAAAATATTATTTTTTCATTTGTTTATGGGTATATAGTCCACCTTTTGACTGTCAATGAAATGAGCACCAAAATAACTCTTATTATTATTATTATTATTATTATTATTATTATTATTACTACTACTTTCGTGACTAGAAGTAGAGGATTTTCTACAAGAGAAGACACAAAGTGTTGGAGTCACTCAGCGTGGCGGGCAGCATCTCAAGAGAATAGGTGATGTTTTGGGTCGGAACCCTTCTTCAGACTGATTGCCTGGGGGTGGGAAATGAAAGCTGGAACAGAGGAGGGGCAGGACAGAGCATGGCTGGTAATAGTTGAACACAGGCGAGGGGGTTATTCATTAGGCAGATTGTTGGACAAAGGTAGACACAAAATGCTGGAATAACTCAGTGGGACAGGCATCATCTCTGGAGAGAAGGAATGGGTGATGTTTCGGATCGAGGTCCTTCTTCAGACCAGGGATGAGAAGCAAGTGTAAGCCCAAAAAGGATAAATAGGGACAAATTATGATAGTAGCCAGCATTTCAGTCACAGAGGTGCAGGTTAAAGAAAGTGCATGGGCTGCAATCTGCACTGAGAAGTCCGGATCATTGATCTATATTAAGAAAAGCATTATTTCAGGTACCACACACTGGGAACTCTTATCATATGCTTCTCTTCAACCTGAAAACCTGTTTTTTCTGTGCCTTTCAATCATGATGAAGTGCTAATTATGTACCACTTTATGGCATAAGCTGGAAATGGAGCATTATTACTCAAGCACTTTGGGTCTTTTTTGAAAACCTGCACCTGCAGTTCCTTGGGCCTGCATCATTGGACATTCCGGCTCTCTCCTGCATGGCCACTTGGTCACCTCTCTTTCCTTCTCCCACAACAACAAGGGAATATGGAAAAGGAGATGCAAGAGACTGCAGATGCTGGGATCTTAGCAAAAAAAAAACTTCTGGAGGAACTCAGCAGGTCAGGGAGTATCTGTGGAAGGAAATGGACAGGTGTAGTTTCAGGTCAGGACCCTTCTTCAGACTGATGCAGAAGAGGTTAGATCATAAGATCATAAGAGATAGGAGCAGAATTATGTCATTCGGCTCATCAAGTCTATACCGCCGTTCAATGATGGCTGATCTATCTTTCCCTCCCAACCCCATTCTCCTGCCTTCTCCCCATAGCCTCTGACACCCATACTAATCAAGAATCTTATCTATCTCTGCCTTAAATATGTCCACTGACTTTGCCTCCACAGCCATCTGTGGCTAAGAATTCCACAGATTCACCATCCTGGTTCCTGAAATTCCTGGAATTTCACAGATTCACCAGATAGCTGATGGAGTGAAATGAGGGGAAGGGGTAGGGCAAGAGCTGGGGAGTGATAGGTGGAACAAGGTAAGGAGGGGATGATTGGCAGATCAGTCAGGTGATGGAGAGAAGGGTGGGGATAGTAACTAAGGCTGGAGATTATTGAAACTTATCTTGTGGCTAAGGGGATCAGAGGGGTATGGAGAGAAGGCAGGTACGGGATACTGAGTTGGATGATCAGCCATGATCATATTGAATGGCGGTGCAGGCTCGAAGGGCTGAATGGCCTACTCCTGCACCTAATTTCTATGTTTCTATGTTTCTATGTTATTCGATTCGTGAAAGGCCTGGATAGAGTGGATGTGGAGGGGACGTTTCCACTGGTGGGAGAGTTTAGAACCAGAGGGCACAGCCTCAGGATAAAAGCATGTATGTTTAGCAAAGGAGATGAGGAGGAATTTCTTTAGTCAGAGGGTGGTGAATCTGTGGAATTCATTGCCACTGATGGCTGTGGAGGCCAAGTCATTGGGTGATTTTAAAGCAGAGATTGACAGATTCTTGATTAGTAAGGGTGTCAAAGGTCACGGGGAAAAGGCAGGAGAATAGGGTTGAGAGGGGAAGATAGATCAGTCACGGCAGAATGACTCAATGGGCTGAATGGTCAGATCCTGCTCCGATGACTTATGACATTATAAATGAATTGAGAAGAGTCAAGAGTGTTTTATTGTCATCTGTCCCAGATAGAACAATGAAATTCTTACTTGCAGCAGCACAACAGAATATGAAAACATAGTACATTGTAAACAATGTAATAAATGAGCAACAAATGTTCAGTGTGTGCCTACACACGTACACACACACACGTACACACACACTCGTACACACACACATGTACACACACACACGTACACAACATAATAGTCTATGTAGTTCAGCACTTATTTGAGGTTGTAGTCCTGAATATTGTAATGGCTGTAGGGAAGAAGCAGTTCCTGAACTTGGACGTTACAGTTTTCAGGTTCCTCTACCTTCTTCCCAATGGTAGGGATGAAATGAGTGAGCGGCTAGGGTGGTGTGGATCTCTGATGATGCTGGCTGCCTTTTAGTGGCAGCGACCCCAGCTGCAAATGCTGGCGTCTGATAAGAAAGGAAGGTAGTGAGTGAAATGTAGAACCAGCGGGCTGGATGGCAGCTGGATGGGAACAAGGATGGGGATGGGTGGAAGCTGGGGGTTAGAGACGGGTGGTGAGCAGAAGGAGGAAGTGGAGGACGGATAAGTAACTGGAAGACAGGGCAGGGGGAAAGAAAGCTCTGTGTGAGAGGACCTGTGTCAATCAGAAGGAGTGCTGGGCGGGGGGGACCTGAAATTGGATGATTTGATGTTCATGCCATTAGATTATAGACCACCCAGGGGGAATATGACATGCTGTTCTTCCAAAATATGGAACAGTCACAGTTCTTGGGTTGACCCTATAAACTGATATGAAGGTCACTATTTTGTTTTTGGGTGTAGTTTCAAATAAAGATGATGCAATGAAACAAGTAAATCAGTCTGCAAATAAGACAGGAAAAAATCTTCTCTCCATATTTTCTTGATGGGATAGATGCCAGTGTTAATTAAACGCAGAAGCATGAGATGCTGCAGATGTTGAAGACTTGATCAAAGTAACAAAGTACTGGAGAGACTCAGTGGGTCAGGAGAGAATGGACAAATAATGTTTCTGGTTGGGACCTTTATTCTGACTGAATTACATGCAAATTTATTGTTTGGCTACAAGTCAATTACTACTAATTGGGTGGCTATTTGTACCTCTTGAATCCTACCAATTACAAACCTATTCCTCCACAGCTCCTGTATAGGAAATAAGTGCTTCGTACTTCTTCTGTCTAGTCTCTCAGTTTGATGCAACACCAGTAAATCTTCTATCTGCTGTCCTCCATGTTTATAGAATTGCTGGAGGGGACATAAATGTAGCATTGAATAACCAGTCCAGATCAGAAACTGGCCCCATTATGGCCTACGCTTGCATTAAGAAAGTCAGATACGAGCAGCACACTACTTGATGTGTAATACATACCCTATTTAAACATTGACTACTAACATTGCCCACAAATAATATATAAAACAGACCTTATTCTCTCCAAATGGCTACTGGACCTCCCAAATATATCTTACAGAACATAGAACATAGAACAGTACAGCACAGGAACAGGCCCTTCAGCCCACAATCATAATAATGAACATGATGCCTAGCTAAACTGATCTCATTTGCCAGCAAGTGATCCATATCCCTCCATTAGTTGCAAATCCATGTGCCTATCTAAACATGTTTTAAACGCTACATTTGTATCTGTCTCCATCACCACCCCAGACAATGTTTTCTCGGCCCCACCATCCTCTATGTAAAAAAAAAACTTGCCCCGCACAACTCCCTGAAACTTCTCACCTTATAGCTACGCCCTCTAGTGTTGAACATTTCCATCCTGAGGAAAAGGTTATGTTTGTCGACCCTATCTATGCCGATGTCTCATGGATAACTTTAAAAAAAGACCCTATCTTTACTGTTTAAGAAGGAACTGCAGATGCTGGAAAATCGAAGGTAGACAAAAATGCTGGAGAAACTCAGCGGGTGAGGCAGCATCGATGGAGCGAAGGAAATAGGCGACGATTCGGGCCGAGACCCTTCTTCAGTTTGAAGCTTCTTCAGAAGAAGGGTCTCGACCCGAATCGTCGCCTATTTCCTTCGCTCCATCGATGCTGCCTCACCCGCTGAGTTTCTCCAGCATTTTTGTCTATCTTTACTGTCCTAGGTTTGGGATTTCGGGAGTCAGTTATTAGTTACTTTTGCCAAGATAAATTGATCTCAACAACACTCACTGTAAATAGCACGTCTAAAATATCACAGTCACTAACCTGAAATTAAATAAACAAATGTTATTGTTTCTAATGCACTTATTCTCTTTCCCATGGGTCTGATTTCCATGTTAGCTACATGGAATCTGTAAATATACGATTCATTGATGTGCGATCATATTTGCAGATGTGTAAATGCATGTTGTATTAACTGCACAGCTGTGTGACACAGCCTAACAATTTAATTCATATACAGGGAGTACCCACTGATGAATCAACTCTTGCAGACTGAATTCATATGATTGTTGCGAAGTTTGCTTCATACTTAAGGCAGCGGCAGGAAGAATGAATCTGTTCTCTGGAGTGGCCAAAAGAAACAAATATTTCAGAGACATTTCAAATAAATGACATTTGGGAGATTCAATTTATTTCCATTTTAGAAAGTAAAAACATTTTCACATCTGCATGGCACAACATATTTTAAGGCCCATTCGTGCATTGTTGCTTCCATTCTTTACGTTTAAGGTTCTAATAGTTCACATTTTTCTCTCCATTTGTAATTTAATTTCAAGAACTATTTTTCTTGTGCTTTCCTAAACCTTATTTCATCACAGTGTTAACATATTTATAATTCCTACTCTCTTCCTTTTACAAGATTTATTCTATACTTCTCCGCGCCCCGATTTCATTCAGACCTGTTTTTAACTTTTCATTTCCTATTCTACTTATCAAGAATTAATATAATTTTTATTTTTGTATTTTTAAGACCCATTGTGAATTATATAGTCAGGAGTCACATAGAAACATAGAGCCCTTCAGCTCGCTGAGTCCGTGCCAACCGCCCACTTACATTCATCCCATTTTTAATCCTCTCCAGATGGGATTAATGTAAATGGGTGTTTGGTACGAGGTAATTTACAACGGCCAATTAATTAGCATACCACGCTTTGGGATGTGGGGGTATGGGAGACACCAGAGCGCTCAAACATGAACCACAGGATGGCATTTGGTTATTGGAAGAAATTCCATACAGACGGTGCCTGAGGTTATGATTGAACCGGGATCTCTGGAGCTGGGAGGCAATGGCTCTACTCGTTGCACCACTGCGACATCCAGTAGTTTTCTCTTTTAATTCCCACCCTCCACCGTTCCTTCTTCAATCCCCTCTGCCAAGAAAATAGTGTATTTTGTCATTACTAATGCAGCTAACTGTTTAGTCTGTGGAATTAAGTGCTGCAATTCAAGGGTAATTGTACTCTTTATTTTCAAGATCTTTGCTATGAAATCTGCCTGCTTATTGAGCAAAATAAATGTAATCTAATGAATTTTAGTTCTGGGAGGAAAAAAAGGAGAAAAAAAAGATTTTGTGTGCCATCTTTCTCACTTTCTGTCATTGTGTGAAGTACTTTGCAGTCAGTGCAAACCTTTGCAACGTGGTCACTGTTGAGATATGTAAGGATGTGGATCAGGAGTGTGGTGGTGGGCAGATGGTGGAGTCTCAGCTCTGATACTGTGCTTGGTTTTCTGGAGTCAGAGGTGAACACACTGCATCTTTGTTACTGGCACAAGTGCTGTCATTTAAGCGACTGACTTTTACAGCAAACACATAACCATTCTGTCCAACCTTTTTTAACATAATGGTGAGGAATTGCCAATTATGGAAGATTCAACTCCATTTCTTCTTGACCTGAAATGGATCATAATTTTTTTTGTAATCTGCTATTACCTGTTTGAAATAGCAGAGGAAGCAGCAAATCAATTCTGAAAGAGAAATCCAATCTCACAGTTTCTCTGCCACTTATTCAAATCATGACCAATGCAGGGAAAACAGAGAAGAAACAAGGAACTGCAGATGCTGGTTTACACAAAATGACACAAAGTACTGGAGTAACTCAGTGGGTCAGGCAGCATCTCTGGAGAACATGGATCGGTGACATTTCAGGCCGGTACTCTTCTGATCAGTCTGAAGCAGGGTCCTAGCCTGAAACGTCACCTATCCATGTTCTCCAGATAAGCTGCCTGACCAACTGAATTACTCCAGCACTTGTGTTCTTGCAGGAAAAACATAGCAGGCTTCCCACAAGCAGACAAGAAATAGCAACTCAATCATCTGCTATTTTTAATACTGGTTGCTGACCTGCAGTAATGCTATCTTTTGAAAGAGGCTGTTATGTTTGGACTGCTCTACCAGCTGGTAAAATGTTGAAGGAGAGCAGTGGAATTAAGTCCAGGGCCCTGGTCAATGTTTGACCTTCCAATGTTTGGCATCGTTGAAATTGTTGGACCAGTTACCATCACATTGTTGTTTGAAGGATCTTGCAATTTTCTGCCACCTTGATCACATTAAACCAGTGAGCACCAGTCCAAAGTGAAACTGCTTGGACTACCCTGAAGGGGAAGTGAAAGGTACCACGTAAATGCCAGCCCCTCTGTCAGATAGAGGGATGCACATTGACCACATTTCCTTGCTGTTAATGAGCCTGAATTTGCTAAAGGGAACATATTCAGCAGTGAGGTTCTCCTTCTTTTCTCTGCTGGAGACTCAGCCCTGATATTGTACTTTGTTCTCAGTAGTCAGAGTTAAACACACTGCATTTTTGTTACCGGCATGCATGCAGTTATTTAATCTACAGAAAGCGCTAGCATTTACACCAAATGGATAAACATCCTGTTGTGTAAACATCCTGTCGTATTGGTTAAACAATTGGTTTGGTATTGGTTTTTTGATTAAGTGTGAGAAATTACCAATTGTAAAATAACCATATAAACCATATAACAATTACAGCACGGAAACAGGCCCTCTCGGCCCTTCCAGTCCGTGCCGACCATTTGTTTTCCCCTAGTCCCATCTACCTGCACTCAGGCCATACCCCTCCATTCCCTTCACGTCCATATACCTATCCACTTTACTCTTAAATGTTAAAATCGATCCTGCCTCCACCACTTCTGCTAGAAGCTCATTCCACACAGCCATATAACCAGCCAAAATATTTAATTAGATTCCATCCTGATGTCAAATAGATCATAATCTATCTGGAATATTCTGTGGAGGCTCCAGGAAGTCAATTCTGAAATAAATATTCAGTAGTAAACTAACTGTTGGGAGAAATGTAATCATCCATATTCTTATAATTGTATCACTTTGCAAAAAATGAATACTCACAGTCTTTTACCCAGTGTGGAAGATTCCAAAATTAATGATTCCATGATACCTCATGGTCACATGTACCTAAGTACAGTGCAAACTAGAAGGCAAAGGCTTAAGATTAGAAGGGAGAGACTTAAGAAGAATCTCAGGCAATATTTTCACTCGGTCCATATCTGGAACGAGCTGTCAAAGGGAGCTGTCGAAGCGTGTGCTGTTATGACTTTTCGATAGCACTCAGACAGATAAGTTGCTCGGAATGGTTTAATAGGCAATGGGTCAATTGCAGGCAAATGGGACTAGCCCAGTTTGCCAATTTGGTTGGTATGGACAGGTTGGGTATGTTTCTGTGCTGTACAGCTCTGACTACATGTAAAGAAAATGTTGAGAACGATGCAGTGCAAAATGTGCTTGATGTAGAACATTTCTGTAAGAAACATAATTCTTAATTTTAACATAAGCAGGAAATGTATTTATTTGTAAATGCCAGCTTTTAAATGTTAAGTAAAGCTGTTTAACATTGTTGAATTTCCTTTAACAGACAATTTGCCACGCTGTACTGCACTGGAGAGCCTGGTAAATGATGTCTCTGATGAGATGTGGAATGAGCGTGCCATGAACAGAGTCAGTGCGATACGCTTCCTAGACGATCCGGATGAGGATGATGATGAAGAAAAGGTAAATAACAAGGAACTGCAGATGCTGGTTTACCAAAGAAAGACATAAAGTGCTGGAGTAACTCAGCGCGTCCGGAGAGCATGGATAGGTGATGCTTCAGGTCGCGACCCTTCTTCAGACTGAATGGGGTAGGGGGGAGAAAGGTGGAATAGTGGAGGAGCAGGACAAGGCCTGGTGAGTGATAAGTGGATACAGCTCAGGGGTGTTTTGACAGGCAGATGATTAGACAAAGGCTAGAGATGAAAAGATTAGGGGGGGTGTGCAATAAGGATAGAAGTGTGAACTGTGAAGCCAGAGGAAGGAATGTAGGTGAAAAGAGGGGGGGGGGGGTGGTAATGTATGCGAGCCCAGGTGTGCATTGGAAAGAAGCTGGGGGGGGGGGGGGTGGTGGTCTCCCCTTTCATATTCTTGTGCACTTGATGGAGGTGAAAATTTTCCATCCTTCCCCAATCTAATCTATATGTGGCCAGCAAGTAGAATGTAATCTGAAATGGTTGAACAAGCCAGCCCTCTCGAGAGGCAACAAATGCTGGTCACATCAGTAACTCGGTAAATAAATTGAATAACTTAATTTTGAAAATGCAGCGAACCAGCTCTTACTGTTTTTAAATCATACCGCACAAGACAAGAATTGATCTCTATGTTGGTTAGGTGTACACATGATTTAAATGGTTAGATGTAACTGGACAAGAAGACAAAGCCAATTCATTGGGTCTTGGTGACAAAGCAGAATTTAGACATGAAAGATTTTAATTGATAACAGAGCCCTTGCCAAATTTTAATGAAAGTGAGATTGAGGAAGAGAAAAGAGGCTAAGATAAAAGAAATAGAAAACCATTTAAAAAAAATTCTAACTTTAATTTAAATTTTGGATGTGTTTTTAACAAATACAAAAAAATGATGATTGTCCTATGAATTCCTCTGTCCTATTTTTGGTGCTGAAGATAGACACAAAAAGCTGGAGTAACTCAATGGAACAGGCAGCATCTCTGGAGAGAAGGAATGGGCGATGTTTTGGGTTGAAGACCCTTCGGACAATTTGTGGTTTAATCTCACAATTTTGCATCTTTTCACATATTTTAATATGTCATTTGGAGAATTCTCATTATTAATACATATCAAGGCATGCATATAACTCGGGAAAACTGTCGTTTTAGAAGCAAAATAATTGTCTTTCTGACACATGCACCATTTGAAATCCATTAAACTAAAAAAAAATGCTACCTGTGGTTGCAGCAAACACTCAAGGTTTCTTCTTCGTGTTCATCATCTTCTTCTTCTTCTAATAAAAAAGGAACTGCAGATGCTGGTTTATACCAAAAATAGACACCAAATGCTGGAGTAGCTCAGCGGGTCAGGAGCAAATCGATAGGTTACATTTCGGTTCGGGATCATTCTTTGGGCTTTTTATTCAGTTCTTTTTATTCTTGTTGCCTTGTCATTGGATGGCTTCCAAGGGTACTATTGAGTCGCATTAAGTGGTAGTTAGGCACCTGCTGTTTACTTATTTTCCACTTTCTCTCCAGGGTACACTTCTGCGGAGAGCAACTCCGCACCCAGGGGAACTGAAGACCTTGAAAAAGACAGCAGAGAACCTGAGGAATGAGTTGAATGCTGCTAAAGAACTGGACTCCAACAAAAATGAGGTCAATAATGCCACTGAAAGATTAACCACCTCTGTATAGAGTTTTACCTCTAGCTCTCACCTCGTGTGTCTTCCCGACTCTGTAAACATTCATGTCGACCCATCCTTGGAACTGTTCCTCTATGTTTGTGCAGGACTACACCATGAAAATTTATTTTGTCCCTTCATGTCAACAAGGTTTAAACTAACTGCAGCCTGGAAGGAAGTGCGTTGTTTCCCATGGTGATTGCACCTGTCAGCCCAAAAGCATTCTGCACGATGTTATCGTGATTTTCCAAAAAGAATCATTCTTTATATATATATAGGTAGATGCACTACTGTATAGAATTAGAATTCCTTGCATATAATTTTGTTATACACAGGGTGAATGCATTTTTAAAAAAAAGTATATTTTTGGGGGTATGTGGACCTGCTGAAAAATAATTGTACAGTTTTATGTGAAATTTGATACTTTTTATACGGTTTGGCAGCTTGGATTGTGTAAATTTTACATTTTATGTATAGCGAGTTTAATAATGGTTATGCCGGTTTATGAATATCATTGAGCTTACGGTACACATTTTTAATAGTAGTAGAAATCGGTTCTTAATTTCCTGAATCACGGACGTTCTCTCTTCAATTACGTAGTTGTGCCATTCTACCCCAGCCCGCCTCTCCTTTTGTTATAAGATGAATCGCTTGTTATGACAAGGCCACGGAGGTCGTGTGGTGGTCTTGTAATTGATAGGTACAGTGTTTTAATGTGGAAAAGGGATGGTACGGAAACACACTACACATGTTAGAACTGGCAGGCTTGTGTAGCTATACAGCCACGTCCATCCTGCCTAATAAATGGAATCTGCACGGAATGAGTATGGCATGCTGAACAATTTGCAAGGTTACCTTCTAATCAGCGTAAACCCTGCCATACCTTCCCTCTCCAAGCACTGCATTTTCACTCAACTGGAATCTGTCGACAAGTGTGATTGGTTTAGGAATGTGTGAAATATTTGGTTCTTCGTCTCACATATTGCACAAGAAGGTTTCTGATTAGTCTTCACAATAAATGAAGGCTCTTGCCGACCGTTCGTAACCACTGATGAATAAAATTTGGCATTGATCCTTCAGGGGAAGATGGTCACTTTTCAGTTTAATTTATTTTCTGCAGGTACTGGGAAATCTCATTGCTGTTGGGGTGACAGATAGCTGTAAATGTGACATGTTGCCTCCACTGAGGTATACTGTTGACATTAAAGCTTGAGTGGTGTATGAACATTGCCAAACCGTGATTGTTATGAGTCTCAGGCACTCCTTGCTATCAGTGGAGAATGTATCCTGGGCATTTTCACTTCACTAATTAAATTGCTGACTTTTTTTTGTTAACTATGGTCTTGAGTCTCTCAAATGTGGAGGAGCATGTTTAATACATTCATTAAGTGTCAAACCACTCGATAATACTTTTGGCTAATAAACACCAACTTTAACTATCAATATAAAGAAAACACATGTTTTGAAATTAATTTTTCCAAGTCATCTTGTCGCCTGATGTGATTTAAAAAAATTGCCAGAGAATCCACGGTGAGTAATAACGCAAATTTACTGTAAGATCGCTGCTCTGTTACATGTACGTATTATTTGCATTTACCACACCAACAAACGTGGCTGGGTTCCGCAATTTTATTTTCGGAGAACATTTATTCTTTTGGCACTTTTGATTATTGTTTAATACTTAATTGACTACAGAAACAAAACTTGTTTAATGTCATAAGTGATTATATATTTTTGTTGACATAATTGCTGCCTGTTGGTTAGCTTAATTAATATTTATGAAAATCCTGTCACTTCAATGCTGGGGTTTGTTGAACTTCTCGTTTTTGCAAACTAAGATGCACATTGCCTGCAGTGTTTCATTTAGGGCAAATGTGGAGCAAATTACTGACAATGATTACTAGAACCCCAGTACTTGAATGGTAAAGTTGTAAAGTGAAATTACCAACAAATGGAGTTCATTGAAATTACCGCAGAACATATATCAAATGCTGGAATGCTTTCTGTTTGAGCAAACATTAATGCAACATTCTGGTACAAGCTTCTTGTAAGCATGGGCTCACTTAGAGTAACACCTAACTTTAGGAACCCTCCCTCTGACTGCTCCTGGGGATTTTGGGTGAATTTTCCATCCAACGTACATATGTTTTCCTTACCGGCACCTGTGATCAGTTCATCACATAGTTACGCCAGATTCATTCTGGTCACATTGACTCCAGTGTGGCAGTGACCTTGAATTGACATGAGCTGCATAGAGATATGATTTAGACACAAGAAAATCCAGCTGCTGGTTTACAAAATACGATGCAAAGTGGTGGAGTAACTCAGCGGATCAGCAGGCAACATCACTGGAGGATATGGATAGGTGACCTTTCAGGTTCAGTACTGCAGATCCATTCCCGAAGTTGGGGTTGAAGAAGGGTGTATACCTGAAATGTCTTTCAGAGAACCAGTTTGCAACATGTATTCCTCTTGAGATCACACCGTCCCTAGCCAACAATTTGGAACCACCCTGTCTGAGGTCATCTATTGCTGGCCCTGATTTGTCCTGATCTATTTTTGCTTCCAGTCCCCCCTTACAATCAGTCTGAAAGAGGGTCCCGCCCTGAAACATCACCTATCCATTTTCTACAGAGATTCTGCCTGACCCGCTGAGTTATTGTTTCATTGGGTCCAAATATATTTTGTTGGCCGCATGTGAAATGTCATTCCTATTTCAACTCCTTTCATTTTGGGAAGGGAACATCTAATCAAAAGCCATTGAAGCATCTGTGGACCGTTGAGGAATTAGTTGGGTTTATTCGCCACTGGTTCTAAGCTTTCTATTTGAGGGGGTGAGGGATGGAGAGAGAGGGAATAAATATTCTTGTACAATTGGTGTCAGCTGCTCTACATCGGTGAGACCAAGCGTAGCCTTGGCTATCGCTTCGCCCAACACCTCCGCTCGGTTCGCACTAACCAACCTGATCTCTCCGTGGCCCAGCACTTCAACTCCCCCTCCCATTCCAAATCCAACCTTTCTGTCCTGGGCCTCCTCCATGGCCAGAGTGAGTCCCACCGCAAATTGGAGGAGCAGCACCTCATATTTTGCTTGGGCAGTTTATACATCAATGGTATGAACATTGACTTCTCCAATTTCAGGTAGTCCTTGCTTTCTCCCTCCTTCCCCTCCCCTTCCCAGCTCTCCCACAGCTTACTGTCTCCACCTCTTCCTTTCTTCTTCCCGCCCCCCCCACCTCCACATCAGTCTGAAGAAGGGTCTCGACCCGAAACGTCACCTATTCCTTCTACTGCTTGAAAATTAGTTTGTATTTTATGATAGCGTTGAAAGATCCAGAATTCAGGAGCAAACAAGTGTTAGAATTAAACAAAGTATAACGCCAAATTTTGTTCAGGAATGTGACGGTGAGGTGAATCAGCAAAAACCTGCCGTCACAACAGTGGTGGAATTGTGTGTGATTTACAAAAACCCCTCTAAGAACTTGGTTGGTATGGATGAGTTGGGCCAAATCTCTAGGCCGTGTGGCATTATTAATTTATATTTAATTTTGGAAACTCAAGCAGTATGGATCGACTTCTTTTGCCATTAATCTGTCATCCTAGCTTGTTCATTTGTGTTTGTTTTGTTCTACTTAGTTCTACTTTGTTCAATGTTCCAAATGCTCTCTGCTTTCAAACCTACACCACCCCCTTCTAATGTTTTCTGTTGAAGATTAAAATCAAAACTCTGTTATCACTTTCTGTTTTACGGTCATTTTATTTTCTCCCCTTCTCTACATCCCTCCCCCTCTCCCCCTTCTCTCCCTTCTTTGCGTTCGATTTTAATGAAAATTGCTGCATCATCAATTGTTGCTATTCTGTAGCTGATATTTCTGCTTCCTTTTGTTTTCTTTTGTGCTAATTCAAATTTTTTTTTGGTGTTGAAAGCCAATATAGTTTTATGAGACATGCGGTTATGAAGAGGACAAACAACAAGGCCATGGATGGAAACATCCAATTGGCCAGACAATGCACCTAAACCAACCATTGTATGGACAACAGATAGACTGCACAACATTTCAGAGTATAGTACATGTAGCCCAGTTAAGCACACAGACCAGACCTGCCACCATTGACTCCATCTACACTTCACACTGCCTACAAAAGCAACCATCATACTCAAAAACTTGTCCCACCCAGATCACTTCTCCTTCCTGCTCGCATCTGGCACAGAAGCTTGAAGGCATGCACCACCAGACTCGGAACAGCTTCTTCCATTCTGTTATTGGCCTTCTGACTGGTCCTTCCATAAGCTAGGGTACTGTCCAATTCATCTCCACCCCATTGCTGACATTGGACTTTGTTTACGGAAGTGATGTGCTACAATGCTGAGAAGTGTATTCTGCACTCTTTACCTTGGACTGTTCTATCTGACATACTTGAGTTTGACTTGATTGTATTTATGTATAGTGTTATCTGATCTGATGAGATAGAATGTAAAAGAAAGCTGTACACTTGACGATAATAAACCTAAACCTAAATATGAGGGATGATCTATTGAAATATTTAAGGTACAAAGGAATAGATATCAAGGTGTTTCCGCAGGTGGGAGAATCTCAAACAAGGGGACATGTTGACTAGAAACAAAGAAAATAGGTGCAGGAGTAGGCCATTCGGCCCTTCGAGCCAGCACTGCCATTCAATGTGATCATGGCTGATCATCCAAAATCAGTACCCCGTTCCTGCTTTCTACCCGTATCTCTTGATTACGAGAGCTATATTTAAGTCTCTTGAAAACATCCAGTGAATTGGTCTCCACTGCCTTCTGTGGTAGAGAATTCCATAGATTCACAACTATCTGGGTGAAAACGTTTTTCCTCATCTCAGTCCTAAATGGCCTACCTCTTTATTCTTAAACTGACTCCTGGTTCTGGACTCCCCCAACATCGGGATCATTTTTCCTGCATCGAGCCTGTCCAATCCCATAAGAATTTTATACGTTTCTATAAGATTCCCTCTTATCCTAAATTCCTGTGAATATAAATAAGCCCATTCGATCCATTCTAGATTAGGATTTGATCATTTAAACCTGAGGTGCCTAGGAACTACTTGCAGAGGGTGAAATTCTCTACCGCATAGAGTTGTTGAGGCTGGATCATTGTGTATACTTAAAGGGTCTCGACCCGCAAGGCCACCCATTCCTCCCCAGAGATGCTGCCTGTCCCACTGAGTTACTCCAGCATTTTGTGTCTATTCTCGGGCATTATGATTACTGGCCTTTAACAGCCTGTGACTCTCAAGCCTTGTAACAGATGAACTCTATTACAGATGTGACCTTCCTCACTGGTGCCTGCGTCAATGCCTGAAAATAATGGGCCTTGATTAGTTGTACCCCAAACAACATATATTCACATCACCACCAGTGTACAGTGGCTGCAGTGGATACCATCTACAAAACGCACTACGATCACTCTTGGAGGCTTCAGTGACAGCACGTCCCAACCCGGGGACCTCTCCTGCCAAGAAGGCCAATGGCAGGACATGCCGCCATCTTCTCAAGGACCACTCGAGTGGTTAATAACTGCTGGACTAACACCCATCCTATGAGAGATGAACGCACCAAAAATACAGTGCCCTCATAATGTTTGGGACAAAGATCCATCATTTATTTATTTGCCTCTGTACTGCACAATTTGAGATTTGTAATAGAAAAAAATCACATGTGGTTAAAGAACACATTGTCAGATTTTAATGAAGTCCATTTTTATACATTTTGGTTTCACCACGTAGAAATTATGCATAGTCCCCACATTTCAGGGCACCATAATGTTTGGGACACAGCAATGACATGTAAATGAAAGTAGTCATGTTTAGTATTTTGTTGCATATCCTTTGCATGCAATGACTGCTTGAAGTCTGCGATTCATGGGCATCACCAGTTGCTGGGTATCTTCTCTGATGATGCTCTGTCAGGCCTGCATTGCAGCCACCTTTAGCTTAAGCTTGTTTTGGGGGCTAGTCCCCTTCACTTTTCTCTTCAGCATATAAGTTCATTGGCTATATTTAAGAGTGAGTTGGATGTGGCCCTTGTGGCTAAGGGGATCAGAGGGTATGGAGAGAAGGCAGGTACGGGATACTGAGTTGGATGATCAGCCATGATCATATTGAATGGCGGTGCAGGCTCGAAGGGCTGAATGGCCTACTCCTGCACCTAATTTCTATGTTTCTAAAAGGCATGCTCAATTGGGTTCAGATCAGGTGATTAACTTGGCCACTCAAGAATTGACCATTTTTTAGCTTTGAAAAACTCCTTTGTTGCTTTAACAGTACATTTTACATGAGTTTTGAGGCATTTGTTTAAACTCGAGTAGATAGGATGTGTCTATACACTTCAGAATTCATTATGCTAGTACCATCAGCAGTTGAATGAAGATGAGTGAGCCAGTACCTTCAGCAGCCAAACATGCGCAGGCCATAACACCTCCACCACCGTGTTTCACTGTGTGCGGATGTGGCGCCGACGGATGAGAGCCGAAGCAAAGAAGTTGCAGCCAAAGAACCGAATGGAAACCAGGCTGAAATGCCAATAAACCGAAAGAGTACAAAGACCAAACGCCTTCTAACCGAAAGGATGGGACGCCTAAATGCAAATTAACCGAAAGGGCGGGACACCTAAAAGCCAACGAACTGAAAAACTGCGTCGCCTAAAAGCAAACTTACCGAATGGCCGCTCTGTCGAAACGCCACCGACCCGAAAGGCAGCGTCGCCTACAAGACAACAGACCGACTGCCGCTCATCAGAAAAGTCCAATAATGGACATGACGTTGCCGGGGCACAGGACTTGCCAGCTATTGGTCCAGACCCCCGCGTCCATCACAGAGAGGAGGGAGAGATATGAAAGGGGAGAGAAAGAGAGAAGGGGGGGGGGGAGAGAGAGAGGGGAAGAGAGAAGAGGGAGAGAAGGGGGAGAGAGGATGAGAGAGAGTAGGAGGAGAGAGGGGGGAAGAGAGTGGGGAGGGGGAGAGGAAGGGGAGAGAGAGAGGGGGGGGGGAGAGAAAAGAGGGGAGATGGGAGCATTGGGGTCCTTTTCCCACTCAAGCCATAGGTGACTGGGCAATCTGAAACCAAGCACCAAGTTGAAAGCGGCCGAAGGCGTGCATCCCTCGGGACAGCCCCCACTCTCCCACGGCCACCCTCCGCGGGCTGCAGGTTGGGTGGAGCGGAGGTGTGGGACAATGTTCATCCCTTCGCAATGATGTGATGGACGCGGGGGTCTGGACAAATCGTTGACAGGTCCCGCCCCCCGGCAGATTTGTTTTGTAGGCGACGCCGCCTTTCGGGTAGGTGGCGTTTCGACAGAGCGGCCATTCGGTAAGTTTGCTTTTAGGCGTCGCAGCTTTTTGGTTTGTTGGCTTTTAGGCGTCCCATCCTTTCGGTAAGTAGGCGTTTCGTCTTTGTACTCTTTCGGTTTATTGAAGTTTTGGCCTCGTTTCCCTTCGGTACTTTGGCTTCGACTTCTTTGCTTCTGCTTCTTGTCCGTCGGCGCCACGTCCGCGTACCGTATTTCACAGATGAGGTGGTATGCGTTGTATTTTGGGCAGTTCCTTCTCTCCTCCATCCTTTGCTCTTGCCATCACTCTGATATAAGTTAATCTTCGTCTCATCTATCCACAAGACCTTTTTCCAGACTGTGGTTGCTCTTTTGATAAACTGTAACCTGGCCATCCTATTTTTGCAGCTAACCAGTGGTTTGCATTTTACAGTGTAGCCTCTGTATTTCTGTTCATGAAGTCTTCTGCGGACAGTGGTCATTGACAAATCCATACCGGACTCCTGAAGAGTGTTTCTGATCTGTCGGACAGGTGTTTGAGGATTTTTCTTTATCATAGAGAGAAATCTTCTGTCATCAGCTGTGGAGGTCTTCCTTGGCCTGCCAGCCCCTTTGCGATTAGTAAGCTCGCCAGTGCTCTCTTTCTTCTTAATGATGTTCCAAACAGTTGATTTTAGTAAGCCTAAGGTTTGGCTGATGTCTCTAACAGTTTTATTCTTGTTTCTCAGTCTCATAATGGCTTCTTTGACTTTCATTGGCACAACTTATGGTCCTCATATTGATAAAAAACAATAAAAGTTTTCAAAGGTGATGGATAGACTGGAAGAAAGACTAGGTGCTGAGAGCTGTCTTATACCTGCATTAAGGAGGCATTTAAACACACCTGAGCAATTACAAACACCTGTGAAGCCATGTCCCAAACATTATGGTGCCCTGAAATGGTTGGACTATGTATAAACACAGCTGTAAATTCTACATGGTGAAACCAAAATGTATAAAAAATACCCTTTAATAAAATCTGGCAATGTGTACTTTAACCACATGTGATTTTTTTCTATTACAAATCTCAAATTGTGGAGTACAGAGGCAAATAAATAAATGATGGGTCTTTAGCCCAATCATCATGGAGGGCACTGTACATCTTTTCAATGATTTGACATGTTAGGGATGTGGAGAACATGGATATTGTTACCTTTCTCCCACACCCCCTCCTCCTCTGTGATTTACAAACCGCAGGCCCTCTGAATAGATCCCGCTAACTATAGGAAACCTGGACACCGGAAATGTTGCACCATTCAGGTTTGGCCCAAGCATTGAGGACGTGTGCTCAATGAAAGCTTCAGTTTGATTGCATCTCTCATTGCCGCATTTAAGCATTGGCCGGTAGACCTCTGCCTCCCAGCGCCAGGGACCTGGGTTCAATCCCAAACTCGTGTGCAGTCTTTCTGTCACTGCGTAAGTTTCCTCCAGTGCTCTTGTTACCTTCCACGTCCCAAAAACACGTGGATCGGTGCGATAGGTGACCACAGTAAGTTTTGCTGAGGCTGTAAGTGATCTGCATTATGCATCCTGTTGGGAAACCAAGCCAAAATCACACAAGACACTCTGTGGTTGTGGATCAGCTGTATTTTAGTTTAGTTTAGAGATACAGCCTGTAAACAGACCCTTTGGCCCACCTACTCCGCACCGACCACCCAAGGAACAATTGACTGAAGCCAATTAACCTACAAGCCTGCCTGTCTTTGGAATATGGGAGGAAACCAGGAGCACCAGGAGAAAACCCACGCAGTCACAGGGAGAACGTACAAATTCCGTACATACAGCGCCCATAGTCAGGATTGAAACTGGGTCTCTGGTGCTGTAAGGCAGCAACTCTCCTGCTGAACCACCCTGCCGCTATTGAACGTACCACGAGGAGGTGCAGGGAAGAATGAGAACACCGTTATGTTGTACAAAATAAAATCTAAGAGCTCTTTCCTCCTGGTTGGCATATGGGGGGTCATGATGGCACAGATAGTAGAGCTACTTCTTCACAGCGCTAGAAACCTGAGTTTGATCCTGACCTGGGGTGCTAACCACATTGAGTTTCCAATGACATGCTGCCTTCCTAATGCCTTTCTTCTGCTTGTGTTTGCAGCAAACTGCACTTGCTACTGTCGTCCTGTGGTACTTCTGTGTGAGGCAGAAGTTAAGAACTGTCACGCCTTGGCAGCAACATATCCTACCTAGAAACAAGGAATTGCAGATGCTGGATTACAAAAAAAAATCACAAAAGTGCTGGAGTATTTCAGAGGGCCAGGCTGCATCTCTGAATAGGTGACATTACGGGTTGTGAACTTTGTTCGAACTGATTGAGGGAAGGGGGATGGGGAAGAAACCTGGAAGAGTGGAGGGACAGGACAAAGTGTGGCAGGTAATAATAGGTGAACACAGGCAAGGGAGGTGTTTGATAAGCAGGTGATACTATGTAGTTTCATTTCCTGTTCAAACAGGTCCTACCAGTTACAGACTGCCTGTTGGCTAAAACTCAACATTTCCATACTCTTCTGTCAATGAATTAAAAGATCCCTTTCAGAACTGCTGGGAAACCTTTCATTTTAGTCCTGGCCATTTGCTGCTGTAGATGTTTGTTGCTGCAGATAACTTAATCTTTATTGTACGTGTTGAAGCTCGCTGGTCCAGCACCCTTGGCACCCCTGACCACAGGAAATCCAGACAGCAAAATTTCCCCAGTTCATCTTCCTTTAGGCAGGAGAAATGTTCTTTTGAAATGTGGATATTCCCCGAGTCTCGCAAGAGATTCGAGAACTGGAAGCACTGTCAGTCATAGAAACATAGAAAATAGGTGCAGGAGGAGGCCATTCGGCCCTTTGAGCCAGCACCGCCATTCATTGTGATCATGACTGATCGTCCTCAATCAATAACCCCAGCATGCTTTCTCCCCATATCTCTTAATTCTACTAGCCCCTAGAGCTCTATTTAACTCTCTCTTAAATCCATCCAGTGATTTGGCCTCCACTGCCCTCTGTGGCAGGGAATTTCACAACTCTCTGGGTGAAATAGGTTTTTTTCGCCTCAGTCTTAAATGGCCTCCCCTTTATTCTAAGACTGTGGCCCCTGGTTCTGGACTCGCCCCACATTGGGAACATTTTTCCTGCATCTAGCTTGTCCAGTCCTTTTATAATTGTATATGTTTCTATAGGATCTCCCCTCATCTTTCCCTTTAACTCTGTCCTTGACTATCGAGATCAGAAGAGTTCCACTGGTAGGTTAGCTAACTAAGATCTGTTCTAGTCTGCGGAAAATTGTAGATTTGTTAGATCTTTGTTACAATTAGTTCATTGAATAAATAAATTGAATTGAATACATTTTATTAGAGCTAGATAGGGCTCTTAAAGATAGCGGAGTCAGGAGATATGGGGAGAAGGCAGGAACGGGGTACTATTTGGGGATGATCAGCCATGCTCACATTGAATGGCGGTGTTGGCATTCCTGCTACTCCTGCACCTATTGTCTATTAGCCAATTATGTATACATACAAGGAATTTGCCTTGGTGCTTTGCTCGCAAATAACAACACGATATACAGTAGACAATTAAATATAAAACCTATTTTAAACATGTGAAGAATGAAATAAAATACCAGGGCTAAAGGAGGCTACAGACTTTTGGCTGTTGAGTAGAGCTACTGCTCATGGGAAAAAAGCTGTTTTTATGTCTGGCTGTGTCGGCTTTGACAGTCTGGAATCGCCTTCTAGAGGGAAGTGCTTCAAAGAATTTGTGGCCAGGGTGAGAGGGGTCAGAGATGATCTTACCCGCTCGCTTCCTGGCCCTTGCAATGCACAGTTCGTCGATGGGGGAAGGTTGCAGCCAACAACCTTCTCGGCTGATCGAGCGATTCGCTGCAGCCTCCGGATGTCATGCTGAGCCAAACCAGACCATGATGGAGAAGGTGAGGACAGACTCCATGATGGCAGTATAAAACTGGATCATCATTGCCTCTGGCAGATTGGGTTTTCTCAGCTGCCGCAGGAAGTACATTCTCTGTTGTGCCTTTTTGCCTGTGGAGTCGATGGTGGCCTCCCATTTAAGGTTCCTGGAGATGATAGTTCCAAGGAACTTAAATTACTCCACAGATATGACTGTGATGTTGTTGATGGTGAGTGGGGGGGGGGGGGGGGACTTGCGGTGCTCCTATGCTGAGGGTCTGCGGGTCCGAGATGTGCTTTCCCAGCCTCACATGCTGCTTCCTGTCTGTCAGGAAGTTGATGATCCACTGACAAAGGGGTTCAGGCACAGTTAACTTGGAGAGTTTGGAGTGTAGTAGCTCGGGCACAATGGTGCTGAATGCAGAGCTAAAATCAACAAACAAAAGTCCTTGCATTGATCCCCTGGTGGCCTAGGTGCTGGAGGATGAAGTGCAGGCCTAGGCTGACCGTGTCATTCACAGATCGATTTGCCCAATATGCAAACTGCAGGGGGTCCAGCAGAGGGGTCCAGCAGAGGATATTTTTCAGGTGGGCCAAGTTTTACAAGAGTCTTCCTGATTACAGAGGTCAGTCCGACAGGCCTGTAGTCATTAAGACCAGTAATCCTTTGCTTTTTGGGTACAGGGACAATCGTGGAGATTTTGAAGCAGGCAGGGACAGTGCAGATTTGCAGGGACCGATTGAAAATATCTGTGTAGACTGGTGCCAGTTGTTCAGCACTGAGCTTGATACAGATCTGTACTATAGATTCAAAATGTGCCAAACCACAGAATGCAAGCCTCAAATTTCATAGAACCAGCAGTACAGCAAAGAGGCCATTGGCCAACAATGTTTGTACCAAAAATGATGCTAAGTTAAACTAATCTCATCTGCCTGTATATGATCCATGTCCCTTTATTCCCTACACTTTCACTTCCATGCACATATCTAAAAGCCTTTTAAACACCACTATCATATTCGCCACAACCACCATCTGAGGTCCCCACTACTCTATATGTGAAGAGACCTACCCTGCACATCTCCAATAAACCATCCCCCCTCTTGCATTATAGCTATGCCCTCTAGTGTTGGATATTTCCCCCCTGGGAAAAAGGTTCTGACTGCCTACCCTATCTATGCTTCTCATTATTGTACATCCTTCTTGGATAGTTCCTTGCTTCCATTGCAGTCAGTAGATTGTCGAGCTGCTGATGAGACCTCTGTGTAACTTGCAGAGTTTGCATTGGTGAGGATGGACACGTTTAATGGGTGGATTGGTTGTTTGGAAGGATCTGCCATCCTGCTGTTTATTCCTGTCCCATTTCCACTTCGGTTGAGGAGACCCATTGCCTTCCTTGGTGAGCCTCCTCCATTTTCATTCATCACAAGCCAAATGCTCGCAAGTCTCAAGTAGAGTCCCGACCCGAAGAGCCATCTGTCTATTTTCCTCCACAGATGCTGTCCGACGTGCTAAATCCCTCTAGCACTTTGCATTTATGATTGAGTTCTACTAGTTCTAAGTAATCCCACTTATTCAGGCCACTACCTACACAATAGGTGCAATTTACAGATGCCTATGAATCTACAATCCTGCACGTCTTTGGCATGTGAGAGAAAACCGGACCATCCAGAGGAAGCCCCTGGGGTCACAGGGAGAGTGTGCAAACTCCACACATCAGCACCCGATGTCAGGATCGGGTCTCTGACGCTGTGAGGCAGCAGCTCTAGCAGGTACACCACTGTGCTGCCCGTGGTGGGTTGGAGTGCGTGTTTCTGCACTGCCTGACTTTATTTTAACACACTTTCTATGAAGCAGGTCCTGAGCAATCGGGATTTTCTAGTGTATGTATTGCCTTTAAGCCTCAAAACACTGTTCAGCCTGCAGTGTCTTCACTGGGGTAATGCAGCAAACACACCAGCCAAGCCGTGCGTGGAGAATTTTCACAGACCCCGTGTGATGGTGATCAGATAAACATTTGCAGAGTCACTGAAGATAATCTCCCTGATCTACTTCAAATGTGCACCATTGGATCCTTCATTTATCTGAACAAGCAGGTGGGGCCCCTGCATTCCCTCAGTGAAATGGAATGCACTTCATATTTTTGGATTTTTCTCTCAAAGATGTAAGTTCGAATCCTAAGTCATTAGCAGAGGTGAACATGGCCAATGTTAGTACATTGCTGCTGCGACGTTTCAGTCAAGACCCTTCTTCAGACGGAGTCTGGGGAGAGGTAAACTAGAGGTATGAAAAGGTACAAAGGTAAAAGGCACAACTGATTGAAATTAACAATCAGTGCATTCACATTGATTCTGGTGCACAGTATTGACACATTTGTCGTAATCGTTTGATGCTCATCTCTGACCCGGCAAGAAGTTCACAAGCCTGTTATAAATTTGCAAACTTCCCTGCCACCAGCAATTCTTCTTATAGAGTCCACATCACAAGATTAGAAATTGTTCAGCCAGAACTGAACGCATTTCTCGGCATCTGCATACAATGGCTTCTTGCGCTTCTTGTGTGTGATGGTGGAAACAGGGCCCTTGACCCCCTCCAACAGTTAAATTATGCACATCACATTTTTTGGCTTTAATAAAGGATGCTGATTCAAATGTTTAAAAAAATGTTCTTTAGCAGATATTGTCAGACTTGACCTGAGCTGTCGGGAGAGGTTGGGCAACCTAGGTGCTTATTTCTTAGAGAGGAGTGACCCTGCTTTATTTCTTAGATCAGGGATGACCTTTTAGAGGTGTGCAAAATCATGAAAGGAATGGATAAGAGAGATGCACAGAGTCTTTTACCCAGAATAGGGGAATCAAGAACCAGAGCACATAGGTTTAACTTGAAGGGGAAAGATATAACAGGAACCTGCGGGGAAATTTTTTCACACATAGGATGGTGGGTATCTGGAATGAGCAGCCAGAGGAGGTAATTGAGGCGGGTACTATAACAGCATTTAAACGACTTTTGGACAGATAAGTGAGTTAGAAAGGTTTAGTGGGATATGGGCCAAACACAGGCTGGTGGGACCAGTGCAGATGAGGCATCTTGGTCAGCATGGGCAAGTTGGGCCAAAGGGCCTGTTTACATGTTGTTCAAATAATATTCTCACTACAATGCTATGAGCTATACTCTGCATTCAGTATCCTTCCCTTCGCACTGAAGTAAACTCTTCACTTTGGTGCTCGAGTTTAGCTTGATTGTATTTATGTGTAATATTATCTGATTTGTTTGGATAGCAAAACAAAGCTTCACTGTACCCTGGTACACCCGAAAATAATAATCCCAAACCTAAAGAAATTCTTCCTCATCCCCATTCTAAAGGTATGTCCTTTTTTGAATGGAATGGAATGAACTACTTTATTATCACATGGAGCACCCAGAGAAAACCCACGCAGGTCACAGAAAAAAGGTACAAACTCCGTAAAGACAGCATCAGTAGTCAGGATCAAACCCGAGGTCTTTGGTGCTGTAAGGCAGCAACTCTACCGCAGCGCCAATGTGCTTCTCTTTTTCTGGTAGATTTGAATAAAGAACAAAAATCAACCAGTTTAGCACTACCTCAGTACCATATAAACACAGAAATAGGTGGAGGAGGAGGCCATTTGGCCCTTCGAGTCAGCACTGCCATTCATTGTGATCATGGCTGACCATCCACAATCAGTAACCCGTGCCTGCCTTCTCCCCATATCCCTTGACTCGACTAGCCTCTAGAGCTCCATCTAACTCTCTTTTAAATTCATCCAGTGAATTGGCCTCTACTGCCTTCTGTGGCAGAGAATTCCACAAATTCACAACTCTCTGGATGAAAAAGTTTTTTCTCAGTCTCAGTTGTAAATGACCTCCCCTTTATTCATAGACTTTGGCCCCTGGTTCTGGATTCGCCCAACATTGGTAACATTTTTCCTGCATCGAGCTTGACCAGTCCTTTTATAATTTTATATGTTTCTACAAGATCCCCTCTCATCCTTCCAAATTCCAGTGAATACAAGCACAGTCTTTCCAATCTTTCCTCATCTGACAGTCTCACCATCCTGGGGATTAACCTCGTGAACCTACGCTGCACTGCCTCAAAGCAAGGATGTCCTTCCTCAAATTAGGAAACCAAAACTGCACACAATACTCCAGATGTGGTGTCACCAGGGCCCTGCACAACTGCAGAAGGACCTCTTTACCCCTATACTCAAATCCTCTCGTTATGAAGGCCAATATGCCTTTAGCTTTCATCACTGCCTGCTGTACCTGCATGGTTACTTTCAGTGACTGATGTACAAGGACACCCAGGTCTCGTTGCACTTCCCTGTTTCCTAATCTGAAATCATTGAGATGGTAATCTGCCTCCTTGTTCTTACCGTCAAAGTGGATAACCTCATATTTATCTACATTATACTGCATCTGCCCACACACTCAACCTGTCCAAATCACCCTGCAACCTCCTCGCATCCTCTTTGCAGTTCCAACTGCCACCCAGCTTTGTGTCATCTGTAAATTTGCTAGTGTTACTTTTAATCCCATCATCTAAATCAGGGGTTCCCAACCGTTTTCATCCCATTTACCCCTGGCAACTTTAATAGCACCTAACAATGTTATTTCACTTATTTATGAACAACTAATGATGAACAGATATCGGTATACCAGAACCAAACAGTCAGTCAATGAGAAAAAATATGTACAAATGCAGAATCAACAAATTTACCCCCTGGGTAGGCGAAAATTTCCCCTGGGGATAAATTTACCCCAGGTTGGGAACCCTTGATCTAAATCATTAAAAATATTGTAAATAGTTGCACCCCCAGCACTGAGCCTTGTGGCACTCCATTCGCCACTGCCTGCCATTCTGACAGGGACATGTTTATTCCTACTCTTTGTTTCCCGTCTGCCAACCAATTATCCATGTCCATACCCTACCCCCAATACCATGTGCTCTAATTTTGCCCACTAATCTGTGTGGGACATAGAAACATAGAAACATAGAAATTAGGTGCAGGAGCAGGCCATTCGGCCCTTCGAGCCTGCACCGCCATTCAATATGATCATGGCTGATCATCCAACTCAGTATCCTGTACCTGCCTTCTCTCCATACCCCCTGATCCCTTCAGCCACAAGGGCCACATCCAACTCCCTCTTAAATATGGCCAACGAACTGGCCTCAACTACCTTCTGTGGCAGAGAATTCCACAGATTCACCACTCTCTGTGTGAAAACGATTTTCTCATCTCGGTCCTAAAAGACTTCCCCCTTATCCTTAAACTGTGACCCCTTGTTCTGGACTTCCCCAACATCTGGAACAATCTTCCTGCATCTCGCCTGTCCAACCCCTTAAGAATTTTGTAAGTCTCTATGAGATCACCCCTCAATCTTCTAAATTCCAGCGAGTACAAGCCAAGTCTATCCAATCTTTCTTCATATGGAAGTCGTGCCATCCCAGGAATCAGTCTGGTGAACCTTCTCTGTACACCTTCTATGGCAAGAATGTCTTTCCTCAGATTAGGAGACCAAAACTGTAGGCAATACTCCAGGTGTGGCCTCACCAAGACCCTGTACAACTGCAGTAGAACCTCCCTGCTCTTGTACTCAAATCCTTTTGCTATGAATGTCAACATACCATTCGCTTTCTTCACAGCCTGCTGCACCTGCATGCCTACTTTCAATGACTGGTGTACCATGACACCCAGGTCTCGCTGCATCTCCCCTTTTCCTAATCGGTCACCATTCAAATAATAGTCTACCTTCCTGTTTTTGCCACCAAAGTGGATAACCTCACATTTATCCACATTATACTGCATCTGCCATGCATTTGCCCACTCACCCAGTCTATCCAAGTCATCCTGCAGCCTCCTATCATCCTCCTCGCAGCTAACACTGCCCCCAAGCTTTGTGTCATCCGCAAACTTCGAGATGTTGCATTTAATTCCCTCGTCCAAATCATTAATGTATATTGTAAATAGCTAGGGTCCCAGCACTGAGCCTTGCGGCACCCCACTAGTCACTGTCTGCCATCCTGAAAAGGACCCGTTCACTCCTACTCTTTGCTTCCTGTCTGCCAGCCAGTTCTCTATCCACATCAATACTGAACCACCAATACCGTGTGCTTTCAGTTTGTATACCAATCTCTTGTGTGGTACCTTGTCGAAAGCCTTCTGAAAGTCCAGATACAACATATCCACTGCTTCTCCCTTATCCACTCTACTAGTTACATCCTCAAAAAATTCAATAAGATTCGTCAGACATGATTTACCCTTCGTAAATCCATGCTGACTTTGTCCAATGATTTCACCACTTTCCAAATGCGCTGCTACCCCATCTTTAATAATTGACTCTAGCAGTTTCCCCACTACCGATGTTAGACTAACTGGTCTGTAATTCCCCGTTTTCTCTCTCCCTCCCTTTTTAAAAAGTGGGGTTACATTAGCTACCCTCCAATCCTCAGGAACTACTCCAGAATCTAAAGAGTTTTGAAAAATTATCACTAAGGCATCTGCTATTTCTGGGGCTACTTCCTTAAGTATCCTGGGATGCAGCCTATTTGGCCCTGGGGATTTATCGGCCTTTAATCCATTCAATTTACCCAACACAACTTTCCGGCTAACCTGGATTTCACTCATTTCCTCCATCTCATTTGACCCAATCTCATTGGACCTTATCAAAGGCTTTCTGAAAGTCCAGATACACAACATCCACTGGCTCTCCCATGTCCATTTTACTTGCCACATTCTCAAATAATTCCAGAAGATTAGTCAAGCAGGATTTCCCCTTCATAAATCCATGCTGACTTGGACCAATCCTTTTACTGCTATCCAAATGCACCGTTATTACTTCTTTAATAAAAAAATATTTTTTATCCACGAGTAGTTGCTCTACTCAACAGCCAATGATCTGTAGCCTCCCTTTGATCTGGTATTTTGTTGGTTCACATGCTTGATCAATGGTGTTTTTATTATTAATATCTTATTATTATTAATGTTTTCTCAGTCATTTGTAACTGTTACTGTATGTCATGTTGTTACTTGTGGGAGGAGCACCAAGGCAAATTCCTTGTAAGTGAATACTTGGCCAATAAACTTACTTACTTACTTACTTACTTACTTAATTGTCTCCAGCATCTTCCCCACCACCGATGTCAGGCTAACTGGTCTATAATTCCCCGTTTTCTCTCTCGCTCCTTTCTTGAAAAGTGGGATAACATTAGCTACCCTCCAATCCACAGGAACTGATCCTGAATCTATAGAACACTGGAAAATGATCACCAATGCGTCCACAATTTCTAGAGCCACCTCCTTGAGTACCCTGGGGTGCAGAACATCTGGCCCTGAGGATTTATCAGCCTTCAGTCCCATCAGTCTACCTAATACTATTTCTTGCCTAATGCAAATTTCTTTCAGTTCCTCTGTGTCCCTTGATCCTCTAGTACATTTGGGAGATTGTTTGTGTCACACACAATACCCACACTGTGCCAGTCAGACTTATCCGCTTACGTATCTAGCTTCAGCCACAGCTGACTGTTTTAGCAGAGTCATGGATATTTTGCGCTGACTCATCAATTAGTTTGTTTATCTTTCTCCCTGCTGCTAACTTTGTTCCAAATGGCACCCTATGTCGCTTTGCGTTCAAATAGCCGTCAATCTTGGTCTCACATTGAGCAGAGGCACCTTGATGTCTAGCAGGGAATAGGAGGATATGGAGGTAGGCAGGTAAGATTAGTTTATCCTGGGGCCATGTTCCACATAACAACTGGGCCAACGGGCCTGTTGCTTGCTGCACATTGCCATGTTCTATATTCTAAGGATCAAGGAGTTTGCAAATCACCTGATCATTTACCAGTTACTTATTATATAATCTCTGAGAAAACAAATTTAATAACTAACTCATTTGCAGTGTTAACAACTTTTAGAATTTAAATTTGGCTTAAACACCACTACTTAAAGATAACTATTATCTAAACGCTTTAGAACATATAACAGTACAGCCTGGAACAGGCCCTTCAGCCCACATTGCCTGTGCTTGAACGTGATGCCAAGTTAAACTTTTTCCATGTCTGCACTTGATCCATATCCCTCCGTTCCCAACATAGCCATGTGACTATCTAGAAGACAATAAAACATCACTGGGTTGGGTTAAACATAGCTGGGATCACTGGTATGGATGTCAGGGGGTTATGGGGGGAAAAGGCAGGAGAATGGGGCAAGGAGGGAGATTCTGCTCCATCACTTATGACCTTATAACTATTGTATCTACTTCTACCACATCCCTAGCAGTGCATTTCAGGTACCAACTATGTTTAAAAAAAAATGTTCCCCTCTGACTTAAAAGGGAGGCTTTACGGGGAATGTCCTCCAGTCTTTGACATTTCCACCCTGCAATAAAGGTTTCGACTGTCTACCCTATCTATGCCTCTCATTATTTTATATACTTCTAACAGGTCTTCTCCCAACTACCTTCACATAAATGCATCTTAAAACTCTTAATTAGTGAGAACCAGGGTCAATGAAACAAAAGAGTTAGGGTAATGGTAGCAATAATAAAAATAAAACTAACATTTCAAAAATATATATATATCAGATGGACGATTGAACACTCCCCAAACTGATGGGACGAGAGCCTGCTTGCAAGTGTATTAGATGAAATGTGACTGTCTTCTAACACAAGCCACTAGTCCCATTGGGTCAATGCCTGGTCACAGCAAAGCAATGCCATCAACCCATTCACCCCCTTTATGCACCCTTGCAACTTATTCCCTCCCAGATAGTCCCACCATCTCCCCTTGTATTCTTTTTTGCCTTTGGCCTGCAATGTGGGGTAATTTACAGCCGCCATTGAACTCATTAGCACATCTTTTGAAAGTGGTTGGAAATGGGAGCAAGAAAGTGAGGCAGTTACAGCGAGAACCTGTAAACTCCGCACAAGGATAGGATAGAACCAGAGTCTATGGAGCTAACTCCTGCACCATCATGCCATCTGGTGTTCAATCCAATGCACATCATGCATGGCTCTACAGCACAAGACTGGTCTTAAATTGAATGAATTGGAAACCATTCTTTACATTTTAGAATAAGGAAGCACATGAGTGCAATAACAGGCAACGAGAGCATTAACAGGCCAGAGTAATGCGATCTTTATTGTGTGTCAAACTACTTTGCATTTGATCCACGGATCACCAAGAATGGTACAGGGCTGACTAAACATGGCCAGTGTACCGGATGAACTAACCCCAGTATGCACACAAGAAGATTTGAACAAAATCATTGTATTTCTTTCCCAAAAGTAAAGAATAAAAAATATATATACAAAACAAAAACTGTGGATAAACTCCTTAGACATTCTTGCATAATATACTTTCATTGGTGTCATACTCAGTAGTGGTCGCATCTATCTTTAAGCAAAATGTCCTTGTCACCCATGTGGGTCCCTTGTGGTGATATTCCTACCCTTGTTTGTGGGATGTCCCCACCGGACTCTGTCCCTCAATGTCCAGCCACGAAAAGACTTTGGACTGACTTCCGGTGGTGCTATAGAGGGCTAAAGAGCAATGCCAGACAGCTCCTTGAAAAAAACGCTGAAGAATCGGGGAGAAAACGACCTACCTGTTGTCTGCTGCTTCTGTACCGACTGCCGTGAGTGACGTCATCAGGTGCGCGACTTATTATGTCTGTGCAGCGCAGCTCCCCCCTCGGATAAACCGAAAAGTCTGGTTACTAGGCAGAAAACGGTGGAACATGAAAAAGGCCAGACTGAAGCCTCGGGCTCAGGTAGGACGCTATCCCAAGAAGATGTGTCGAAAAAAATAATGAAAAAATCAGAAGGTGAAGATCTTAAAACTTTTATTGCAAGTGAAATTGCAGACTTAAAGGAGGAAATAAAGCTGGAACTAAAGAGTGAACTTGCAAAAACGAACGAAGAATTAAAGAAGATGAATTTTAAGGAAGAAATAAAAAAAATCAAGGAGGAGATGATGGAGTTAAAGCCTGAAATTAAATCCACGGCTATGAATACATCGGATAAACTGAAGAAAGAAATTGCAGAAATACTGACTGAACAAGCTGCAGAGACAAATGTTAAAATCAGAAAAGTGGCAACTGATCTTGAAGAAAGGCTGAATCCCGAGGAGGAAGCACTGAATCAACAGACAATAGTCATAAAGGACCTTGAAGAACTAGCCGAAACAAGTGCTCAGACTACGGAAAAACTTATCAGAGAAAACCAACGTCTAACTGAACTACTGGGCAAAATAACTGAAAAATGTACTGAATTGGAAGGTCGCCAGAGAAGACAGAACCTAAGAATTGCGGCTATTCCAGAAGGGAAAGAGGCGGATCAAGATCTCCGAGAATTCACTGCAAATCTACTGCAAAAAGTTTTATCTCTGGATCAAAAGCCTTTACTTGCTCTAGCACACAGAGTGATGAGACGTCAGACAAGACCTGGTGCTCCCCCAAGACAAATGATAATAAAAGTCCTAGAGGAGATGATGCAAAAAATTGCAAGAAACAGAAATCTTACATTTGAAGGAGACGGGATCAGTATCTATCGAGACTACCCAGCAGAGGTCTCCATGAATCGAAAAGCATTTAATGAGACCAAAAGAATCTTGAGGGAAGTGAAGAACTTGAAATATGGTCTGACATATCCAGCTACCTTAAGAGTCACCTACAATCAGAATGAACACTTTTTCACCAACCCTGTGGAGGCACTGGACTTTGCCCAGAAGACTAAGGCTCGAGAGGAAGCTTGAATAATATTTTTAAAACTGAACTTCATCATTGAATAAACTGACTTTGCAGGACTGGATGGAACTAAAGACGTGTCTAAGGAAGCTGGAGAACGATGTGGATCAGAAACTCACCCATGGATACTAATAATTAGAATAACTGCACTACTAATACAAATAACTAATAAATACTAAAACTATAGTCTGGTATCATTACTAATCAGAGTTAATAATTATCACTAATAACTAATACTTATATTTTGAATTTTAACTGAATATTTAGAATCAGATAATTAGTAATTATAATTGTGTCAAATATGGTTTGATTTCATTTGCCCTCCTTGGAAACTTTTTTTTTAAATTAATTTTTATTTTTATTTTCTTTCTTCCTTTTTTTTTGGTTTTTTATTATATTCTTAAAGAAGTTTTAAATACATGTATCCTTACATTCCCGACTATTGGAACCCGAATATTTTAAAATCCAATATCCCCAGTAAAATACTGTTATGGAATAAAAATTCCAAGAAACCAGGGAGCTGGTTAAGTTGGTAACATCAACTACGGAAGTCGGTAGATGGTTAGCCATGCTAGTATGGCTAGCACTAACTACACTAATACTAGATTTAGTTTTTTCCTTCTTTGTGCACATTACTAACTTCTTAATCTATCCTCTTTTCTCTTATATTATAATCTATCATTATTATTTTCAGTTTGAATGGTTATAAATTGGATCAAAGGAGATATATACGTGAGAGACATTCAAGGGTCTTGAAATTCGTCTATTCGAAGTTCGGGTGTAAGGTCGGGTCTGTCAAACTGAACCATTGGCTCTATTATAGACCTCCATAGGCAAAAGATGCAAGATTTTAAAATGAATACGGGGAATGAAGGAATAACGTTTTGTAGCTGGAACGTTAAAGGTATTAATGAACCAATTAAGAGAGGTAAAGTACTAGCACATTTAAAAGCACTTAAAACTGATGTAATTTTTATCCAAGAAACACACTTAAAAAAATATGCCGAGCATAGGCTGAAAGCTAAATGGATAGATAAAACATATCATTCTTCTTTCACACCAAATCCAGAGGCGTAGCAATATTATTTCATAAAGGCATTTTATTTAAACACACATCAACTATAACTGACAGTGATGGTAGATACATTATTGTAATAGGAGAATTAAATGCACAAAAAACGATTTTTGTTAATGTTTATGGACCAAACTTTGATAGTCCATTGTTCTTTAAGACTCTAAACTTATCTCACTTACTTACAATTCAAAATACCATTACAATCTCAGATCACGCACCTTTAACGTTTATGATTAAAATAAATGGTAAAACGGAAAAACAGGGACAATGGAGATTTAACCCACACATTTTATAAGACAAAGTAATTCAGGAATATATTATAGAACAGATCAAGATTTTCTTTGAAATAAATGATAAACCGGAAATATCTTCTTCCCTATTATGGGAAACTTTTAAAGCATATGCCTGTGGAATTATGATTTCTTCTCAAGCATTTTATAATAAAGAGAATCAGAGGGAACAACAGGAATTGGAAAAGGAGATTAAACAATTAGACACAGAGAATGCTGCTAATCCATCCATGACAAAACATAACAAAATCGCTGCACTGAAATATAAATTAAATAAAATATACTCAGATCAAGTTGTAAAACTCTATCAATATATTAAACAATTACAATTTGAATTTGGAGGTAAACCCCAAAAATTATTTGCTCGTCAATTACAGAAAAGATAATCCATAGGATTAAATCATACAATGGCGAACCATTAGTACAACCCAAAGATATTAATGAGAGATTTTTGCAATATTATAAAAATTTATATTCTGCCAAAACGACAGAAAACCGGATAGGAATAGAAGCATTTAAAAAAAAAAGTAATCTAAAAGGGTTGGATTCAGAAAATAGAGAATCACTAAATGCTGAAATATCAGTAAAAGAAATCGAAGAATCTATCAGATCATTAAAAAATGGTAAAACACCGGGACCAGATGGTATTGGTTCGGAATTTTATAAAACATTTTATGATCTGATTGCACCACGTTTGAAGATACTCTATGAATACATCTATACCCACCAGAAACGTTAAATGAATCTATTATAACACTTATACCTAAAATAGATAAAGATCTGGATGACCCAGGATCATATCGAGCTATAGCTCTTTTAAACACTGATCAAAAGATACTAACCAAAATATTAGCATGAAGACTAAGCACAGTTATCAATAAATTAATTCACCCGGATCAAACAGGATTTATACCAAAACGATATTCCTCATATAACCTGAGACGATTATTCAATATTATATATTGGAAAAGAGGTATTACTAAAGACCTAGTAATTATATTGTTAGACGCGGAGAAAGCCTTTGACCAGGTGGAATGGTCTTACTTGTTTTCGGTCATGGAAACTTTTAAATTGGGAGAGAAGTTTATTACATGGGTTAAATTATTATACACTAATCCAACAGCCAGAATACTAACAAATCAAATGCTATCAACTAAATTTAATTTATTCCGAGGCTGCTGACAAGGTTGTTCCTTATCCCCGCTATTGTTTGCACTTGAGATTACATCCTGAAATATATGGGTATGAAACCAGAGATACTGAAAATAAAATCTCCTTATATGCGGGTGATGTATTACTTTATATTACAAAGCCGGAAATTAGTATTCCAAATGTATTAAATTTAATAACTGAATTTGGCTTATTTCCAGGATATAGTATTAATTGGAATAAAAGTGAACATGTCAATAATGGTAAATAACTTACATACATTACAACAATTTCCTTTTAAGATAGCAAACGAAAAAAATCAAATATCTTGGAATTTATGTAACAAAAAGATTTGATTCTTTATTTAAATCTAATTTTCCACTCTTACTGAATAAATTAAATAAGAATATTTTATATTGGAAAACATTACCTATTTCAATGTTAGGTAGAATTAATGCAATAAAAAAGATTTTTCTCCCGCAATTACTATATCTCTTCCAATTGATTCCGATATATCTTCCTAAAAATCTTTTTAAGAAGGTTGATTCTATAGTCACCAACTTTATCTGGGATTATAAGAGCCATAGAATAAATAAAATACATTTATGTAAATCAAAAATAAATGGAGGTCTGGCACAGCCAAACTTTATGTTTTATTACTGGGCAGTTAATATTAAAAATATGAATTTTTGGTTAGTAGAGTCAGATAAACAACCAATCTGGTTAAAAATGGAAAAAGAAGATTGTTCGCATTTTGAAATTAGCTCGATGTTATTCCCCAATATTAAACTAGGTAAGAAAACCTATAGAGAAAACCCTATAATAGAAAGTGGGATACGTATCTGAAAACAAATAAAGAAAACATTACAATTGGAATGTATACCACTAGCCCTTACCATTGTAAATAATGTTACATTTAAACCCTCAATGATGGACAAAGGTTTTTTACAATGGAAAAACCATGGAATTATTATGATGGGCAATCTCTACAGGGAAAACTCCTTCCTTTCATTTCAAGAATTACAACAAATTCATGGATTACATTCAAAAGATTACTTTAGATATTTACAAATTAGAGACTATGTAAAAGCAAACACACAGGAAATTAGAAATAGAAAGACAAAAATTTTAGATGAATGTCTAGATAAACACCCGAACACAGAAAAATTGATATCATATATTTATAACATTTTATTGGAAAACGATGTCCCAATGACAGAAATATATAGGCAATCATGGGAAAATGAATTAGGTCAAATAATCAGACCAGAAGTATGGGATGAAAGTTTACAACATATACACCACTGTTCATTAAATGCTAGACACTCTCTTATACAATTTAAAATATTACATAGATTACATTATTCAAAATCCAAATTACATAGTATTTTTTCAAATGCATCTGCCATATGTGATCAATGTCTTAGAAGCTAACTTAACGCACTTATTTACAAATTGTATACAAATTACTAAATTTTGGACAGAAATATTTAAGATAATTTCTAAAATTGTTAATATGAATCTGATTCCTGACTCAAAATTAATAATATTGGAATATTAGAAACAGATCAATTAATAACAACGAATCAAAGAATTTTTATTGATTACAGTTTAATAATTGGGAAAAATTAATATTGAAATTCTGGAAAGGTCCTACATCCCCCACAACCAAAATGTGGATTATAGGAATTTCGGAGACACTTCATCTGGAAAGATTAAGGCTTATCCTACTGGACAAGTTGGATCTTTTCAGAGGGATATGGTCTCCATTTATTGAATATTTAAAGGGTCAAAATGGCTCGGTGCGAGAGCCTGACTGAAGCCTGAATGAAGGAATAGATGAAGAATCATACATAACAACCCATTGAAATATCTCCAACGATGGATAACCTGTTTAATACTCCACTCATCTTTTTGATTTTCTATTTTTACTTTATTTCTCTCTATTTTTTTCCTATCTGCATTAAAAACTAAAAAATGTATAGAAGTACAAACAAGACATAATTGTTAATATTAATAATATTAAGAATGTATGTGACAAGTATATTCTTCTTTTAATATGTACTTACTTCTAATAAAAATATTTAACACAGAAAAGACTTTAGACTGTAGTCCTTCACCACAGAGACGTGGTGTTGGCATTATATTTACAAAGCCGAATATTCTGAACTTAATATTGATGCTTATATTCCTCTGACAAAGGGCGGGGTGCTATATTGTTGACCATGTTTTTGTCTGGGGTAAGTTGATGTTGACATCATTATAAATGTCTCATGTGAGATTAAACAGATCTCCTTTCCCACATTGTACTTTGATGAAACCTCGTTAACATAAATATTATAATGTTTTATTGTTTCAGCATCTGACAGCAATTTTGAATTCACCAATGATACATAATGTTGGAGTGGCATTTGAAACCATTGGCTTTCATTGCGATTTTCTTGTGTAACTGGTTTTGATGGAAACTGAGAGCAGCTTCAAGTAATGAGTGAAGGTTATGCAATAAGGGCAGTGCATGCTGTTAGCACATGCATGCAAACCAAAACCTTGGCTGCACAAGTATTTGGACCATGTGACATGATATCTGATGCATCAGATAAATTGTTCAGCAGTTTGACTTTTACACACACACTCACTCTCTCTCTCTCTCTCTCTCTCTCTCTCTCTCTCTCTCTCTCTCTCTCTCTCTCTCTCTCTCTAATTAATGCCGATCTCTGTTTCTTCCCTGTAGATCTCTTTAAAAAGATCTCCAAAGTCCCTGACAAAATCAACCACTCTTGACTGGGACTTGAGCCATACATTCTGTGGTACTTCACAGTCCAAACGGCAACAATTATCCGGCAGACAGGAGCTCAGACCATCTTCGGGTCGTGATAGGTACATTGGTCACAGAGCCAGCCCTGAGAAGGAAGCTGAAGAAATGGAGAATCACTATGAAGAAGTAAGGAAAGTTTGCACAGTACTGGAAACACTGAGTGACGGAAAATATTTATTGAGCAGGGTTCAGTGACTATATTGTAGGCAAATCACAAGGTTGTTTCTACCACACCAAAGTGTACATTAATGATTAGCTAATCTTGAACCACAATTAGACATCAACTGATTTCACTCTGAAAATGACATTTTAAACTCCGGTGTACGTAACCTTTGACCACTATGAGATTGTTTGAGTCGATTGTTACCACCCCTATTTGCCTATGTTTTGCACACCTCAGTAGAGTAGCTAGTAGTCATTTATCACTACAATCCAGATGCATGGAACCTTGTCATGTTTTTGTATCAGTTTTATTCTCATTGTTTATGTGCACATCCTTCTTCCATTGTATCTTGACATTATTGATTGTGTCATTTTGCAACAGTTCTGAAAAATGCGGCCATTTTCAAAATGACACAACGTTTTGTTCATATGAAAAAATATATTGGAGATTGAAAATTACATTTTAAGAAGGATGTGGGATCAGAGAGACCCAGAGCTGTGCACATCTCTGAATATGCAGAGTTGGCCAGGCTGATTCACACAAAATCACAAGCCTTGTAGACAGAGATGTGTCATACAAAAGCTAAGTGGTTGTTGAGAACTTCTATAAATCAGAATGAGGTGGTTTAGTTTAGTTCAGAGATACAGCATAGAAACAAGCCCTTGGGCCCACCGAGCCCACGCCGACCAACGATCACCCGAGCACACTTGTTCTATGTTATCCCACTTTCTCACCCATTCCCTACACATTACGGATAATTTACAGAGGCCAATTAACCTGCAAACCTGCATGTCTTTGGGATGTGGGAGGAAACCAGAACACCTGCAGGAAACTCACATGATCACGGGGAGAACATGCAAACTCCACACAGACAGCACCCGAGGTCAGAATTGAAGCCAGGTCTCTGGTACTGTGAGGCAGCGGCCCTACCAGCTGCACCACTGTGTCTCCCCTGTACCGCTGTGCCGAGTGAGGTTGCTCTCTTTAGTAGCTCTGTTACAACATTTTGAAATTTAAAAAATCAAGTCTGCAATTTATCCCATCAAATAAAGCATAAAAAGAAGTTTAATTTGACACCTAATTCACTTTCATATCTTCAGTGTTAAAAAAGTTATGGCCATTTTCATACTTGGAAATTAGCATCTTGTTCGCTATTGCTTTTCCATTGACTGAACTCAAAAGCTGTGATCAAGGACAGTCAAAAGCCCATAACTTTCTTAAAAATTAAGAGAACTGAATTAAATTTTCAGTTATTGTAGATTGAAGCATTCTGAAACAAATATGAAACAATCTTACTTGGATGACCTGAAATTAAAGCATATAATTAGTTAGTTACCTAATTGTAGCTAATTACAAAATTCAATTACTAGATCTAAACATCTATCAATTTCTTAAGAAAAGGTTAACATTTTTAAATAGCCTAAGTGTCCAAATAGCATTCACACAAGAATTCACAATATAACATGATTTTTAAATCTCATTGTCATGCATTTATAGGCCAAATGGAAGGAATTTAGTGTTTAATTCCCATAAATTAATGGCCATTTAAATCATCTTGCGAGTGGGATTTTGTGGAACGCGATCATTTGGAACGTTGCAGTTGTGGTGAATTTAAACCCCATATCGGCAGAAAAAAAACTTCTGGTTCATATTTTTACATAATCACCTTGTCGCAATGTGAAATTTTGATTAACGGCATCCTAAGAAGCAAGTTTATATGTAAAATAAACGGCTTTCTTTTACCTGTCCCGTACGTGAAATCCGTCCCCGTTGTTGGCGTTGACGGCTTTAGAAGATGCTTTTTAATTTACTCCAGCGATTAAATAGTCCAGTGCAGTTTAAAAATAAAACCGATGTCAGAGCGATTATTCTTCAGCAGCTAAACATCCTGTTCAAAATCGATTTGAACAGGCTGGAGAAAAATCGCATTTTAAACCCGCCCCCCTTTCAAAGGCGCCTAACCATAGAATCATAGAAAATAGGTGCAGGAGTAGGCCATTCGGCCCTTCGAGCCTGCACCGCCATTCAATATGAGCATGGCTGATCATCCAACTCAGTATCCTGTACCTGCCTTCTCTCCATACCCCCCGATCCCTTTAGCCACAAGGGCCACATCTAACTCCCTCTTAAATATAGCCAATGAACTAGCCTCAACTACCTTTGGCAGAGAATTCCACAGACTCGCCACTCTCTGTGTGAAAAAAGATCTTCTCATCTCAGTCCTAAAAGACTTCTCTTTTATCCTTAAACTGTGACCCCTTGTTCTGGAGTTCCCCAACATCGGGAACCATCTTCCTGCATCTAGCCTGTCCAACCCCTTAAGAATTTTGTAAGTCTCCATAAGATCCTCCCTCAATCTCCTAAATTCCAGCGAGTACAAGCCGAGTCTATCCAGTCTTTCTTCATATGGAAGTCCTGCCATCCCAGGAATCAGTCTGGTGAACCTTCTCTGTACTCCCTCTATGGCAAGAATGTCTTTCCTCAGATTAGGAGACCAAAACTGTAGGCAATACTCCAGGTGTGGCCTCACCAAGACCCTGTACAAGTGCAGTAGAACCTCCCTGCTCTTGTACTCAAATCCTTTTGCTATGAATGCCAACATACCATTCGCTTTCTTCACAGCCTGCTGCACCTGCATGCCTACTTTCAATGACTGGTGTACCATGACACCCAGGTCTCGTTGCATCTCCCCTTTTCCTAATTGGCCACCATTCAGATAATAGTCTACCCTCCTGTTTTTGCCGCAAAAGTGGATATCCTCTTATCCACATTATCCACATTATACCGCATCTGCCATGCATTTGCCCACTCAACCAACCTATCCAAAGTCGCGCACACGGGCAGTGACAGAACTGCAGCGCCGCTGAAGGTAAGTTTTGTAACATACCTATTTTAGTGGTGGAAATTAGGTGTATAATAACTTGAGATATTTAATGTTATGAGTTATTTGAATGGAGTAAATTGGGGAGACAGAGTGGTGGTAGATCCACTGCCTCACAGCTTCAGAGACCCGAGTTCCTAACTTCCGGTGCTATCAGTGTGGAGTTTTCACATTCCCCCATAGACTGAGTGGGTTTCCTCTCGGTGCTCCAGTTTCCTCTCGCATCACTGAAATTTGCAGGTTTGGGAGATTGATTGTTGCCTGTAAATTGCCCCCAGTGTGTAGGTGAGATCTAGATTCCAGGGAAGGGGCAGAGTTGATGAGAATGTGGGGAGAATATGTTACAGGGGGGAAATTAGTAGGGAATGAGATTATTCTGTGAGTTGACATAGAATCACAGAGCAATCCCATTCCCCATTAATGGGCTGAAAGGTGCTCTTTCTAAATTGAAAGGAAACAGGAAATATATCAAAACTTTATGATTTATTTCCGATAAGTTATGAAAACTTCCTATTAGCAGATGTTTAACTGCAGGACGCAGATTTAAGATGCATCCCAAGAGGAGTAAAAAGGTTTTTGTGTAGGAAGGAACTGCAGCTGCTGGTTTAAACGGAAGAGAGATACAAAATGCTGGAGTTACAAGTTCACATGTTATAGGAGTAGAATTGGGCTGTTCGACCCATCGAGTCTACTCTGCCATTCAATCATGGCTGTTCTCTGCCTCCTAATCTCATTTTCCTGCCTTCTCCCCACAAGCCATGACACTCATTCTAATCAAGAATTTGTCTATTTCTGCCTTAAAAATATCCATTGACTTGGCCTCCACAGCTTTCTGTGGCAATGAGTTCCACAGATTAACTACCCTGACTAAAGAAGTTCCTCCTCACCTCCTTTCTAAAAGAGCACCCTTTAATTCTGAGACTATGACTTCTGGTCTTAGACTAACCCTAACCAGTGGAAACATCCTTTCCACATCCACTCTATTTATGCCTTTCATTATTCTGTAAGTTTCAATGAGGTCCCTCCCTCATCCTTCTAAACGCCAGCGAGTAGAGGCTCAGTGCTGTCAAACACTCATCATATGCAAACCCACTCATTCCTGGAATCATTCTTGTAAACCTCCTCTGAACCCTGTCCAGAGACAGCACATCCTTCCCTAGACTTGGGGCCCAAATTTGCTCACAGTACTCCAAAAGCAGCCTGACAAAGCGCCTTATAAAGTCTCAGGATTACATCTCTGGTGTTACAACTCAGCGGTTCAGACAGCATTTCTGGAGAGAAGTAATGAGCGATGTATCAGGTCTGAAGATGGGTCTCGACCCGATATGTCACCCATTTGTTCTATCCAGAGATGCTACCTGTCCCACTGAGTTACTCCAGCATTTTGTATCTGAAACAAGTTGTAGTGCTTTGCCCAAAAAGGTGTTGGAGGCTGATTGTGCAACAAAAAAAAAAAATAATTGAATGAAGATCCAACGGGAAATAAAGTCTGCTTTGGAACAAAGGAATGAGTCTAATTAGGTGGCTTTTTCACAAAACACAGCCACCGTCTCTTCTGCTGAAACCGCTTTACAATCATGTCAGTGTTGACCCTCAGCATTGTCTGCTGGGGGAAATTAATCCTCGTTTTAATTCCTGGCCGCAGTTGAGTAGTTCTTCCATGGAGACTGTTTTTGTTCATCGTGATCCGAGACTGAATGACGATAACCACGTTCTGATCCAGTGTGTGTGATTATCAGCAGATTAACCAGTAACGCAACCCAGGAGGTCAGCCCGCCTGCAGATCACTCACCCATTCTCCCAGGGGATTAACACTTGTGCTGCTCTTGCCCTTTTTATCAGAATAGTTCACAGGAATCGAATGCACAGAAATAATTCGCAAACTGACCACTGGACGGAGCAAAATCTAATTCACTGACGTCGTGTAGAATAATTCCTCATCTGCGTCAGTTTAAAATTTGGCAAACCGCTACTGTTTTCCATAATACAAGCTTGTGCAACCTGGATACAATCAGTAGCTGTGACTAGGAATCATTGTTTAAATCAGTTTTGGAGTGTCTGCAACAGAAAGTGGGCTATGAAAGTAACCAGATCACAGTCAAGTGCTTAATTGCCACATGCAACAGGACCTGAACAACAAAGCTTTTCAAAATGTAGAAACAAAGCACTGCAGATGCTGGTTTATACCAAAGATATAAACACAATGTGCTGGAGTAACTCAGCGTGTCAAGCAGCATCTCTGGAGAAAATGGATGGGTGATGTTTCAGGTCAGGACTGAAGAAGGGTCCCGACCAGAAACGTCACCCATGTTTTTCAGTATCAGAAACATAAGATAAAAGATAGTTGACCTGGAAAGTCAAGAGTCAAAAATGTTTTATTGTCATATGTCCCGGATGGGACAATGAGATTCTTACTTGCTGAAGCACAACACAATATGTGAATATGTAAACATAGAACATAATGGGGGAAGAGAAAAAAAAAGAAAAAGTTAAATAAATAACAAATACAAATAACAAATAATAATAGTATTTTGCAGTCCAGAGCTCAGAGCTTATTTGTGTTTAATACCCTGATGGCTGTAGGGAAGAAGCTCCAGGCTCCAGTACCTTCTTCCTGATGGCAATGGTGAGATGAGTGTGTGGCCAGGATGGTGTGGGTCCTTGATGATTTTGGCTGCCTTTTTGAGACAGCGACTACGATAGATCCCTTCGACAGTGGGGAGGTCAAAGCCGGTGATGGACTGGACGTTCAAGTTGCCGAACCAGGCCACGATGCAACAAGTCAGAATGCTGTCTACCATGCACCTGTAGAAGCTGTAGACATGCCGAATCTCCGTAATCTTCTCAGGAAGTAGAGTCGCTAATGTGCCTTCTTTATAATTGTATCGGTGTGTTGGGTCCAGGAAAGATTCGGCCAACCACAGTGGTGTCGTCGGCGAACTTGATGATGGAGTTCGCATTATGTCCGGCTACGCAGTCATGGGTATAGTGAGTAAAGCAGGGGGCTGAACACACAGCCTTGAGGTGCTCCTGGACCAATTGTTACTGAGGATGGAGTGGTTCCTCCAATTCGAACAGACTGTGGTCTGTGGATGAGGAAATCAAGGATCCAATTGCAGATCCTTACTCTTCTTGGGCACCGGTATTATAGATGCCCTCTTAAAGCAGGTAGGAGCCTCAGACCTCAGAAGTGATAGGTTGAAAATGTCCGCAAAAACTCCCGGCAGTTGGTCTGCACAGGTCTTGAGAACTCGACCGGGTATACCATCAGGTCCAGGCGCTTTCCGAGGGTTCTCCCTATCGAACTGTGCGTAGAACGCATTGAGCTTGTCAGCGAGTGATGCTCCGCTGTCGTTTGAACTGCCTCCTGATTTCGCCTTGTAGGAGTTAACTCAGTCTCCTTCCACACAGATGCTGCTGAGTGTTTCCACCAATTTCACTTTATATATGAGACTTTGTTCTGCACTAGTCCTATGGTTATTAATGTATTTCTTTTTTGAATTATTTTATTATCTGTGGATATTGAGTCTATGGGCCTGTTAAGTTGTTGCAAGTAAGAATTTCATTGTTCAGTTGTCAGTGTGTATGACAATTAAATGCACTTGACTCTTGACTTGTAGCAGCTGTATTTTCATTGTCTTTCTCCTATTCAATACTGATGGAGTGCTGCAGGCTTGTGGGGGGCCTGGCTTTCAGAATGAAATGTGTAGGAAGGAATTGCAGATGCTGGTTTGCACCGAAGATAAACACAAAATGCTGGAGCAACTCAGCGGGACAAGCAGCATCACTGGAGAGAAGGAATAGATGACTTTTTGGGTCGAAACCCTTCTTCAGACGGTGGTTCTTCTGAGAAAGAGGAGATGATGGAAACACTCAGCAGGTCATGCAGCATCTGCGTAGAAGGAAACAGAACTAACTTTCCAGGTCAATAATTTTTTATCTTGTGTTTCTGATACTGAAACAGAAGGGTGACGTTTCAGGTCGGGACCCTTTCTCAGACCCGACCCGAAACGTCGCCTATTCCTTCTCTCCAGAGATGCTGCATGTCCCGTTGAGTTACTCCAGCATTTTGTGTCTATTTTCAGAATGTGAGGTCTCTTTGCTCTTTCAGATGAACATTAAAAATCCTCTGGTCTGAATTTGAAAACGACTGTTGCCAGCCAATATTAGCTATTCCACCAAAGCCCTGAACAGATTATTAAGCCGCAGGCACATTGCTGTTTACAAGATCTTGAGGCAACGTTCCCACGTTAACATTTATAACAGCTGTCACAATGGTTGCTGAGACTGAGAATATGTTTAAAATATTGAATGTTTAAAATAAAACAGTAAATTCTGTTGCTGAGACTGTGAAATACACCACACAAATATGTCTCTCTGCAAATAAATTCTCAAACATTTCTTTTATTGCTATCCTTTTAAATTTATTTTGATTTTTGGTCATTTCACTTTGCAAACATTTCAGGAGTCTGCGTCCAAATTTCCTGGCAACGTATTTGAAACGGAAGTAGGTATTCACCGCAGCGGTCAGAGGAGAGGTTCCATGAGTCAAAATCACAGGCCATGCAAACTGATCTGCACTTTGAACAACACTGGACAGGATATCGGTAGCTCGCCTAACAATGCAAACGCGGAGAGTAAGCTGCCTAACGGAAGCCAAGCAACACTCTATATATCTACTGGATTCAAAGGAACTTGGAAAAAGGTAACATCTTCCAGCATTTCATGAGTAAATTTTATTATGTTATCTATAGCAGTGAGTACCAAGGTATTATTGATACATCCCACTTCTGAGAGGTCACATTATTTTTCTTCTGACTTCACCTCCCTTTTTTCTTGCAATCATCCCTGTTCTGGGACCCCAAAATGGCGAAGGATAAGATTATAAGACACAGGGACAGAATTAGGCCATTCAGCTCATCGATCATTGGATCATGGCTGATCTTTTTTCTCTCTCGACCTGATTCTTCTCCATCTCCCCGTAACATTTGACACCCTCACTAATCAAGAACCTATCAATCTCTGATTTGAAAATACGCAATGTCTTGGCGAGGACCTACGGAGTCTGCGTTGCCCATACACTAGCTCCATGTTATCCCAGTTTCACACCCTACGTGCCAGTGACAAATTTACAAAAGCCAATTCACCTACAAGCCTGCATGTCATTGGAATGTGGGATAAAACAGAATGGAAACCCACACGTTCACAGTGAGTGGGCAAACTCCGTACTGACAGCACTGATAGTCAGGAACATACGGTCATAAGGAATAGGAGTAGAATTAGGCCATTCGGCCCATCAAGTCTACTCTGCCATTCTGTCATGGCTGATCTATCTCTCCCTCCTTACCCCATTCTCCTGCCATCTCCCCATAACCTCTGACACCTGTCTCTGAACCCGGGTCATCGAATAGCTGTCATTGAACCCATGTCTCTGGCGCTAAAAGGAAACAGCTCAATTGCTGTGCCACTATGCCACCCCATTCAAACCCAGGTCACTGGTAAAGCAGTCATCTTGGCTTTTGCACAGAGTTATGTAGTGCAATGATGTCCCAAAAATAAATACCTTGCCACAAACACTACCGAAACGGGTGGCACGGCGGCACGGCGGTAGAGTTGCTGCCTTACAGCACCAGAGACCCGGGTTTGATCCCGAGTACGGGTCATGTCTGTATGGAGTTTGTTCGTTCTCCCCGTGACCGGCGTGGGTTTTCTCCGGGATCTCCGGTTTCCCTCCCGCACTCCAAAGGCATATAACTTTGTAGGTTAATTGGCTTGGTGTAATTATAAATTGTCCCTAGTGTGTGTGGGATCGTATTAGTGTGCGGCGATCGCTGGTTGGCGGGGACTTGGTGGGCCGAAGAATCTGTTTCCGTGCTGTATCTCGAAACTAAAGTAAACTAAACTCCACCGTTTCTGATTTGTACTTTTGTTATAGGTCAGTATTACAGTGTGTAGCCAGAAGGGAAGTCTGGGAATCAGCATTGCTGGAGGAAAGGGATCAACTCCATATAAAATCAACCCTGAAGTAAGTTTCTCTGAGTGAAATGTGAATTGAATAGCATGGAAGTACTTTCCCGTTGGAAAATATTTGTTCCCAGTATAGATTATTTGTTGATTATATCACTCTCCTTGCTGTTGCTGTTGGCAATTTTCAGACTTGAATCTACTTTGTCAAGAACATTATGAGATTTGCTTTATTTAACTCAGAGATGTGGATTGAATATAATAGGCACTGGAGTCTTCAAGTGCCTTTACATTAGATGAAGACACTTGATCTTAAGTGAGTGAGATGAGGAGCTGGATATAAATCAGCCTTTTTAGTGTTGGGTATATCTTATTCTATGGACTACTTGTCAAAATGTGGATGCCTTATCTCACCTTAATACTAGCCCTAAGACATAGGGGCAGAATTTGGCCATTTGGCCCCAGTCTGCTCTGCTATTTGATCACGGCTGATCTATTTTTTCTTCTCAACCCCATTCTCCTGCCTTCTCCCTGTAACAAATGATGCCCTTATTAATCAAGAACCTATGAATCTCCACTTTTAAAATACCCAGTGACTTGTCTTCCACCACTATCTGTGGCAATTCTTATGGATAGCGCAGTTAAGGGATATGGAGAGAAGGCGCGAACGGGGTACTGATTGTGGATGATCAGCCATGATCACGTTGAATGGTGGTGCTGGCTCGAAGGGCCGAATGGCCTACTCCTGCACCTATTGTCTATTGTCTAATTCTGTCCAGCTAGATCCTGCTACCTCTACTCACACCCAAAACGTACCCCTCATTACTGGCTGCCGTTCTCTAAAAGATATTGCTCATTAACGTTCATTTTTACAGCAGTTCCACACTCATTAATTATTTTCAGCATTCATGTTATTTTGACTTTATATTACAAATCCCCCTGTTGGCAATGTTAAAAACAAGCCATTCTTTCATCGTAGCGGTTAATGTTTGAAAAAAATTATTTGATAAATGATATTTCCAGTAACAGAAATATGTAAATGTGAATGCACAGTGTGTAATATGTAGCTGGTTAATCAAAAATATCCCGATGACTGATTGCAATTTTTATGGCAGCTTTTTAATGCTCTCTTGTAGGGATGTTGCAGCGTCATATGTAGAATTATTAGCCAGCGCTCATAATGCATTTTGTGCATGGTGCCAGGTGGTACAGTGCCAGGTGTGTGCAACTCAGCCAAGCTTTTTACGATGCTAATTATTGTCGTTGGCACATATTCCTGATACTGCTGCCCTCTGGAGTTCAAATCAACACCAAGTTAGTTTTTGTTAACTGCCTGCAAAGCTCTATTTTAAATAGTTCACTCCATACCTGCACAATGGAGTGACAATAGACAAAAGACAATAGACAATAGGTGCAGGAGTAGGCCATTTGGCTCTTTGAGCCAGCACCGCCATTCAATGTGATCATGGCTGATCATCCCCAATCAGCACCCCGTTCCTGCCTTCTCCCCATATCCACTGGCTCCGGTATTTTTAAGAGCCCTTTCTAGCCCTCTCTTGAAAACATCCAGAGAACCCGCCTCTACCGCCCCCTGAGGCAGAGAATTCCACAGACTCACCACTCTGTGAGAAAAAGTGTTTCCTCATCTCAGTTCTAAATGGCTTACTCCTTATTCTTAAACTGTGGCCCCTGGCTCCGGACTCCCCCAACATCAGGAACATGTTTCCTGCCTCTAGCGTGTCCAAATCCTTAACAATCTTACATTTCAATGAGATCCCCTCTCATTCTTCTAAACTCCAGAGTGTACAAGCCCAGCTGCTCCATTCTCTCACCATATGACAATCCCGCCATACCGGGAATTAACCTTGTAAACCTACGCTGCACTCCCTCAATAGCAAGAAAATTTTCCTCAAATTATGGGACCAAAACTGCACACAATACTCCAGGTGTAGTCTCACTAGGGCTCTGTACAACTGCAGAAGGATCTCTTTGCTCATATATTTGATTCCTCTTGTTATAAAGGCCAACATGCCACTCGCTTTCTTCACTGCCTGCTGTACCTGCATGCTTACTTTCATAGACTGATGTACAAGGACCCCCAGATCCCGTTGTACTTCCCCTTTTCCCAACTTGACGCCATTTAGATAGTAATCTGCCTTCCTGTTTTTGCTACCAAAGTAGATAACCTCACATTTATCCGCATTAAACTTCATCTGCCATGCATCTGCCCACTCCCCCAACCTGTCCAAGTCATCCTGCATTCTCATAGCATCCTCCTCACAGTTCACACTGCCACCCAGTTTTGTGTCATCTGCAAATTTGCTAATGTTACTTTGAATCCCTTCATCCAAATCATTGATGTATATTGTAAATAGCTGCAGTCCCAGCACCGAGCCTTGCGGTAAACCACTAGTCACTGCCTGCCATTCTGAAAGGGACCTGTTAATCTCTACTCTTTGTTTCCTGTCTGCAAACCACTTCTCTATCCATGTCAGCACTCTACCCCCAATACCATGTGCCCTAATTTTGCCCACTAATCTCCTATGTGGGACCTTATCAAATGCTTTTTGAACATCCAGGTACACTACATCCGCTGGATCTCCCTTTTTTTCTAGTTATATCTTCAAAAAATTCCAGAAGATTTGTCAAGCATGATTTCTCCTTCGTAAATCCATGCTAACTCAGACCGATCCTGTTACTGCTATCCAAATGTTCGGCTATCTTATCTTTTATAATTGACTCCAGCATCTTCCCCACCACCAATGTCAGGCTAACTGGTCCTATAATTCCCCATTTTCGCTCTCCCGCCTTTTTTAAAAAGTGGGATAACATTAGCTACCCTCCAATCCACAGGAAATGATCCTGAGTCTATAGAACATTGGAAAATTATCACCAATGCATCCACAATTCCTTAAGTACCCTTCAGACCATCAGGCCCTGGGGATTTATCAGCCTTCAGTCCCATCAGTCTATCCAACACCATTTCCTGCCTAATGTGGATTTCCTTCAGTTCCTCCGTCACCCCAGGTCCTCTGGCAACTATTATATCAGGAAGATTGTTTGTGTCCTCCTTAGTGAAGACAGATCCAAAGTACCTGTTCAACTCATCTGCCATTTCCTTGTTCCCCATAATAAATTCACCTTTTTCGGTCTTCAAGGGTCCAACTTTGGTCCTAACTATTTTTTTCTTCATTTGAGAGAGAGAGCTGACGTTGTCATGTGACCAATACACTTTGAAGTATCTGGGAAGTAGTATTATAACAACTTTTAAAATGCATTTGGGCATGTACATGCATAGGAAAGGGTTTGATGGCTATGGGTCTAACATGGGTAGGTAGGACAAGTGCAGATGGGGCATCTTGTTCGGCATGGGCAAGTTGGGCAAAAAAGCTTGCTTCCATGCTCTATGATTCTAAGACTACGTCACATGCAAGTTCAGCTTGGGCCTGTGTGATGGCAGTAAAATGTCACAAAACTCTTCAGTATTAAGTAATCAGACACATCTTATTCTCTCATACTGATAAAGTAAACTCACAAGTTTCTTTTGTTTTAATATCTCAATAAGTGTTAAAAAATGTGTTTTAATTATTGGGGCTTTAAGTCATGTCTGGCATGTTATCTGGTTCAGTCAGACAATTATAGATGTAGCCATGACCTTGAGCATTCTTTCAAAGAAGACAATTAGAAGTAATGTATTGTTTTAGAATAAGATTTGCTCACATTCATTAAAAAGGAACCCACAGGCTCTATCAATATCTGCACAAGAGAGCTAATGTTTTGGCAGGGAATTGTTATCTCCCCCACTCATGTGTGTTTTCTATTAGGTAATGTTTTTAAATCCACTATTTATTTTGTAAAATTTTTGGCTAATGATTTAAATATTTCCTATGCCATCCTGTTGAAGGTTTGCAGTTATCAGACTTTGATTATTGATTTTGAAGTGTAAATGAAGGGAATGTCTACAGCAAACCTGCGGGTTAAAAGCTACATAAATAAATGGATTTAGATCTATTTAGATTGACTACTGACTGTTTTGCTTATTTAGGCATTAAGATTACCAAGAAACACAAAGATCTATTTAAAGTCAATTTTATACCCCTAATTGACCATATCAGACAACAGTTTACTAAATGGTCACCAATGTCCTTATCTTTAATTGGCCAAATAAATGCTATTAAAATGTTTATCCTACCTAAATTTTTGTATTTATTTCAGACCATACCAATTTTTATTGCAAAATCTTTCTTTGATATTATTGACTCAAAAATGTCTTCATATATATGGCAGAATAAAAATCTCAGACGAAGTAAAAAATACTTACAGAAATCAAAAAAAAGATGGTGGTTTGGCACTGCCAAACTTTAGCTTTTACTATTCGGCAGTAAATGCTCGCTATTTAACGTTTTGGACAAAAGATTTAGAAGATACCCAATGGCCAGTATGGATAAATCTTGAACATGATTCTATGCAAGGGTTATCATTGGCTTCTAACCTAGGGGCCTCGTTACCTTTCACAATTACGAGATTGAATAACTATACAATTAACCCTATAATAAGACATACATTCCGAATATGGTTTCAATTTCTTACGTTTTTTGGATTGAATAATTTTAACTTATCGAGTCCTATCATATCTATTTTTTTCTTCCAACCTTCTAATACTGATCAAGCCTTTCTGTTATGGTAGAGGAAGGGATTAGCAGCTTTTCGTGATTTGTTTTTGGATGGTTTTATATCTTTTGAACAACTCTCCAATAAATATAATCTACCTAACTCACATTTCTTTAGATATTTACAAATTAGACATTTTTTGAAGGCTACTCTACCCTTTTTTCCGTCATCACATCAAACCGAAATCTTGGAAACATTTTTAGATTTGAACCCTTACCAGAAAGGTTTAATAACGAATATTTATGAGTTGATTTTGAAATTACAAATAGATACATTTGATAAAATTAAGAATGACTGGGAAAGAGAACTTCAAATTTCTCTACCAAGAGAGAAATGTGAGAGGATTGTTCAATTAGTTAATACCTCTCCAATGTGTGCAAGACACGCTCTGATACAATTCAAGGTGGTTCACAGAGCTCATATGTCAAAATTCTGTTTTTGCTTTTGAAAAAATTAATAAAAAGATTTTTAAAGGAAATAAATAGATGGAAAGATAATGCCTAATGCCTCTTATTGTACCAGATTCCACCACCACTTCTGGCAGTATGTTGTAGAGATCTACCACTCACTAAGTAAAAATAAAAAAACATCCCTCAGATTCACTTTAAATCTCCTACTTTTTGGCTTAAAACTGCGTACTCTCGTTTTTATTAGTAGGTATATTGATTATCTCCCCCTATTTATGCCTTATACTCTTATGTATTTTTATCTGGTCACCCTTCAGTCTCATTTGCTCCAGGAAAATTAAACCCAATCTATCTGATCTTTCACCATAGTTAAAGTGCCCCAAACCAGGCAACATCCTGGTGAAGGGTTACACAAAAGGCTGGAGAAACTCAGCGGGTGCAGCAGCATCTAAGGACCGAAGGAGATAGGCGACACTTCGGGTCGAGACCCTTCTTCAGACTGGTCAGGGATCAGGGAAACGAGAGATATAGACGGTGATATGGAGAGATAAAGAACAATGAATGAAAGATATGCAAAAAAGTATCGATGATAAAGGGAACAAGCCATTGTAAGCTGTTTGTGGTGTGAAAATGAGAAGCTAGTGCGACTAGGGTGGGGGAGGGTGATAGAGATAGAGGGAATGCCAGGGCCCGAGGGCTGAGGGAGAGGTGGGAAGGGGAGGAGACAGCAAGGGTTAACAGAATTGAGAAAATTCAATGTTCAAGCCCAGAGGATGCAGACTCCCCAAGCGGAATATGAGGTGCTGTTCCTCCAACTTGCGGTGTTGCTCACTTGGCCGTGGAGGAGGCCCAGGACCGAGAGGTCAGGATACGGAATGGGAGGGGGAGTTGAAATGTTGAGCCACCGGGAGGTCGGGTTGGTTATTGCGGACCGAGCGGAGGTGTTCGGCGAAACGATCGCCAAGCCTCCGCTTGGTCTCACCGATATAGATCATCTGGCATCTGGAGAAGCGGATGCAGTAGATGAGGTTGGAGGAGGTGCAGGTGAACCTCTGTCGGACCTGGAAGGACTGCTTGGGTCCCTAAAAGGAGTGGAGGGGGGAGGTGAAGGGACAAGTGTAGCATTTCTTGCGGTTGCAAGGGAAAGTGCCTGGGGAAGGGGTAGAGCGGGAGGGAAGGGAAGAATTGACAAGGGAGTTGCAGAGGGAGCAGTCTTTAACATCCTGGTGAATCTCCTCTGCCATCCACGTCCTTCCTAGAGTCAGGCAGCCTCCGTGGAAAGAGAGATGGGTTGAAGACTCCTCTTCAGGTCTCGGAAAAGGGGAAAGCATGTGAGTTGTAAGTAGCAGAGTGGGTGGGGAAAAAATGAATCTCTCTCATTGGGTGGTTCAAGTTGCCCGATAGCACCATAGACAGCCTAATTACTTAAGCTGTTCCCCATCAGAATCATTCTCCATGTTATATAGTGCATCGGTGCATGGAACCAGACTCTTCGACACGCCAAGTCTGTCCATGATCTTGCATCCATTTAGACTAATATTATTTTTATACCATTTACACTAATATGGTCCATTTATATTCTTATCAATACTACCCAGATTTTACAACTCACCAATAAATGAGTGGCAACTTAGTGACCATTTAACCTGCCTACCGTGGATGTCTTTGGGATGTAGGAGGAAACCCAAGAGTTAGCAGGGAGATTGTGCAAACACCACATGGACAGCAGCAGAGGTCGGGATTGAACCAGGGTTGCTGGAGCTGTGAGGCAGCAGCTCTAATAGCAAGATTAAATGAGCTTACCAGTTTGAAGTTTGATCTTTATTTTATGAGGAGTTACGATGAGGGATTACGTGAAGACCCCGCCAGCACACATGCACAACATTCTTCAAAGCAGCGGTGTGAAATCACAGATACCAGAGATGACTAACATAGTAAGATTAGAGAACTAGCATACCAGTTGACCTTCATAATAGAGGGTTTGGGAGCGGAGGGCATGTAATCCCTCATCGTAACTCCTCATAAAATAAAGATCAAACTTCAAACTGGTAAGTTCTCATTTAATCTTACTATTTTACTTCGGAGTCACGTGAGTGACTACGTGAAGATTTCAAAGCTCTGTGATTTCATGCCCTGGAACGAGTCCATGCTCACACACTGCCATTACAAGAAATGGAGGAGTATGTTAATGTATTTCAGACATGAAACTGTGCTGAAAAACAAAAGGTATTTATTTCACAATACCAAACAATAATGCCCCTACATCGGGGAAATTATAAAACAGAACTTAATATTTTTTTCTGCAAACGTCACAGGTGTGGCTACGGGTTTATTGTAAACTGCTGAAAGGTTTTTTCATTACTCCAACTCGCTGTTGCAAGGATGTGGTCCATCGGAACTTCCATCATCCTTGCCGCTGATGTGGATGCAGCCCTGGTGGAGTCCGAATTAAACACGTTGGTGTCCACCCCCGCTGCACCCAATACCACCCTTAACCGTCTGGAAATGGTTTGCACGGTGACTCCATGGTGAGGGCATTTGTGGCTAATGAGCAAAGCCCTCTCCATGCCCCTGAGACTCTTAGTGACCTCTATGTAGCGTAATATGTGGGTCACGATACATAGACGGCAGTCTACGGGATAGGCCAGGAAATCCAATTTTTGGCCAGATGAACCAGGCCTGTCTTGCTTGAGTAACCCCTGTATAAAGAAAGTTACCTTGCTATTGGATATGTTCATGGCATCCATCCTTAGCTTATGTAGGGACTGGACCCGTTGTGCCGTTACGAGTGCCATCAGCATGACAATTTTGTAGGTCAGTTTATCCAATGAAAGGCCAGTTATTGGTGCCTACCCACGGAGCATGGTTAATGCAATGCTGATAACCCAAGTCTGGGAATATCTGGGCCTGGGAGATTTGAATTAAATATACCCCTCATTAATTTTGACACCAGAGGGTGAGATCCCACTGTAAGGTGATCGCACCCTCGGCAAAGATAGTTAGACGGGGCACTCCTGGCACAGTTGATGGCACTATAGCTCAAACCCTCATCGAAATGAAGGCTTGCCAGGAACTCCAGCACTTCCGTGACGGTGACTGTGCCATACGTGGTGTTCGCTTTTGAGCAAAACACCTCCCATTTCTTCACGTATGTGAGGTATTGTCTTCTGGTGGACTCCCTGCACGATGCTGTGATGACATTGATTGTTCGGTCGGAGAGTCCATAGTCCAGAAGTGGCCTTTTCAAATCCTGCAAACCAACAGGTTTATCTGGTCATGGCACGGGTAACTCTCCCCTGTCACAGGGTGTACCAATAGACTCGGACGTTTATTTATTGGGATGCAAGGTTCTGTGGCCATGTCTTGTACCACAGGGAACCATGGTTGAGTAGGCCAGTCGGGAACAACCAGAATACCCGATGCGGAGTCTTGTCTAATTTTTTGCAAGACCCGACTGATGAGGCAGAAGGGGGGAAATGCATAGAAAAACAAATCCCCCCCAGTGTAGCGAGAAAGCATCCATCGCTACTGCCCCAGGGTCTGGTTCCCATGCAACATATGTTGATATTTGATGATTGAGTCTGGATGCAAAAAAGGTCGATATCAGGTGTTCCATACCGATCTACAAGGTCGGCAAACACTTTTCGGTCCAACATCCATTCGGTGTTGTCATTAAATTTGTGTGACCTGGTGTCCGCCACTGTATTTAGCCTACCTGGAAGGTAAGTGGCTGATATCCAAATGTTCCTTTCTAGGCACCAGTGCCAGATTGTATTGACCAATTCGTCACAGGATATCGACTTTATTTCACCTATATGATTGATATAAGCCACCACAGTGGTATTGTCAATCTGTAAACGTACGTGCAGATGGTGCATGTCCGAACAGTAAGCTCGGAGTCCATTAAATGCTTCCAGCATTTCTAGATAATCAATTCCAAGTGCCAGAAGTAGAGTTAATTCATGTGCACTCCATCTACCACCACAACTGGAGGTGGTATTAGTTGCTCTCCAACCTTTTGCGCTGGCATCAGTTTGTAGTATAACTGAGAGATTTATGATAGTGATGGGGTTAGAACAATGTCGTGCATTGTCTATCCACCATTGTAATTCTAATTTTGATTTCCCTGGTAATTGCATTGGCCTGTCAAAATGGTCCGCATGGTGCTTGAGAGCTGCTATTTTTGCCCTTTGTAAGTTTTGTTAATGTAGTGGGCCAAATTATGTGGCTGGAAAGGCAGCCACTAACTTCCCAATCACTCTGGCTACTTGCCAAATAGATGACAATAAGGCTGATGCTTTGTTTGATGGCAAAGTGACAGACATATGAACAGAGTCAATTGTGAACCCCAAATAGTCCATAGTAGTAGAAGGCATCAATTTTGATTTATCTGGATGAATGACAAATCCCAGCTTTTGAAATAGGTGCTCGGTGGCTGAAACGGCCAGTTTGGCCAGCTCCAAAGTTTTTCCCAGGTAAGCCATAACAAAATTTTGTTTCCTGAGACACGCTAAAGCTGGTTTTAATAATTTGGTAAACAGTCTGGGTGCTGATGATAATCCATTAGGTAGTGCTTTGTACTGCCAGAGCTGCCCCATCCAGACAAATTTCAAATATCTGCGATGATCCTTGTCTATTGGTATTGAATAGTATGCATCCTTTCGGTCGATGCAAGCCATGAAGTACCTTTTGGCAATTAGTTTTTTGGCCGTGATAAAGTTTTCCATTTTGAAGTGGACATACTGCGCGAAAGTGTTCAGTTCAGTCAAATCTATGATGATGCGGCATCCGCCGTCTTTTTTCGTTTTAGTGAAAATGTTCGATATGAACTCATGAGACTCTCTTTTAGTTTTCTCAATTAACCCTTTTGAAGTTCAGCATGACTTTCTGTCTTTTCTTTCTGTGAAAGTACGAATATCTGACTAGGCATATGCTGAACAGGGGAAGGGAGTTCGTGAACAAATTCAATTTTATATCCCTGAATACTTTCCAGTATGAAAGGATGAGTAGTTAAAGTGCTCCATGCATCCCGAAACAAGTGCAACCGTCCACCAACCCGTGAGGAGCCTAGACATGCGATGTTCATGAGGCAACCAGACCCACCTACCTCCATGGTTACCGGCGGTGCTGGGTGATCGCCTCTATCCTTGTTTCTTGTGGTGTGGAGGCGCTGTGGTGTGGGGTTGGCGCATCTTCCAAGAAGGCCGTGCTGGGCCATGGTCTAAAAAAGACCGCTGAGCAGGTTGTCCGGCCTTCGAGCTTTCACCAGCAGGTGGTCTATCGCCGTATCGTTGTCTGCTGGTGGATGCATAGGGGTGCTGCCGCCGCTGCTATGGGGACTTTGTGGCAGCCGGCACCTTAATCATACCAATAGCTTTTGCCTCCTCGTCGAGGTCTTTGACCTGCTTCGGCAGGTTGTCCCCAAATAACAATGTTGGCGGCTGTGCACTGCTGGTTCTGCACAACCCCGCAAACTTGGGGTTGAGTGCAGGCCGGATGACGCTCTTCCCTTGATAACTGTAACTGTTGATCTGATATTGAGTGTTACATAAGAGAGCTAGAGCGGCCTGCAGCTCCTCCGGCATATCAACTCTATCCACTGTTCTGGCAACGGCCGTAATCCCCGCAGCCAGCAGTTTAAGGATTTTCTGGAGCTTGACCTCTTGGCTCCTTATCCCAGGGCTCATGTTATCCCAAATGGGGTTGTTAACAGCAGGCACATTGAGGGAGATGCAATTCTCCGGAGCTAGGTACTTTGCTGCCGTATCATTGATGACTTGATCTTGTAGTTGATTGGTCGCCATGTAATTGATACTGGCTGCCAACTTAGGATGTAACGACAGCCCTTTTGGGGTAGGTAATGCAAATTTAGAGACCATACCCAAGAGCTCCTCTTCTGGCACCCCTAGCATTGTCGTATCCTCAGCCACCCATCTTCAGAGTCAGTCCAGTTCTGACTCCTAATGCTCCCCTGCGAAGAGGGTGAGACATTTGGCAGTCCTAAAAGGATGCTGCCGTGGGTCTGCTAGGAGACCCACTGTGACTCTGCCCATGCTGTAGCAGGTTACGCTGGAGCACCTGCTCCACCATCCGCTCCATGCTCGACAGTCGACCACCGTCGCTTCCCGCGAGTGGGGTGTCCTCCGGTCTGGACTCAGCCGAGTCAGCGGACCTGCCCGACTTCCGGCTGGATTTGCCGCCAGTCCCAGGAGCACCTGTGGCCTGTAGCGTATGAAGTCGGGGGCTGCGGTTTGAACCAGCAGCTCAGGGGAACGTGGACGCCGCTGGCTGCCTCCTTCCTCAGCAGCAACTTTAGTAGCGGCTCTTCTCGATTTTCGGGACTCCATGGTGCGCTCTGAAAAATAACAGCACACAGAGCCAACAAACGACCTCAGACTGGTAAGTACTTACCTGTGGGCCATTTTTAATCTTACGCTGGCTCCTCCTGCCTGTCGCTTTGCAATGCGTTCGACAATATGTCGCGCATGCGTGCTGGCGGGGTCTTCACGTAGTCACTCACGTGACTCCGAAGTTAAATAGCTGTGTCATTGCTCTTCCCACTGTCCTACCTAAATCTCCATTCACCTCTCTGCAACATAAAACTAACTTTTGAAAGTGAATGCAAAAAAATAAACATTTCAATTTTTTGATCTGAAACATTATTTCTGCTTTGCTTCCCACAGGTGCTGATTGACTTGATCACCATTTTACTGTTTTTATTTCGAATTTGGAACATCTGCAGTATTTTGATTTACAGTAAAACTAACAAAGTGCTTTGTTAGGCAAATTAACTTGCAGAGAGCGATGGAGCATTACATATTTTACTATGAACCCTTCTCCAATACAGGCACCTGCTTCCAGTTAGTTCAATAGAATGTACTGTAACAAGATATGCTGAGTAGTTGAATACATCGTACAATTTGTTAATGGGTTCACTCCCAATATTACAGAAGTCACATGCTGCGTAAGACTGCAAAAATTCTCTCCTATTTCAAATGTTATTAGCATGAGGAATAAGTCTCTGAATTAATTCCAGGAAAATTACCATACAGTTGTAAAATCCTTCTTATGCGAACAGCCTCTGTGAATATACTGCAAAAACTGCAAATTCTGCAAACTAAGCAGGTCGGACAGCAACTGTGGAAAGAGAAACAGTTAACGTTTGTTCTGATGAAGGATCGCAGACCCAAAATGCTGATTGTTTCTCTCTCCACAGACACTGCCTGATCTGCTGAGTGTTTCCAGCATTTTTCTGATTTTGTTTCAGATGTCCAGCATCTGCAGTTTTTTTCTCTCTGATTTATTTTTTATTGACTGAAAATCTATTTGTTCTTTTATTTTGGTTTTCTTATGTGAGGTGGAAGGGAAAATAGATTAGCTATTTTGAGTAAAATAGCCCAAATCTGCATTGACTAAATGATGTACAAAAGGCTCAATTTTTAAAAAAATAGTCAGAAGACTGGTCCAGATCCGAAATGTCATGTTCTTCTGAGATGTTGCCCGTCCTGTTGAGTTACTCCAGCGCTTTGTGCCTTTTGCACAAAAGTGTTATAGTCAGAGTTATTGAGTCATAGTCATACAGTATGGAAACAGGCCCTTCAGCCCTACTTGCCCACACTGACCAACATGTCCCGTGTACATTAATCCTGCCTGCCTGCATTTGGCCCGTGTCCCTCTAAACATGTCCTATCCATGTTCCTGTCCTAATGTGTCTTAAACTTTGCAATAGTACCTGCCCCAACTACTACCTCCAGCAGCTTGTTCCATACACCCACCACCTTTTGTATCAAAATGTTACACATCCTGTTTCTATTAAATCTTTCCCTCCTCACCTTAAACTTATGTCCTCTGGTTCTTGATTCTCCAACTCTGGGCAAGTGACTCTGTGCATCTACCTGACCTATTCCTCTCATGATTTAGTACACTATCACCAGCAATATCCTCGTTATTCCAGCACTTTGTGTCCTTTTGTACAAAAGACTTCTTGGATTCACTCAAGAATCTTGTTAGAACATGCTACAGTGGTGGTGTTCAGAGAGTTAAGGAACTTCTAATTTCAAAACAAAACTCCTGCTGCAATTACTGTAACATACTGATTGATGGTATCTGTACCAGGGGATCATCATTTCAAAAGTCTTGAAGGGTGGCCCTGCTGATTTGGGAGGTTTACGAGTTGGAGACATCATGTTGGAGGTACGTTGTATACAAGAGCATTTTCTGTTGCTCCTGTTTCATTCCTGGTAACATTTGAAAGACATTCCTGAATTGTAACCTTGTTTGAGTAGATCAGGATGATTTGACGTAACGCCGTACCAGCACGGTGGTGGATCGGTGGAGTTGCTGCTTTACAGCGCCAGAGACCCGTGTTTGATCCTGGCTATGGGTGCCGTCAGTATGGAATTTGCATGTTCTCCCCGTGACCTGTGTGGGCTTTCTCCGGGTGCTCTGGTTTCCTCCGACAGTCCAAAGACGTACAGGTTTGGAGGTTAATTGGCTTGGTAACAACTGTAAATTGCCCCTACTGTGTGTAGGATAGTATTAGTGTACAGGGATCGCTAGTCGACGGGGACTCGATGGGCTGAAGGGCCTGTTTCTGTGCCGTATCTCTAAACTAAACTAAAGAAATAAAAGAAAAGTTGCTACTATATAAGCTCCTTCCTGAATTGGATCAATGGACAGCAGTGAAAATCCTTTGATCGATAATCACTGATGAACACAGCTAACATTGTTCAGCAGCATGGTCCCACAGGCAACGATGTGGTGGTTTAGTTCTCTTTACTGCTGCACGACTGTACTGCCAGATAATGTGGTAAAGCCTACACAATCTGCTTTAAGGACTAATTATATGCCTGGATACTGGCAAAAATCTGATGAACATAAGAGTTACACGGGAGTTTTATATGCCAGCAATTTATGCTCAATGTACTGAACTAGGAATTGAGCCCACAACATGCCAATTCAGAGGCTAGACTTTCTCCACTGGGCCTCAATGGGCACAGGAAATTAAAGTCTGCACTGGAGCGCTGCTACCTCACAGTGCTGGAGAACTGTATTCAATCCTGACCTTGGGTGATATTCTGTTTTGGAGTTTGTATGTTCTCTGTGCAGAGTTTTTATGTTCTCTGGGTGGAGTTTGTATGTTCTCTGTGTGGAGTTTATATGTTCTCTGTGTGGAGTTTGTATGTTCTCTGGGTGGAGATCGTATGTTCTCTGTGTGGAGTTTGTATGTTCTCTGTGTGGAGTTTGTATGTTCTCTGGGTGGAGATTGTATGTTCTCTGGGTGGAGTTTGTATCTTCTCTGTGCAGAGTTTGTATGTTCTCTGGGTGGAGATTGTATGTTCTCTGTGTAGAGTTTGTAAGTTCTCTGGGTGACCATCTGGGTGCTCCGGTTTCCACCCACATGCCAAAGACGTGCGGGTTTGTAGGTTAATTGGCTTCTGTACACTTCCCCTAGTGTGTAGGATGTGAAAGTGGGATAACATAGAATTAACGTCCTGGTCAGCGTCGACACGGTGGGCCAAAGGGCCTGTGTCCGCGCTGATCTCTCCACTAAACTAAATTAGTTTATGAAGTTGTAAGCTTTGTAAGCTAAAAGAATTTGCACTATCATTGCAATGAGAAAATTTGGTTTGTTGAAAGAAAAAGGAAGTGTTTGTAATTGGAATGATCTCAATGTCAGTTTCCAGACTATGAAACATGTTGATAATATTACTCAGGTATAGGAACATAAGAAAATAGCAGGACACACTATTAAAACACTATCCCTGGTGTGTAGGATTGTGTGTAGGATCAGTGCGGACTCGGTGGGCCAAAGGGCCTGTTTCGTGCTGTATCTCTAAACTAAACTTGGAACTAAAGAGTTGAGTTTATTGTCACGTGTGCCGAGATACAGTGAAAAGCTTGAAACAAGGGAGTCATGCAACGTAATGTGAGTGGCATCCACGAGCTCATGAGCCAACTTCATCTGTTATTGGAAAAGGATGGGAGAGGGATATGTAAGAAGGTGAGAGGAGGCTTTCAGATCACATTTGAGGATTAACACTTATCTGTGTGTTTATACCTGTCATTTATAACACATTTCCTCTCTCTGCTTACACTCTTAAGGAATGTAAAAACTTTCAGCCCCTTGGTAGCAGGGCTTGTTAGCACATGTGCAGGGAATGTTTTCTTACTCATTAGTGTAGCTTGTGAGGACAGTGAGGTTCGCAGCAGGAAAGTAACATGCTAAGCTCACAGCGTCTCGTGTCCTGGAACCTTCCTGCATCCTTCAAGATGTTGCTGGTATTTTTATTATATGGAAAAACTTGAAATCTGACCTATGATAATTATGTCCTCTAATTGAATGACATTCAAAGCAAATAATATATCCATGAAAGCTATTCCAAGAAATAATATGTGTATATATTCATAACCTTCCCCTCTCCCTTCTTCCCCCAGAACAGCTCATACCCCCCCACCTCCACTCCTCCCCTGTCCTTGTGCACCAATTGGGCTCGTACTTTTTTCTCCCCCCCTCCCCTTCCACCTACATTCCTTCCCCTTGCTTCACAATTCACAGCCCTTCAATCATTTTGTCTCACACCTTCTGTCTTTTTATCTCTGGCCTTTGTTCAACCATCTGCCAATCAACCGCCCCCCTCCCCCCTCACCTGTATCTGCCTATTACCTGTCAGATTATGTACTGCCCCTCTACTCCCAACTTTCTTTCTCCCAGTCCCCCTTGCCCCCATTTACAATCGGTCCTGAAACATCACTTATCCAAGTTCTCGAGTTGCTGCCTTACCCGCTGAGCTACTCCAGCACTCTGTCTTCTTCTGTATACATTTCCTGTTTAACTTTTTTCTGTAACCAGCTGACTCTTGTAGTCTATTACTGAGGTATAAATCTTTCTCAGCAGGAAACCTAGCTGACTGTTACTAGCTGGTACATACAGTAGCATTTGGAGCTTTGAATGAAAGTTGACACACAGTTGATATCTCACCTTTATAAAAAGACTCCCTTGTCAATTCTTCCCTCCCCTCCCGCTCTACTCCTTCCCCGGGCACTTTCCCTTTATAAAAAGCCAGTTTCGCCACCTCCAACGTGACCCCTCCACCCGCCATATCTTCCCATCTCCCCCCCTGTCTGCCTTCCGCAAAGACCGCTCCCTCCGCGACTCCCTAGTCAATTCTTCCCTCCCCTCCCACTCTACCCCTTCCCCGGGCACTTTCCCTTGCAACCGCAAGAAATGCAACACTTGTCCCTTCACCTCCCCCCTCCACTCCTTTCAGGGACCCAAGCAGTCCTTCCAGGTCCGACAGAGGTTCACCTGCACCTCCTCCAAGCTCATCTACTGCATCCGCTTCTCCAGATGCCAGATGATCTATATCGGTGAGACCAAGCGGAGGCTTGGCGATCGTTTCGCCGAACACCTCCGCTCGGTCCGCAAAAACCAACCCGACCCCCCGGTCGCTCAGCACCAACTCCCCCTCCCATTCCATATCCGACCTCTCGGTCCTGGGCCTCCTCCATGGCCAGAGTGAGCAACACCGCAAGTTGGAGGAACAGCACCTCATATTCCGCTTGGGGAGTCTGCATCCTTTGGGCTTGAACATTGAATTTTCTCAATTCTGTTAACCCCTGCTGTCTCCTCCCCTTCCCACCTCTCCCTCAGCCCTCGGGCCCTGGCATTCCCTCTATCTCTACCTCCCTCCCCCACCCTAGTCGCACTAGCTTCTCATTTTCACACCACAAACAGCTTACAATGGCTTGTTCCCTTTATCATCAATACTTTTTTGCATATCTTTCATTCATTATCTCTCCACATCACCGTCTATATCTCTCGTTTCCCTGATCCCTGACCAGTCTGAAGAAGGGTCTCGACCCGAAACGTCGCCTATCTCCTTCGCTCCTTAGATGCTGCTGCACCCGCTGAGTTTCTCCAGCTTTTTGTGTAACCCCCTGATATCTCACCTAAGTGGATACCGTGTGTTCCCTCTCCAGGGAAGTGGAATGCCTTGTGTTCCAGCTGCAATTTGAGGCAACACCCTACTTTGTCACATGTGTTAGAAAAACACCTTTGAACTGCTAGTATCGGTGGTCATGGCAATATCCTACTAATAACTTTCATGTAGCAGCATGGAATGATAATTGTTCTAAAACACTCTTGGCTAATTTCACATGGCTGATTTGCAAGCAAAAAAAGAAATACTTGCATAATTCAATGAAAGGTCAACGAAGCCAGCCCCGAGAACAGGTAATAACAAGACTATGCATAACCATCAGCAATCTCCACTTCCATGCTCATTTATCCTTTGAACTGTCCTGATTCTGTCCTGTAGTGCCTTGGGCGACCTCTGAAAGTGTAATGCCTCACACTTGCTCAGATTAGATATAGAATTTGATATTGTCTCTTAGAATTGAGTGTATTCATTTCCTCAGTGTGATCAAAATTGCCTGCGGTTACTCAGCTTATCCCTTACTTACATTTTAAGCAACTGTGCAAAATCAACGTTCTCTAGCCCACTGTCACTATTCAAGAGTCAAGACTATTTTATTGTCATATGTCACAAGATGGAACAATGAACTTTTAACCTGCAGCAGCACAACAGGTATGTAAACATAGTACTCATTCTGTATCTGTCATCAGAGAGGATTGATAAAACTAGGTCAGAGTCTGCTATTCTCCTCCCTGGCTTTTCAAACAGCCTGGGGTACATATTCACTGGAATTTAGAAGGAGGAGAGGTTATCTTGTAGAAACATATAAAATTATTAAGGGATTGGACAGGCCAGATGCAGGATAAATGTTCCCGATGTTGGGGGAGTCCAGAACCAGGGTTCACTGTAAGAATATGGGATAGGTCAATTAGGACTGAGATGAGGAAAAACCTTTTCACCCAGAGAGTTGTGAATCCATGGAATTCTCTGCCACAGAAGGCAGTGGAGGCAAATTCACTGGATGTTTTCAAGAGAGAGTTAGATAGAGCTCTTAGGGCTAAAGGAACCAAGGGATATGGGGAGAAAGCAGGAACGGGGTACTGATTTTGGACGATCAGCCATAATCGTATTGAATGGTGGCACTGGTTCAAAGGGCCGAATGGCGTACTCCTGCACCTCTTTTTTATGTTTCATCTGTGTTTGGCAATTCTTCCTCTTTTGTGTGTTCGTAATTGTGGCAGATTTTCCTCGTTATTGGAATGAGCATAAAGGTGATTACAGGGAACGGTGTTTAATTTAGTTTAGTTTGGAGATAACGTGTGGAAACAGGCTCTTCAGCCCACCATGCCAACCAACAATCACCTGTACACTATCCTTACACTCGGGATGATTTACAGAGGCCCATTAATTTTCAAACCTGCACGTCTTCTGAATGCTCAAGAACAGTGAAAACATGCAAACTCCGTACAGACAGCACCCATAGTCAGGATCGAACCTGCCGCTGTAAAGGGACTGTCTCACTACGGCGGCCTTATTTGCGAGTTTAGAAGAGTTTGCCCTCGACTCATACTCGCAGCATGGTCGACACGACATCTCGGAGGTCTTTGTAACTCTCCTTCATGCTTGAGAGTAGTCCCCGCGTACTCGAGGGCTCAGTTAGGTCGCAGCGTTTTTTTCAACATGCTGAAAAATGCCCGCGAGTAAAAAAAGGTCGCCATGGAAAAAATCTATATTTCTTTACTCGTAGGTTTAGTCAATATGATGTGTGTGTGTGTGTGCCCTTTGTTCTTGTGCCAACGAACACTCTGCTTTTTCAGGTCAACGGAATAAGTTTACAAAATGTTACTCATTGTGAAGCGGTCAATGCCCTGAGGAATTCTGGCACTGTGATTAAGATACTTCTTTTGAGGTTCAGGGCAGTGCGCCCTGACACCACCGCCACATCCAACCTGAGCAGCAGTGAAGCCCCGCCTGATTGCACTGATCTCTACCACAATGAGGAGTCACAACCAGGGGGCGTATTTCTCAAAGAAATGACATGCAATGGAAATAACTTGGTAAGTCACTCTCGACATCTGAAATAAGTAGATTCATTTTGACGTTTGTGTTTAAGAAGGAACTGCAGATGCTGGAAAATCGAAGGTAGACAAAAGTGCTGGAGAAACTCAGTGGATGCAGCAGCATCTCTGGAGCGAAGAAAATAGGCAACGTTTCGGGCCGAAACCCTTCATCAGACACATAGTTTCTAATCAACCCAAACCCCATTTTTTTTTTTGGTCCGTGTCTCTATAAAATAAAATTGTTGAGTATCTTTAGTTTCGTTTAAGAGATACAGCATGAAAACAGGCCCTTCAGCCCACTGAGTCCAGGCCGACCAGCAATCTCCCGTACACTAGTTCTAATCTACGCACCAGGGACAATTTACTAAAGCTAAGAATGCGGAAAGAAACCGGAGTATCCGGGGAAAACTCACATGTACACGGAGAATGTACAAACGCCATACAGGCATCCATAGTCAGGATTGAACCCTGGTCCCTGTTGATGTGAGGCAGCAATTCTACCACTGCGTCACTGTACTGCCCTGTAAACATGAACTGAGCAACAGTTACCATTACTATCAATTCAAGATCAAGTGTCGTTTAATGTCATATGGACAACACGGTGAGGTACAGGTACAGTGAAAATCGTGCTTGCAGCCGTATCAAAGGTGCATAGACTCAGACAACCCAAAAACATAAATTATACATAAACATAATTTAGTCAGGACAGTCAAATAAGGAAAAAAGATTTTGCAAAGATTTTACAAGATATCAGTTCAAAACATGACAATGCAATAGGTGGTCTGATCCGTTGTTGAGATAGGATTAGGGTTGTGCTGGTCGGTTCGGGATCGTAATAGTTGTTGGAAAGTAGCTGTTCCTGATCCTGGTGGTGTGAGACTTCACGCTTCTGTACCTCCTGCCCAGTGGTAGAGGCAAGAAGAGGTCCTTACCCAGATGACGGGGCTCCTTGCAGCAGTGCCTCAGGTAGATGTTTTTCGATGATGTGAAGGACTGCTCCCTTTAAATTCAGTGGGTTCACTGTGACATCCATTGTATTACCATGTAACATGTGGGGAATAAGAAGTGAAACGCTCAGGGTGAATAGCATCAATCATGTTGATTTAGAGAGTCATTCACATGCATTCAATCTCAACTATTTTTCATTCTCTTAGTTTAAAGGTATTAGCAAGCACTTCCATCAGTGGTGAGATGTGATTTTGGATCTCTCTGCACTATACCACTTTGCCCTGCTTTCAGAGACACCGGACTGATGAGGCTAAGAAAAAACACGAGACCACTAAATCAATGGGTAATATAGGTTTAAGGTGAAGGGGAAAAAGATTTAATAGGAATCTGAGGGGTAACTTTTTCACGCAAAGGGTGGTGGGTGTATGGAACAAGCTGCCAGAGGAGGTAGTTGAGGCAAGGACTATCCCAACTTTTAAGAAATAGTTAGACATGTACATAGACAGGACAGGTTTTGAGGGATATGGACTAAATACAAGCAGATGGGACTAGTGTAGCTGGGACATGTTGGCCAGTGTGGGCAAGTCGGGCCGAAGGACCTGTTTCTACACTGTATCACGCTAAAGGGCCTGTCCCTTTTAGGCCACTTTGATTGCCACATGATCGGCTCATGTTCGCTGCTGGTTTCTGGTGAGTCTCCTTCATGGTCGCGAGGAGATCCCACATTCTGGGAACTAGTCGCAGCCTCAGTATGGTCAACGTTTTTTTCAGTATGGTCAACGTTGAAAATTTTTCTGCGACCAAAAATTGTGGATCGCCATGTAGTTATGGGTAGTCGAGGTAGTCGTAGGTAGTTTTAGTTAATCGCCTTTGCTGACTGGGCATTTTCATTGGCTCATTGGGGGAAAAGAACGTAAGCACGAGTTTTCAGAACCAAGGATAACCGACCAGTAATGCTAAATGTCCGCCAAACTTCACAGCTGTGTATCTCTGGCTTATTAAAAGTTGTCTGGCTTCTTAAAAGTGTCTCCACTCCTTCTGCCCCCTTCTCCCCCCCCCCCCTTCTCCCCCTCCCCCTTCTCCCTACCTTCTCCCCTCCCACCTTTTTTAAAGGACTTACCGTACACTGTGCTAGCCCTCTTAACCTTCCTGTTCATCGCGGTGTGTGTCTGTATCACCTTGGCTTTGCACCGTGCGAATTACAGACAGCACTCCCCCGCTTTCCCTGGCCCCCACCTTTGCAATGTGTTTGTGTTCCACTCTGACAGTCGCCGTTCCAGTTCCCGGTTTTTCAGGCGAGTGCCGCGAACTTGACAGTCACCGGCAGTCCATTGAAAAATCGTCTAAGTGGGACAGGCCCTTAAGACTCTAAAACTCCAGTAATCTCACACCCTCGCGAGTTTGACAGCTCTGCACTGCCAGATTTTCCAGACTATTGGATGTTTCTCCAATAAAACACAAAAAAAGCTCTTTCATTTCACCTTTTCCCCCCACTGTAGTATAATTAATCTTCCTGTGCATCCAGGAGTGGTGAATATACAAGCACTCCAGATACTCAATCCCGGCACAACCTGGAGGCACAGCCTTGGGTGGCACAGTGGCACACTGGAGAGTTGCTGCCTTATAGCACCAGAGACCCGGGTTCAATCCTGACTGCAGGTGCTGTCTGTGCAGAGTTTGTACTTTCTCCCTGTGACCGTGTGGGTTTTTTTCTGGGAGCTCCAGTTTCCTCCCACATCCTATGATGTGCAGATTTGTAGGTTAATTGGATTCTGTATATTGCCCCTAGTGTCTAGGATGCAAAACTGAGATAACGTAAAACTAGTGTACGGGTGATCGATGGTCGATGTGTACTTGATGGTCCTGTTTCGACATGTAGAGTCAAGTGTGTTTTATTGTCATCTGTCCGAAACATATATTATACACATACATATAATACATATGTGTGTGTGTGTGTGTGTGTGTGTGTGTGTATGTATATATGTATATATATATAATATATATATGTGTGTGTACAAACAGACACACAAACATACGCACTATAATAGTAATAGGAACAGTGAATGTACAAGCACACTGGACTCTTGCTCCAGGCCACAAGCCCATCCATGTTCCAGACCCCTGAGGTCCTGGACACTAACCCTGCACTGGCCACATCTCCGTCCAACAAACTAGACCCCTAACTCTGACCGCGCACCCCACTCACATTCCGGATCCTCTGTCTCACGATTATTCTCGATGAATAAGCGAACCTAATGCCAGACCGTTAGGGTTTTCAAACAATTGGACGCCTGATTATCAAAGTTCCTTTGATGCCATATTGCTTAAATTATTGGTGATAGAGTCGTAGAGTGATACAGTGTGGAAACAGGTACCATGGCCCAACTTGCCCACACCGGCCAACATGTTCCAGCTACACTAGTCCCATCTGTCAGCATTTGGTCCATATCCCTCCACACCTGTACCTAACTGCTTCTTAAACGCTGGGATAGTCCCTGCCTCAACTACCGCCTCTGGCAGCTTGTTCCATTATTCCACTGCCCTTTGTGTGAAAAAGTTACCCCTCAGATTCCTATTAAATCTTCTTCCCTTCACCTTAAACCTATGTCCTCTGGTCCTTGACTTAAACCTATGTCCTCTGGTCCTCAACCAGATTTTTTGTGATTAACTAATCAAAATGTAGCGTATTTTTCTTAATTCCACCAGGTGGAGCTATTTGCAGCTCAGTGTCCGACCACTGAAGTTAGCCCATTGAAGTTATACAATACACATGCACAGACAACAGCTAAACAATTCCGTTAAAGAAGGAACTGCAGATGCTGTAAAATCGAGGGTACACAAAATGCTGGAGAAACTCAGCGGGTGCAGCAGCATCTATGGAGCGAAGGAGATAGGTAACGTTTCGGGCCGAAACCCTTCTAAACAATTCCTCCTTTCTTGTGTTCATTTAATAGAAGTCTGCACCCTCAGGGAATCGCCCCATTAACTTCTCGAGTGGGACACCACAAAAGCGTACCTCATTCCGAATCATGAACCATACAATGCCAGTAAGTAGCTGCCTATTGATTTGTATGTGCCATGGGGAATTAGCATAAGTGTTGGAATTGTAGCACTATTCTATCGACCAAAACTATGGTAATACATTAGGTATTGTTTCTGGTCGGGATCTTTCGTCAGACTCTGAAGAAAGGTCCCAACTCGAAATGTCGTCTATCCATGTCCTCCAGAGTCACTGAGTTACTCCGGCGCTTTGTGTTTTACCCAAGATTCCAACATCTGCAGTTCCTTCGGACGGTAGTAATACTTTACTCCACTTGATATACCTGTTACAGATCAATAGTGATCTCTTAAAATCACTCAATCTTGTTGAAGCATAAACTGTCGAAGGCAACAAAGTCCACTATGACTTGTATCAGAGAGATCAAAGGTATAATTCTTCTCGGTACAATATCCCCCTTTTAGTCTAATGTAAAGTAAAATGTATGGGCAACATGTAGTTCACATCATAAGTCTTTCCAAGCTCCTGATGTCCTTGCGTGTGTGCCCGGACTGTGTGTTTTGGCAACGGTGGGACAACAGAGACAAGCCTTTGACGGTCCAGAGCAGGTGCAGTTCCACATCCCAGCACAGAGTCATTGGATATTGGTTATTCCCACACACGTGGGAATGTGCAGCTCAATGCCTGAGCATGTCTAGGATACTTAACTACACCCTCGCATAATCCTTTGCAAGTTTGCTCTTTTACACTCCCTCACGCTTTCACGCCTACCCAACCCCTCCCGCTTTCTGTCCACACCCCTCCTCCCATCCCATCCATGTGCCCACTCACAGTACATTCAGAAACGTAAATGCACATTTCTCAACAAAGGAGCAAAGGTTCTAGTCACAGCCATACTTTACCAAGGGTTGTGAATGAATGCTGGAAACCTGAAATGAAAACGCAGAGAAGGGAAGATATTCAAAATAATTGATTTCAGTGATCAGCAGAAAATGAATCAAAAGATCAAGATCAGAAGTGTGTCGGAAGGAACTGCAGATGCTGATTTAAACTGAAGATAGGCATAAAAAGCTGGAGTAACTCAGCGGAACAGGCAGCATCTCTGAAGAGAAGGAATGGGTGACATTTCGGGTCGAGACCCTTCTTCCCACAAGCTCAAACTATCAGGGTGTCAGAGGTTACTGGGAGAAGGCAGGAGATTGGGATTGAGAGGGAAAGATATATCAGCTACGATTGAATGGCTGAGTAGACTTGATGGGCCGAATGGCCTAATTCTGCTCCTATAACTTATGGATTTATGAACGAACAGTGTTTTCCTGCTTCTTTTCCCCTGAACGTGGAAGGTTTCCTATGGGTTTTGAGAGAGGAAATTGTAAATCTGTGCTTTGTGAACAGTTTTATGATATTAGAGCACTGTTCCTGCACTGCCACAGTGCAAAAAAAAAAAAGCCTCTGCTGCAACATAATTTGATACTAAATTTAATACTAGATACTACTGCGTAATATGATATTGCACGGGCTTCCGGCGAAATAGCTTAGCACCTACGGGACTCTCAATGCAGGCCTCTAAGCCCAAAGGCTATGAGTTGAATTCATTGTTAGATTGATCTGCCTTGCAGGCGAATTTTGTCAATCCTTGGCTAGAAAATGTATCTGAAGAAGTTAGCGTGGGAGGGAACAATGGATGAAAATAGGGGGCTATACTAATGGCACCTGGAAGGAAATTTAGGTTGGGGCCAACTGCTGATGTTATTCGTATAAAATAAGAAAATCGGAGCAGGTGTAGGTCACTCAGCACCCCAAGCCTGCCATGCTATTCATAGAACAGTAGAGTCATAGAATGACACAGTGTGGAAACGGGCCCTTCAGCCCAACTCGCCCACACCGGCCAACAATGCTCCAGCTTCCCTAGTCCCACTTGCCTGCGCTTGGTCCATAACCCTCCAAACCTGTCCTATCCATGTACCTGTCCAACTGTTTCTTAAACGATGGGATAATCCCAGCCTCAACTACCTCTTCTGGCAGCTTGGTCCGTACACCCGCCACCCTCTGTGTGAAAAGGTTACCCCTCTGATTCCTATTAAATCTTTTCCCCTTCACCTTGAACCTATGTCATCTGGTCCTCGATTCCCCTATTCTGGGTTAAAGACTCTGTGCATCTACCCAATCTATTCCTCTCATGATTTTGTATCCCTCGATAAGATCTCCCCTCATCCTCCTACGCTCCATGGAATGGAGACCGTGCACAGATATAGGCCCTTTGGCCCACAATGTGTGAGGTGAACATGATGCCAAGTCCAACTCGTATCTGCCGACACATGATCCATATCCCTCCATATCCATGTGCCTATCCAAAAACCTCTTAAGCGCCACTGTTGTATCTGCCCCTCCAGCAAGCCTCCAATGTGTTCCAGGCCTCCACCACCCTCTGTGTAAAATAAATTTGTCCCGCATACCTCTTTTAAATGTTGTACCTCTTGCCTTAAAGCTATGCCCTCCGATATATATTTCCATCCTGCGAAAAAGGTTCTGACTGTCTACCCTACCTATGCTGCGCATAATTTTTAATACTTCCATCGGGCCTCCCTTCAACCTCCAGCATGCCAGAGAAAACAATCCGAGTCTGTCCAACCTATCCTTGCAGCGAATCCAGGCATCATTCTGGTAAGCCTCCTCTACAATCGTTCCAAAGTTGAACATCCTTCCTGTATTGGGGTGATCAGAACTGCATGCAGTACTCCAAATGCAGCCTAACCAGTCCTATGAAGCTGCGTCACAACTTCCTGACTCTTATACCCAATGCTTTGACCATTAAGGGCAAGCATACTATTATACCTTTTTTACTGTTGGTTTCTTCTGTATGAAATTGTATAACTTCAATAAACCAACAATCTTGTTGTACTGATGGATGGCTCTGTTCTAAATAGAGGTTTCTTGATGTGTTCGTGCTTATTTTGAAAATATATGAGCTTCATCTTCATGCAGGATTGGGATGTTCAGTTCTTGGAGATACTATTCCCCAGGTCTCTGGACTCTTAAGACTGACACAAACCTATGGGGCAAAAGACTCTGATTCCGGATGCATGCAAAGTTTCAAACTGGTTGCTAATTACGTACACCAAAGAATCAATGGCATAGCGAATGCTTTTAAATATCAATGCCAATCACAAAATACCTGTGATTATATTTTCTAATTTCCTTTGCAGCCTGTACTTATGATCAGACTTCCCTTCTGGTTTCTCAGCAGGATCCAATAGAGATGGAAAGGCTGCAGTAACTGTTAGTGTACTGGGTTTAGAAGTGAATCCACAGTTATTTCAAATGACAATTAATTCAAATTCAGAATAATTTTGGGATCTGTCTTTCATTATTTGTAATTCGTTTAATCGTGCATGTTTTTGTCCGCATTTTGGCATAGTTTATTGAATTTAAAATTTTCTTTCCCTCCTTGTGCGTTTTTCACTTTCCCCTTGATACTTGTACCTGGTTTTCTTGTCCCATCATGCCCTCCCTTGATCCTTGCTGCACTGCCAAGCTGCCTCAGATTATTCTGACTCATCCTTCGACTTCAGATGAGGAACTGGAGCAGTTGACATTTGAAAAGGATGAATATTGCACAGAGAAGTCCGAAAACCCAGACGGCAATAACTTCTCAGACTATTTAAACAGTGCATTTTATCCCCCTTAGGATAGTCATTCGGAAAAAAGAAGAATAGTTTCCCACAGAGATTCACCATTTTTCAGTAGAAGAAAATTGCCTTATTTATTTTGCAGTCCATTAGTTAAGCATGTTTGGGAAGGGGGTCATATAATGTGGAGACACCTTTTTGTGTTGCAATGATGTATTTTATTTTTCTGTAAGTCAAGGTGTCGCAGCCTAACAAAGAAACAAAATTAAAGGACCTGACCAATAATGAACAAGGCAAATGACACTCTGAGCATTTTTGCATTACATGTATATCACTAAAGTGCCCAATTTACTTAAAAATAATAAAGGTACCTAGATACTGCAGTCTGTAAACACGCTGCCTGGTATTGAACTGCAATGTGCAGAGCAGAACGGTTCCTGGCAAATTACAGCCAAGATTAATGCCTCAGTCACAGCCACTTACTATCTGTGAAACTATGCCTGGGTTCTTTCTCTCCACTGCGGTTTAGCTGAAACCGTGCTATTTACGCATGAGGGGAGCAAATGCTTTTCTGTCTGTTCACATCCCTCTCTCCAAATAGCCATACAACTGCTAATGCTGATTGACTAGAACACAAAACATAGAACAACACAGAATTAAAGGAAGTTCTTTTAGGAAGGAGATGAGGAGACATTTATTTAGTCATAGGGTGGTGAATCTGTGGAATTCTTTGCCGCAGAAAGCTGTGGAGGCCATGCCAGTGGATATTTTTAAGGCAGAGATAGATAGATTCTTGATTAGTACAGGTGTCAGAGGTTATGGAGAGAAGGCAGGAGAATAGGGTTAGGAAGGAGAGATAGATCAGCCATGATTGAATGGCAGAGTAGACTTGATGGGCTGAATGGCCTAATTCTACTCCTATTCCTTAGGAGTTATGACTTTCTAACACAGCATAGGAACAGGCCCTTCGGCCCATAATGTCTGTGCCGAACATGATGGCAATACCAACTCTCATCTGCCTGCACATAATCCATATCCCTCTATCCCCTGCAGATTAATGTGCCTATCCAAAAGTCTCTTAGATGCCACTGTCATATCTGCCTCCACCACTACCCCAGGCAGTGCATCCCAGGCACCTAACAACGCCTGTGTAAAAAGAACTTGCCCCGCCCATCTTTAAACTTTGCCCCTCTCAACACACAACTATGTCCTCTAGTCTTTGACATTACTACCCCAGGAGAGAGGTTCTGATTTTCTGCCCTATTTTTACCTCATAATTTTATGTATTTCTGTCAGGTATCCCTTCAATCATCAGTGTTCCAGAGAAAGTAATCCAGGTTTGTCCAAATCTTCTTGTAGCTAAAACCCATGAATATAGGCAGCATTCTGGTAAATCCAATCTCTCCTTGTCACTAATGGTCCCTATTTTAGGCTGCATTTTGATAAAAATCAATTCCTCCTTGTAGTTAATGCTCTCTATTCTTGGTAGCAATCTGGTGAAGGATACAAAGAGCTCAGATGAAGAATGAAGATGCAGGCAAGAAAGTTGAAAGAGTAAAACATCTAAAATCAAAATAAGGAAAGCTAGTAAAGATTCTCTATAAAGTAAAAATATAATGAGAATTGTGAACTAACTTTAATTTCTTTCAGCTTGGAATATTTTTATCCTTTTCATACTTCACCAGAACTGAATGTTTTTCTTTTCTTTCAATAAAACGTAACCATCCAAAACAACAAGTCTGTCTTCTGTGTGCATTTCTTTCTCCACTTAATTTGTCTTGAGACATTGAACAATAAAGATCTATCCTGCAGTGCTCACAAAGACTGGATGGATTCGGTCCAGGTTACAAGAATATTACAAAGATGTGAACATAGATACTGGGATAGACAGGTACATCTTGCAAACGTCAGTTTCTGGAATTAATAAGGGACACAAGAGCCTGCCGATGCCAGGTCCTTGAGAAAGAAGCAAACTACTGGAGGAACTCAGTATGTCAGGCAGTATCTGTGGAGGGAAATGGACAGATGACTCTGTGGGTCGGAATCCTTCTTTCAGCTAGACTTGAGCTCTGTGTGACACTGTATCAACGTGTGGTGGTCTCTTGCTCTGGAGATGCTGGCAAACAAAGGCAGCAATCTGGCAGTGTTCTTGATGGCAATTATCTACAGTATAATGGGGACTGAACATCTCCACAAATCAAGTTGAACCATAGAATAAGTTCATAAGTCATAGAGAGCAGAATTAAGTCATTTGGCCCATCAAGTCGACTCTGCCATACAATCATGACAGATCTATCTTTCCCTCTCCACCCCATTCTCCTTGAGTGGGCCTAATTGAGTGGGCCGGCTCCACGCCAACGATTGGTCACCCATTTTCACTAGTTTTGTGTTATCCCAATATCTCATCCACTCCCTGCAATTTGGGTTTTTATTACAGAGCCCAATTAACCTACAGACCCACACATCTTTGGAATATGGGCGGAAAACAGAGCACCCGGTGGAATCCCACGTGGTCACAGGGAGAATGTGCAAACTCCACTCGGACAGCACCCAAGTTGAGGATGGAACCTGGGTCTTAGGTGCTGTGAGGCAGCAGCTGCACCACTGTGTGCAGGAGCATTGTGCTTTTGGAAATGTGTGGATGTCAGACTAAGTCTCTACATGCCTTTACATTGAACACTAAAGATCCCATGATAGCTCTTCCCAGGGTCTCAGCCAATATTTCTCACTCACCGAGCATAAGACATAGGAGCATAACTAGACCACTTGGCCCATCCAGTCTGCTCCACCATTCAATCGCGGCTGATCTATTTTTCCCTTTCAACCCAATTCTCCTGTCTTCTCCTTGTAACTTTTGACAGCCTTTCCAATCAAGAACCTATCAATCTCCACTTTAAAAAATAATCAATATCGTGGTCATCACAAACGTCTGTTGCAATGAATTCCACAGATTAAAAACCCTCTGGCTACAGAAATGCTTCCTCATCTCCATTCTAAACATAGAAATTAGGTGCAGGAGCAGGCCATTCGGCCCTTCGAGTCTGCACCGCCATTCAATATGATCATGGCTGATCATCCAACTCAGTATCCTGTACCTGCCTTCTCTCCATGCCCCCTGATCCCTTCAGCCACAAGGGCCACATCCAATTCCCTCTTAAATATGGCCAACGAACTGGCCTCAACTACCTTCTGTGGCAGAGAATTCCACAGATTCACCACTCTCTGTGTGAAAAACGATTTTCTCATCTCGGTCCTAAAAGACTTCCCCCTTATCCTTAAACTGTGACCCCTTGTCCTGGACTTCCCCAACATCGGGAACAATCTTCCTGCATCTAGCCTGTCCAACCCCTTAAGAATTTTGTAAGTCTCTATGAGATCACCGCTCAATCTTCTAAATTCCAGCGAGTACAAGCCAAGTCTATCCAGTCTTTCTTCATATGGAAGTTGTGCCATCCCAGGAATCAGTCTGGTGAACCTTCTCTGTACTCCCTCTATGGCAAGAACATCTTTCCTCAGATTAGGAGACCAAAACTGTACGCAATACTCCAGGTGTGGCCTCACCAAGACCCTGTACAAGTGCAGTAGAACCTCCCTGCTCTTGTACTCAAATCCTTTTGCTATGAATGCCAACATACCATTCGCTTTCTTCACAGCCTGCTGCACCTGCATGCCTACTTTCAATGACTGGTGTACCATGACACCCAGGTCTCGCTGGTGTGTCCTTCAATTCTGAGGCTGTGACATTTGGTTCTAGACTCTCTCTTCACTGGAAACGTCCTCTCCACATCCAATCTATCTTGGACTTACATTTTTCAGTAAGTTTCAATGAGATTCCCTCCTCATTCTTCTAAGCTCCAGCGAATAAGGGCCCAGACCATCAAACATTCCTCATATGTTAACCGAATCATCCCCGCGATCAATGTCATTGTAGCATGCCGTGACAACGTATGGGCAAAGCTGAAGCAGCAAACCATGTTGCAGTTGGCTGCTGATCTAATCATCTTGTGCGCCGGAGTCTGAGACAATATTTTACTCATTTATCAGGTTATTGTCACATTGCTATTCACTGGCTTGCTGTGTGCAGAATCAGTGCTAGGTTTTCAACATTATCATAGTGCTTTAGGACATTTTAAGGGCATGAAATAAATGATCCTGATATTTTTTTTTCCTGGAATTTAATGGTCGGATGTACAGCAGATGAGAATTGGTTTTGACAGCTATGGTGAGAATTGTGTGTTTTGTTAATTCCTGCCATTAACCTGTTCATTGCCCTCCCACATAGACATGAATCCGTGGGGGTATCCGAAATATGATCTTAAATCCTGCCACCCCTGGTCTGCTCTGCTTGTGTAGAGCAGAATGTAAAATGTAATGGCACCTGTAGCCAATTCTATCCTATTAGCCACAGTGTTTGCAATGTTTGCCCGAGTTGTGCTGATATTAGTGTCATGACTAAGGATGTAGCTGGAATCCCCTGGTGAAGTATTGTTAACACATTTTCAATATCCAAACTGCATATTCTTGCAGTGGGAGAACTTGTCTCAAGATCTCTTTTACAACTTGCTATCCTGGGTTGAACCCGACATAGTGGTTCCCATTTGTTGCAGCTGTAGTGGCTCTATAACTGAATTACTGTCAAAGACAATTTAAGAATGAACTGGAAGACGTCAGTAATCTGTACCATATTAAATGTAACATTAACATTTAAACAAAACCGCTTCCGATCCCCTGAATAGGAATGTAGTGCTTTTTTGGTGCGATCTCTGCACTTTGTAGTGAGCACATCCATGGCTTGATGTGACAACCTGAGCCGTAAAGCAATCCATTCAGAATGTATGTCAATAATTGTTTTATTATTCAGAGGCCGGTTTCGTGAACCACAGTTTGAACCAGCAAAGTTTTCGTTTTTTAGAATAACCGCATACAGTTGTATTATTATGCCTGACGAAAGCAGGCAACATGGCTGCTTAGCCAGTCAGACAGTACGAAAACCTAAAGCGAGGTCTTGCTGACTGTTTTAAGACCTGACTAATGAGGCAAAATGGAGGAAGACATAAAAGAACATTCCTCCTTTTTGTAGTGAGAATGTATTTCTCCACACTGTTCTGCCACATATTTTTGCAAACAGTGAATAAACATGAAACCAACATGTCAATATTCGACGTACCATTGAACCATACTTTCATAATACTTTGAGATCCAATACCTATTCTGTGTTGTCATCGATCTGAATTGGTAAGGAGATTATGTAAATTATTACAGGACACCTTTACTTGATTGCCATGTGACTAACATATGCTACGACCGTAGTGTAGCAACTTGAAGTTGAGCATGTAGATTATGTATATTCGCTCAACAGCCCTTTACCTATGAGGTGCATCTAGTGTATATATTTAGTTGATACCAACAACTGAAGAATTGGTAACTCATGCAAATCTTCACTACCTCCAACTAGAGATGGTATTTGGAATTTCGCACCTTAGAACTCTTAGCATCAGTTTGCAATAACTGAATTCGACCGACCAAACTACTGGAGCAATGCTGAATACTGTTTGTTCATCATTGTGACTGAGGTAGCTTCAGCTGATAATAGCATAAGGTTGTTAACAATGATCTCCATGTCCTTTGAGAGGTAATTACTTTGCACGATATCAGTTCCTTGATTTGCACAACTGGAGCACAGCTACTATATTGCCAATTACTCTTGATGAAATAGAAGTCAGTTTTATAACAGATTTCTATTAACTCCATCTCTTGCCACAGGACAGAGTCATAGACTAATTAATAGTTAAAGGTAAATCCCAATGACCAACAAACAGTTTATCCCATTCCGCAATGTTTTACTGTTATTAGTGCAATTATATTGTCTTTAATAAACTCTGTAATGGGAACTGCGTAGAATGGATCTTTGAGACCCTTATGAATCTGTTGTTAGTCAGGAAAAGAAGTTTTCATAGTTGAAAAGTTCATATGCGACACTCACCATTTTTTATAATAAACAGTCCACTCCTGCCTTATTCCATAGGTGTTTTGCATGAGAGCTCTGGCCCAATTTCCGAACCTTATATTCAAAGACAACCCTCCAAACTTGCTTGGAATGCTAGCGCTGTGCCTCTAAGCAGATGTTTTTATCCTTTGTGTGTTTTACAAACAAGTGTAAATATAACTTGTGAGTGGTTCACTTACCTATGTTTCGGAAATGCCAGACCCACTTTGTTGAGTAGGGTTAGTAGGGTGCATGGAACTTCTGCCCAGATGTCATGCTGCCCCCAGCTCCAGTGAACCGCCTACTGCCGATGAGCACCTGGGGTGCGTTCTGAAACGATGAACCTTTGCCCGCCTTAATTGATTCGTCTGCCAGGTTTTCTCCCCTGTTGAGTAGGCCTACCTGAATAACAGATTCAGCGGCTGGCTCTCACATCCCCCTGTTGGCGCTGTTCACTGCCGGCACATATGTGCTCCTGTATGTTCCATCGACCTCTTTAGAGCCGGGAGTCAGTTATATCTTGACCTTTTGCACTCCCCTCCTCAGAGAGGGCGATTCGTAGGCAGCCCTAAACAGGCGCTGCCGCAGGCCGCAGGATACCTATGCTGATATGAACCCATTGGACCTATACCCGGAAAAAACATTCTGCTGGGATGGCAACTTTGTTGTCAGGATAAGGTACCTCTGACACGTGCCCTTCATCCCTTGGTGTATGTCTCACAGCCATACCCTGAGGCTCGGCGTTAGCAGGATACTGACCCGTCTTGGTCTCCGCCTCCAAGAGGGAGGAACTAAAGCAGCTCTGTCAACTGCCGCTGCTGGTGCGGCCTGCAGAGATGGAGCATCTGGCTCAACCTTACCATCAGAGTCGGGGTCAGAGCCAAGATGACCCATGGCTCGTGCCTCCTCATCCATGAGGGTGCTATCAAACATAGAAACATAGAAACATAGAAAATAGGTGCAGGACGAGGCCATTCAACCCTTTGAGCCAGCACTGCCATTCAATATGATCGTGGCTGATTGTCCGCTATCAATTACCCGTACCTGCCTTCTCCCCATATCCCTTGATTCCACTAGCCCCTAGAACTCTATCCAACTCTCTCTTAAATCCATCCTGTGATTTGGCCTTCACTGCCCTCTGTGGCAGGGAATTCCATAAATTCACAACTCTCTGGGTAAAAAAGTTTTTTTCTCACCTCAGTCTTAAATGACCCCCCCTTTATTCTAAGACTGTGGCCCCTGGTTCTGGACTCACTCAACATTGGGAATATTTTTCCTGCATCTAGCTTGTCCAGTCCTTTTATAATTTTATCAAGCAGCTCTCTACTAGGTGCTGCTGGCGCCTTGTTGTTCAGGGTGGCGCTGACACTCCTCCTGCTGGCGTGTGCCCTGCTGTAGCACTGTATGCAATAGTTGCTGCATTTGGGATAGTCGTTCAAACGCACTATCCAGCCCCGGTGAGGAATCATCCCCCGACTCCGTGGGCCTATTATTTTGCTATCCAGCCCCGGTGGGGAATCTTCCCCTGACTCCGTGGGGCTAGCAGACTTATGTGTTACCTTGAGCAACCCTGTCCCAGGCGTTGCCGGCGCTTTTTGACGTGTAAACAGCCCTGTCCCAGGAGCTGCTGGCGCGGCTCTCCCGTAGGCCGGCAATGTCACAAATGAAACAGCCCTGTCCCAGGCGCTGCTGGCGCGGTCTGTCCCATAGGCCCACGCTATTACACATGAAGCAGCCCTACCCCAGGTGCTGCTGGCGCGGCCTGTCCCCATAGGCCCGCGCTGTTACAGTGTAGGCTCACTAAATCAAATTTTTAGTGTAGAGCTTCACCTGTGAAGGGTTAAAGCAATTTTAACCCTTCACAGCAACTTGTGCTAAGCAAAGAAACAATTTCATTGTCAGGGACACATGACTTTAAAAAACACAATAGCATACATGCAAACTTTATGATTAGAGAAAACCCTTGCAGCCCGACTCACCCGAGTCCAACAGGGCTGACCGTGTCCTTTCTCCACCAATTTTACTCCCTGCCTGGGGGGCCAACGTCTGTGAACCGCTGACCGCACTGTCAGCGACCCTGGCATTACTTACTTGCCACTCCACAGCATCCCCGCAGGCTGGAAGCCACTGACTGCCTTGTCAGCAGCTGCTTATCTCAAAACCCGATCTTTTGCCGGTTATCCGCTTTCACGGTCAGACCGGGGTTTCCCCATAGTCCATAGCCGGCTCACTCGTCGGGCTGTGAATCTGGCAGGAAAACCTCTGTGAAGAGAGGCTCCTGCTCGAAAAACCCCTGGTAAGTAAAAATAACTTACCTTCTAGGTTTAACTTACCGCCGGCAGGAGCGCTGCCCTGCCAGTCTGGTGCTTGCGCTAATGTGGCTGATGTACTGACGCGCATGTGAACTGGCGGAGTTCTTCACGGAATCATTCACGTGACGCTGAAGTAAAATAATAATATTAACAATAATAAGCACATCATTAAAGCTTGTCAACTGAGAACTGCGAGTAATGATAGAGTGGATGTGGGAGGATGCTTCCAGTAGTGGGAGAGTAGGGCACAGCCTCAAAGTAAAAGGATGGAGATGAGGAGGAATTTCTTTAGCCTGGGAGTGGTGAATCTGTGGAATTCATTGCCACAGACGGCAGTTAAGGCCACATCATTGGGTATTTTTAAAGCGGAGAATGATTGGATCTTGATTAGTAAAGGCGTCAAAGGTTACAGGGGTTGGAGAATGGGGTTAGAAGGCTGGACAATGGAGTTGAGAGGGAAAATTAGATCAGCCATGATCACATGGCAGAGCAGAACTTGAATGTTGAAAGGTTTAATTCTGCTCCAATGGTCTAACCTCAAAAGCCAATTGTCAGGAAAGGTTGGGTAGGCAAGGCTTATATCCATTGGAATTTGAAAGGGTGAGCAGGACAATTGAAACAATTGGGATTGTGAGGTGTTTTGACATGTAGAGCAATATCTCTTCATGGGAGATTCTGGAAGTTGGGGCACCGTTTAAATGCGAGGGGTCATCCATTTAAGACCGAGATAAGACACCATTTAATGTTCTCTCCGAAAGTAAGTCTTTGCAACTATTTTAGTGGAAGCAGAGACTGAATACCTTTTTGTTTCCTTTTCATCTCTGTTTTTTGTCCAGCCATCTGTCAATCAACCCCACCACCTTCACCTTTATCCACCTATAACTTATCAGGATTTGTCCTGTCTCACCTCTCTTCCAGTTTTCACTGCCTTATTACAATCAGCATGAACAATGGCCCCGATTTTGAAAAATTGCCCTTGAAACATCCACAGATGCTGCCTGACCCATTCAGTTACTCCAGAACTTTGTGCTTTTTATTTGTAAACCAGCATCTGCAGTTCCGTGTGCGTCTGTCTCTGAATATGTTTAAGCCACTTGATAAATGAGGGGTTGATAAAGACCTGAGGTGGACAAGAATTCAGAGACGAGAATAACGCTTAGATTTTATTGGTGGGTGGGACAGGCTCCTGGGAGCAAGTGGTGTAGTCATGCTGCTAATTTGTACATTTGCGAGGTCAGTTTTAAAAACCAGAATCACCATAGTGATGGATGAAAGCCATCGTCAAGATCGCCGCATGGTGGTGGTTAATGTCTCGCCCCTTCACAGTTCAAGTGTTCAGCACGGCATGGAGAACGAGCTTCATTCATGACCCACATGTGTCATCGAGTCACAGTGCTACCATGACCGAGAGTGAGGAGAAGCCCTCCAGCTGGGGAACCAGAGAGCATAAGTCAACTTTGCTCTACTCATTTCAATGTTCTGACCTCAATTCAAGGGTCCAGTTATTTAATTTAGTTTAATTTAGTTTATATGTACAGAGGTACAGCGAAAATCTTTTTTGTTTTGTGCTATCCAGTCAGCGGAAAGACTATGCATGATTACAGTACTGGTTATGAGATTATACCTGTAAAATGCAACAATTTCAAATATTGTGCTTCCATCATGCTCGTTCGATCCTTGACAGCTGTCGGTTGATAATCCCAATTTTACAATTTGTAACTGGGTCTGGAAAGCTCTCCTCAGCACATAGAGAGAATTCTTGCACCAAAACAAAAATGATCGTTATTTATTTTGGATTGAAATTCAAAACTGCTTAAACACGAACCTCCTTTGAAAATAGTGGAAACAGAATCCAACAATTTTCTTTGATTCTTCCCACTGAAGTTTGGATTAACTTTTTCAGTAGCATACAAACCATCATTGCACTTTATCCTGCTGTTCCCAGCATGAAGCCTTATGAAATACTTATTTGTGACTAATCGGCTGGATGTAACCCAACACTAAATCAATAGTTCTCCACCTTATGCGTGTTACTGCCTTGGAGGTGGAGCGACAAGGATTATGGGCATCTGTAAATGTTTTATGATAAGGAAGAAGTTAATACTGTATAGTTGAAATATTCATTACATAAGTAAAAACAAATTGTAATAAAATATGCTTGGCACAGCAGTAAGATCCCACCATGAGTTTACTACGAATACCTGGTACCAGCCATCTACTGTTTAAATGCAATGGTCCATGATAGTATCATAGGGTGAAGATGACTTGGACCTTTACCCTGTTCCCAGGAACACAAGTTCTGCTGGAAGATCATCAACTCAGTGAGAGACACTCTTTGGTCTGCCCGAAACATGTTGGCCTCCCAGCAGGGCGAGATGTATATCAGGGATTGTTGCCGACTGGCCCATTCCTGACTGCAGGGGCAAGTGCTGAGGGACTCACTGAAGCTTGGTCCAGTCAATGCTAAGGATCTGTGGGGGAGGAACCACAGTTTAAGGTCCTTCCACTGTTGGGCTTTCAGGGGTAGAGTCTGGTGGAGACACCCAGAAGGGATGTCACCCCACCACAAGAGAAGGGTTAACACCCCAGGGAACAACAAGTGGCAAAGATGCTTGGTTTAAGGATAGGTACAAAATGACTACTGAATATCACACTAATGAATTTATCGACACGGAGAATGTCTGAAAGGTTTTTGCACGGTTCTTGTTTTGTATATATTTTTATGCTGCATAAACTTTATATTTGGAAATGTAAAAAATGAACAAAAGGAAATTGCATTCACAAATGCCCTATACCATCATCAATACTGTGATCTGCTGGTATAAAGTAGTTTGCATGGATACGAGGGTTAAGGTCATAGAGAGATACAGAACTGAAACAGGCCCTTCGGACCACCAACTCTGTGCAGACCATCAACTATTCTCCCCATGTTCTCGATTTGTTATTACTTCTCAGGATAGTGGGAAGGAAGAGTGGCTGATGGAATATCTTACCGTGAGGTTTGCCTAGAACAGGCAGTCTATTACAAATGAAAATAATATAATATGTGATAAGTAGATTGTCTAGACACTGTAGTTACCAGGTAAAAGTTACTGGTACCTGGCAACAGGTTCACTGGCTCCCTGCTCCCACTCTTTCCCTCCCCTGCGGTACGCACACAATGTCTGCTGATGAATAACAAGAATGATTACTCCAGCAGAGAAAGAACATGAACAATGGCTCCATTGTGTAATAATGTCACAACCAAGGACTCGATTGCACCGCACTGGTAAGCAATCAAGGAGGTACAAGGAGGAAACTTAAGTTTCATATACTTGTTTCATATACTCATTTCATATATACACAACCCTCTGTGTGAAAAAGTTGCCCCTCAAGTTCCTATTAAATCTTTTCCATCTCACCCTACATCTAGGGGGGACTTGATTGAGGTCTTTAAAATGATGAAAGGGATAGACAGAGTTGACATGGATATGCTTTTCCCATTGAGGGTAGGGAAGATTCAAACAAGAGGGCATGACATGAGAATTAAGGGACAGAAGTTTAGGGGTAACGTGAGGGGGAACTTCTTTACTCAGAGGGTGGTGGCTGTGTGGAATGAGCAGAAGTGGTGGAGGCAGGATCGATTTTAACATTTAAAAGTAAAGTGGATAGGTATATGGACGGGAAGGGAATGGAGGGGTATGGTCTGAATGCAGGTAGATGGGACTAGGGGAAAACAAATGGTCGGCACGGACTGGAAGGGCCGAGAGGGCCTGTTTCCGTGCTGTAATTGTTATATGTTATATATATATATGTTATACGTCCTCAAGTTCTTCATTCCCTACTCTGGGTAAAAGATTCTGTGCAATTACTCTATCTATCTCCTGCCCTTATGAACCTATTTCTCCCCCTCACCCTCCCCTTCTACCTACATTCCTTCCTCTAGCATCACAATTCATAACTCTTCAATTCTTTTGTCTCACCACCTTCTAGGGCCTGTCCCATTTGGCGATTTTCTTCGGCGACTGCCCGCGTCATATCAGGGCCGCCAAAAGATTTTGAACATTTCAAAATCCAGTGGCGACAAAAAAATGTTGCAACACTTGAAGAAACACCATGCGTCACGCTGCGTCACAGCGTGTTACGCCCATCATGCCGCAACTTTTTTGGTGGCCTGATACATCAGTCAATGATGCCGGCAGTCACCGAAAAAATCGCCAAGTGGGACAAGCCGTTCTGCCTTTTCATCACTGGCCTTTGTCCAGCCATCTGCCTATCAAAACCTCCTCTCATCTCTATCAGCCTACCTTCCAGGCTTTGCCCTGCCCGTTCCCTCTTCCAGCTTTCCTCCCTATTCCCCCGCCCCCACCTGCAATCAGTCTGAAGAAGGGCCCTGACCCAAAATGTCACCTGACCCAACTGCCTGACCAGTTGAGTTACTCTGGCAAATTTGTGTATTTTCTGGAGGATGTTGGTGGTATTCCGAGAGCTGAGGCTGCTTAGATTAGATTTGATAGAGGTGCTCAAGAAAATTATTAGTTAGGATGCGATAAATAGGGGGATAAACAGTTTATGCAATGAGAAAGCGGTTTTGAAAGAAGTACTCTGAATGTGGAAACAAGCCAGGCTGCCTATCATGCAGCAAAACAACAGACGCTCACAAGAGATTAGAATTAGACAAGCACATATAACTGTGGGTTGTACAGTTGAAGGAGATTTGAAAGATCGGGGAGACTATGTCATGGAGTTACTCGAAAACAAAATGATAATTTTATAATTCTGTTGATCACAAAGTTGCCGGTGTTGATCAGTGCTGCTCATCAAAATAGTGAAGAATGGTGTACGGGGTTTGGTGAGAGTTAACGGTATCAATCTTACGGACAAACACCCTGATGGGAACATCATCTGGATAGGAAAGAGACAATGAAGTTGTGGTGGGTACAAGGAACTGCAGATGCTGGTTTACAAAAAAATATACAAATTGCTGGAGTAACTCAGTGGGTCAGGCAGCATCTCTCTCTGGAGAACATGGATAAGGTAACGTTTTGGGTTGGGACCCTTCTGTAGACTGATTGCAGGAGAATGAGGGAAGCAAGCTGGAAGAGAGGATGGACAAGTAAAAGGCCGAAGAGAGATGAAAGGCAAAAAGATTGAAGAGTTGTGAATTGTGAAACTGGATGAAGCAATGCAGGCAGAAGGAAAGGGGGAGGCAACAAATAGGTGCAAGTCTAGTTGGGGCACAGGGGAGTAGGGAGGATTAGGGAAGAGGAAGGGAGAGGGGAATGGTTTGAAGTTATCTAAAATTGGAGAATTCAATATTCATACCATTGGGTTCTAAGCCTACTAAGTGGAATATGAGATGTTGTTCCTCCAGTTTGTGTGCTGTTGAGCCAAAAAATTAAAAATCAAAATGGTGGCATTGTTAACAGCAGCTTGCCGTCTCCATTTATCTATTTACAGGTTGGGTAAGTATATAAATAGAAAGTGTCAGACCCACACCACCATTATCAGTCTAGCTGCACGAAGGTTCGGCTCCAGAAGGTTCACAGTGCTGTGAATTCCAACAAGTGGATGCCTTTTTAAAAATAACACATTGGTCCGGATCGCAGAAGCGTAACTGTTCTGGTGGCATCGAAAATAAACAAACAGGAGGAAGACACTTTACTTAGTAAGACACTTTGGAAACGATCATGGTAAGAAAATCAAGCTCATTTACATTAGTCATGTTCTATTTGTAAGATGGTGTTGGGTGCAATTGCAGCTGTTGTTGAATTAAAAAGAAAGTCGCTCGGAGTAACAGTTATGTCTCCATGGATATCATTCATCTTTAGCCCGTGCCCTTGAAGATCATCTGCGTTTTGTTTTGGGTTTTTAAGTGGATATTTATTATCAAAGGTAAAGTCACGGCTTATTTAACTACTAACTTTACAGCTTCCCCGTGGACATTTTAACATTGATTAGGGTGTTCTCTATGCTTTGCACACAGCCTCCATCTGCACAGATTATCTTTAGCCCTCTTGGGCAAGAGATCGAATGTTAATGCACGCGCTGTGCCACTCGTTTAGAACATCTGAGGAAAAATGTTTCAAAAAACTTATTTAATCTATTCTGAGTTATTTAATCTATTCTGGAAAGACAATTGATCATGAACTGTTGCAGAATTTTTTATTTATTTCCCTGCAGTATAATGGTTATGAATGGTAGGGTTTATCGTGTATACATACATTCTGTTCAAAGGAAAGCTGATCAAGGCTTAAGCTTATTGATCCTGAATTTATGAAGTTATGGTGTGGCCTGGGAATGGGAATTGCAGCAGACACTGCAGCATTTTAAATTGTGATGGTGGGTGTCCTGTCTGCCTCACACGCCACCTTCCCCCTTCCCCTCCAAACCCCTTCCCCTCCTCCCCCTTCCCCTCCTCCCCACTCCCATCCTCCCCCATCCTAATGTTTGGACATTGTAAACGTGAACGTGCCTGGGGAGGGATTTATTCTGTACCTTTCCTGGGGATCTTGCCTATGCAAGTCAATGCCAGAAGCTGGGGCATGTACAGCATAGGGAGCTTTGGGAGTTAGGTAGAGAACAAGACCCAGTCATCCTGCTAGTTTCACTGTTTGTATCCCTTCGTTATCACCTCTTCCACAGCCAACAATGGACCATTGTGGTCTCCACCTTTCCTTGGTCAATTGCTGCTTCCTCTTGATTTATTCAGTACCTTTTCAAACCTCTAGTTTCCCTCTCCCCTGACTCTCAGTGGAAAGTCTCGATCCGAAACATCACCATTTCCTTTTCTCCGGAGATGCTGCCTGTTCCACTGAGTTACTCCAGCTTTTTGTGTCTGTCTTTGGTGTAAGCCAGCATCTGAAGTTCCTTCTTACACGCTAAATGGTAACTAATTGTTTAACCCATAATCAATATGGCAAGCAATAATGGAATGGCATTCACCATAACTAGGGAGTTCACGCTACCATTGGCTTCCTTCTTCATGAAACTAAATGCATGTCATGTCTGTTGAACATCTGATGAATTATTGTGTAAAAAAGAACTGCACTGGATAGACACAGAATACTGGGGTATCACAGGAGATCTTCCCCAAACCCCACTTATGCCAGTTCAGGTGGTACCCAGAACGTTAGGCAGCAACTCTGGAGAATAGGAAGAGGTAATGTTTCAAAATGTCAACTATTCCTTTTCTCCAGAGATGCTGCCTGACCCGTGAGTTAGTCCAACATTTTGTGTCTATCTGATGCATTATATTTGGTTCAAGTCTCCACTCTTAATGTGGTTGACTTAGCATTCTCAGATGTGAAAGGATGAAGGTGCAGAGAAAGATGATTGATTGTTTAATGAATTACAAGGTACAATGTGGGAGTGATGGACCTAATGCAGGATGCTAATGAAATATTCTTTAATTCATATCCATCCATCCATCCATCCATCCATCCATAACTAAAACTCTATTTGCGCAAAAACGGTACGCGATAGCGCTACGTTTTTTTTGCCAGGTTACTCGCTGTTCTCCTGTGCTGCGAGTGTAACAGTATCACTCCAATTGGCGGTATATTGTAAAGGTTATCAAGGTTTAAAAATCTTAAAAAGCGCGAGTGCGCAGATTACTTCAGTCAGCGCCACGCAGATTGGTCTCTTCTCCTGTCAATCAATTCCACGGCCGGGATGGCGACGCCCCTTCCTGCCCCACAGGCGACGGCCTGTCGCACCTCACTCACAAACGAAACGTGGCGGTGGCTGCAGGGGGAGGGGGGTCACCCAGTGGAGGCCCTGGTCCCTCCATCATCACTAACTCACGTGTCCCTGCACGCAGCACCATGACTCCGGCTCGGTGGCGGCCGCGAGCAGGCAGGCAGGTAGGCGGGTGGGCAGGGCGGAGATGGGCCAAACGGCAGCAGCTGGCGGTCAGACAGGACGGGGATGGACCGAGCGGCGACTGAGCCGGAGTGGGCAGAGGGAGGGAGGGAGAGTCAGGTTGCAGGGTGGCCGAGCAGTTTACACCGGGTTTAAGCAACTCACACACACGATGCAAACTGGTCCAATCTTCAAGTCAACGGGATATACACCTCAGTTAACAATGAATGACCTGTGGAGGAAGGAACTGGAGATGCTGCTTTTTATGGATGGAGGGAGGGAGGAAGTGACTGAGGGTAGGGAAAACCAAAGGGAGGGAGAGGTGAGGGACGGATTGGGGAGGGGAGAAGGAGAGGGGAAAGATCCTGGAGCGGTGAGGAGCGTGGGTGGATTGAGGGAGAGGGGGGAAAGTGGGGGAGGTGAGGAGAGTGGGCGAGGAGGAATAGAGGGAGAGGACTGGGGGAGGTAGGGAGTGGGGAATAGAGGGAGAGGAGGGCAGTGGGGGCGGTCAGGATGGATAGTAGGGGAGTATAGGGGGAGGTGAAAAGTGGGGGATAGAGGGAATAGGAATGGGGTAGGGAGGGGAGAGGAGTTATGGAAGGAAGGACTGAGGATAGGGGAAAGGCGAGGGAGGGAGAGGTGACAAAGGGATTGGGGAGGGGAGGAGGCGAGGGGAGGGAGGAGGCGAGGGAAAAGAAGAGGGAAAGGGAGGGAGCGATGAGGGGAAATGAGCTGTGCCTGCACAGTTGGGGGCTATGCTTGAGTGGTGCTATATTGCATTGGGGGGACGGTTGAGTGGTGGAATATTGCATTGGGGAACGGGTTGCGTTAGGGAACCAGGCCTCCCATGTGACAGGGACCCAACGGGTCCCACTTTATCTAGTCTACATTCAATTTCTTTACTTCCGTTTACATGTTAGGAAAAATAAACACAAGGGATGGAAAACATCAAGGGCGTTGAGTGCTTCCAAATGTCCCAGTTTAATGTAAGTGCGTGCTTGTGGTTGGTGTGGACTTGGTGAGCCTGTTTCCACACTGATGATACTGTTCCTAAACAAAATCTCATTGAAAGTGAAACTACTTCTAGAGTCATAGAGTCATACAGCGTGGAAACAGGCCCTTCTGCCCAACTTGCCCACACCGCCCACCATGCCCCATCTCCACCCGTTCCACGTGCCTGCGTTTGGCCCATATCTCTCTAAAACTGTCTTATTCATGTACCTGTCTATATGTTTCTTAAATGTTGCTGCCTCCCTTCTCTGGCAGCTCGTTCCATACTTTTGTTTAATGAACAGCTGCCCCAATATAAATTGAACAAATGCAAAAATGGCTCTTATTAGTTGAGGAATGACAGAATTATCATGTTGAGGGAGAAAGGAGAAGGTCGGTAACTGCACACAGCGTACGTCCATATTATCATGTGAAATGTGGATTAAAATTTGAGGTGAGATCTTTTGCCTGGTTTGGGTCATTGTATCACAAGCTCTACCTAACCAATGTGGGGAGAGGAACAATCAACGGTTCACACAGTCTGCTATCATCAAATTAATGACAACAAGCATTAAATATATAATTAGCATGCTAAAGAAGGGAATAGACATATTTACTAGACAAAAAGTAAAGATAGAGCTCTTAAAGATAGTGGAGTCAGGGAATATGGTGAGAAGGCAGGAACGGGGTATTGAATGTGGATGATCAACCATGATCACAGTGAATGTTGGTGCTGGCTCAAAGGGCTGAATGGCCTACTCCTGCACCTATTGTCTATTGTCTATACTATAAAAGTAGTGTCACAAGTTGTTCACAAGTGAATGAGTAAGACCTGGCTCGAAAATAGAATCTAACTAAAAGTATATGAAGATGAGAATTCACCAGTGAAATGGGTGAAGTCACTCCGAAGTCCGAAGTCACTGTGCATTTCAAAATCTGGAGGCCATTTCAAAGACTAGAGGGCATTTCAAAGATTAGAGGGCATTTCAAAGACTAGAGGGCATTCAGAACCTAGAAGGGGGTGGAAGATTGAAACGTTCACGCGGTTTCGACTAATGCAATCAACTCGACGTGCACAAACTGAAGATCAAATAGAACAAGTTGTCCTACAACTTTAGGCTGTGCACGCCACACGAAAGAAGAAGACGAACCTAGAGAGTATTGAAATACTAGGGAGCACAGGTTTGATGTGAGAACAGCATCGTCTAAAGGAGGTGTGCAGGGCAAGTTTTTTACACAGAGAGTTTTAGGTGCCTGGAATGCTCTACCAGTGATGGTGGTTGAGGTAGTGGTATTTAAGAGGCTTCTAGATAGGCGCATGGATATGCGGGGAATGGAGGGATAGGGATCATGTGCAGCAGAAGAGATTAGTTACATTTGGCACCATGTTTGGCAGGGACATGGTGGGCTGAACGGCCTGTTCCTCTGCTGAACTGTTCCACGTTAAAAGAATGCTGGAAAGAGAGCTGTGGAAATGCACAAATTAAGAGCAGCAGTGGGCCACACAGCCAAGTTTCAGTTAATCTCCCATGTGATCAATTTATCAGTTTGTGGAGGTTATTCATTTTAATCCCCATTAATTAAACAATCGAAACACTGGAAAGTTTAGTTTGAAATAGGAAAACATTAATAAAATATAGTTTCAAATACTGGGTTGGTCCATGATTGGTATTGGTTTATTATTATGAGTATTGCCACATGTACTGAGGTGCATTGAAAAGCCTTTCAATTTGTGGTGTGGAATTTGAGGTGCTCCCCTGCAATGTTGCTTGTCTACAATCAATTGTGATATTTAGATGCTATTTAACCTGTAAAGAAAGATGCTGGTTTACTCCAAAGGTAGACACAAAAAGTTGAAATAACAGTAGAGCAGACAGCGTCTCTGGAGAAAAGGAATGGGTGACGATTCGGGTCGAGATCCTTCTTCAGACTGAGAGTCAGGGGAAAATGAAATGAGAGCTAGAGAAGGTAAATGTAACAAATGAATAAATATGCAAAAAGCAAACATGATCAAGGAAAGGTGGAGCCCACAGAGTTCCATTGTTGGCGGTGGGGTTGGTGATATTGAGTTATACAGAGAGTGAAACTCAACAAGACGACAGTGAAACTAGTACGATGACTAGGGTGGGGGAGGGGCAGAACTGCATTGTTTCTGTCTGACATTTGCTTCACTGCTTCTGGCAGGAATCGATAGGTAAAGGCATAACTCATTGTTAAACGGAACATTATCCCTTTGGGAAGTTTATGTGGATTGGCAGCTGTTACGAATTTTATGTTGCGGAATGCTGTGAACCTGGAGGGAGATCAGTAAAATGTTTAATGAACAGATGCTGTAGCTAATAGGGAATGCGCGCAACATCAAAGGCAGGGAACACAGCACATTGTCTTTCTCAGGATTTCCTGCCAGCATCACTGGATCGTTGCAAACATGTGAATTAAGGGACAGAGGTTTCGGGGTAACGTGAGGGGGAACTTCTTTACTCAGAGGGTGGTGGCTGTGTGGAATCAGCTTCCAGCAGAAGTGGTGGAGGCAGGATCGATTTTAACATTTAAGAGTAAAGTGGATAGGTATATGGACGTGAAGGGAATGGAGGGGTATGGTCTGAGTGCAGGTAGATGGGACTAGGGGAAAACAAATGGTCGGCATGGACTGGAAGGGCCGAGAGGGCCTGTTTCCGTGCTGTAATTGTTATATGGTTATAAAAAAAAAAAAAAACATTTGCAGGAGAAGGTGAACGATTTGAAGGAAATGTTACTCAAGCCTTGTCATAGAGTCATACAGCTTGAAAACAGACCATTCTGCCCAACTTGCCCATGCCGACCAAAATGCCCCATCTACACCAGTTCCACCTGCCTGCATTTGGCTCATATCCCTCTAAGCCTTTCCTATCCATGTACCTTTTACCTGTGTCAACTACCTTTTCTGGCACCTCGTTCCATATACCCACCACCCTCTGTGTGAATAAATTGCCCCTCAGGCTCCCATTAAATTGGCCCCCTCTCAATTTAAACCTATGTCTTCTGGTTCTTGATTCACCTACTCTGGGTAAAGGGCTATTTATCTATTTACCTTATCTACCCCCCTCATGATCTCATACACCTCTACAAGATCACATCTTCATTGTCAGACCCTCTGAGGAGTAAAGTCCTATCCTGCACAACCTCACCTTATAGCTCAGGCCATCACAACATCCTCATTGTCACATGCCAATAAGGCCTTCTTCACCACCCTGAAACACGCTGCTGAGAGTGGAGGTTGAAGCAGATACAACAGTGGCATTTAGGGGACTTTTGGATAGGCACATGCCTATGCAGGGAATGGAGGTTAATGGATCATTTGTAGGCAGATATGGATTGGTCTTAGCATCATGTCAGCACAGACATTGTGGGGTGAAGGGCCTGCTCCAGTGCTGTGTTGTATTGTTCAATGTTCTAACCTTGAGTATTGTCTCCAGTGCCGGAAGCTGATGCAAAAGAAAGAGGCATTCAAATACTGAAAGCAATCCACAGAACAGATGTGACTGCACTTTGGTGTAAGTTGTAGGAAACGGAGAGAAGGTATGAAACTCCAACTCCACAATTCAAAGGTGACTTTTTAAATCAATGCAAATAAAATGATGCAGTAAAGACAGCTTTAGAAAAGGGTGGCACAATGGCGCAGCTGGTAGAGCAGCTGCCTCACAGTGCCTGAAACCTGTGCCTTATCCTGACCTCTGTGTAGAGTTTGCACATTCTCCCTGTGACTGTGTGGATTGCCCCCAAGTACTCTGGTTTCCTACCACATCCCAAAGATGTTACTTGGCCTCTGTCAATTGCCGCTAGAGTTTTGGGGAGAATATGGGAGAGTGGGATAACATAGGACTAGCGTGAATGGGTGATCGATTGTTGCCGTGGACTGAAGGGCCCATTTCCATGTTGTATCTTTCAATCAATCAATACAATTAGTTTAAATTAAATTGCTTAGAGTGATGAAACTATACAGCAAGGATGCCCAGTGGTCCAATTCATCGATGCTGACCAAGACAAGGGACCTTTTCTTGAGTAGCTTCCACTTCTCTGCTGTAGGAATGCAATCTCTGACATTCAATGCAATTAAACAACTCACGGGGCAACGGCAACTGGTGAACTGGAATTTACCTTGAGCATTCTGTTTGTTTGTCACCTCGTAGGATCCCCTTATTGAAAAGAAGAAAGCCCAGCGGTGTTCAGTGATGAAGTCAGTGGTAAGTGTTAATGCAATTCTACTTCAACTAACATTCACTTTGTTAAGCGTCGAATACCAGAGGGAAATGGCCTGATTGAGTGAATGTGGAAAAGCATATTTGCACTAGTGGGAGAGTCTAGGACCAGATGCCGTGGACTCAGAATAAAGGACAAACCTTGAGAAAGGCAATGAGGAGCAATTTCTTTAGTCAGGTAACGAATCTGTGGGATTCATTGCCACTGAAGGCTGTGGAGGTCCAGGATATCAATGGATATTTTTAAGGTCGAGATTGACAGATTCTTGCTTAGTACATGGGTGTCAGGGGTTATGGGGAGAAGGCAGGAGAATGGGATTGGGAGGGAAAGATCAGCCATGATTATATGGCGGAGTAGACTTAATGGGCCGAATGGACTAATTCCACGCCTAAAACTTATGAACATAGGGCCAGGTAATGTTCTGAACATGAGGAAAAGCTTTCTGTGGCCAATTCGGGCAGTTCAGCTGTTGACTGTTCCATAAATACGACTGATGTCCCTTTGCCAACTTATCATGTTCCAGATGGATTACATTGGAAAGTCGCTGCAAATATAATCATTCTCATAAGAGATTTCTAGTGCTTGAGATTTGAGTTACTGAAACTCACCGTATCACCATAAATAAAGGCATAATCTATTCTTTCCAGTCAGTCTTACGCCACTCTTTGCCTGAAGCTCTTCAAATGGCAGGTGATGAAAGAAAACAGGTTTTGTAGCACCTTTTCTTTTCCTTTTTCACGGACAATTTATTTTCTAACTTCTTGAATGTCATGGCCTTGGTTATTACACACAACAGTTCAGTAAAATAATCAGGCTATTGCCTTGCTCTGAGTAAATAAACATCAATAAGACGGAACAGTGGCAGAGTACAGCATAGAGTCCCAGGTTCGATCCTGACTGTGGGTGCTCTCTGTATGGAGTTTGTACGTTCTCCCTGTGACCACATGGATTTTCTCTGGGTGCTCTGCTTTCCTCCCACATTCCAAAGATGTGCAGGTTAGTAGGTTAATTGGATCCTGTAAAATTCTCCCTAATGTACAGGATAGAATTAATATACAGGTGATCGCTGATCGGCACAGATTCAATGGGGCTCTATGACCTGAACCATGCTGTATCTAATCTAAACTAATAAGAAGAAACAGAAGTCTTAGTTCTGATCTTGGTCTTGCTGCTGCTTTGCCTTTTAAACACGTGCGTAAGGTTCATCTTTCCGTCCAAACCTTTGGATGCCTCTTCCTTTCCAGTTCAGGAGCACAGCGTAAAGAAGATATTTGAACAGAAAATTTAAAAAAAAACAGAAAATGTTGGAAAACACTCAGCGGGTCAGGTAGCAACTGTGGAGCAAAAAGCAGAGTTAACTTTCAAGGGAAGATCTTTCATTAGAACTTTGAAACATTGGCCGGATGCTGCCTAAACATTTCCAACATTTTCTGCTGTAGTTCATATTTCTAGCAGCACCTGCAATATGTTCACTATAGATGACCATAATTAATCTTTATTGGCAAGATCAAAATTGTAATTATTTTAACAGCGAGCATTAACTACGTAGTGTATGAATGAACTGATAGAAATCACTAAAGCTAGATTACTCCACCATTTAAATCAAATAACGCAGTGTTAGATATACAAAAATAGCAGATACTATGGGCTAATTTTGAAGAAGTTAAATGGTTATTAATTTTTAGAATAGCTCTGACTGACAGCAGATGCAAATTCTCTGTCAGTCAAAGAGAGTCTACCCTATCTATGCATCTCATAAATGTATACTCTTCCATCAGGCCTCTCCCGAACCTTCGAAGCTCCAGAGAAAGCAATCCAAGTTTGTCCAACCTCTCCTTATAGTTGATACCCTTTAATTAAGGCAGTGGCCTGATAAACATAGAAACATAGAAACATAGAAAATAGGTGCAAGAGTAGGCCATTCGGCCCTTCGAGCCTGCACCCTTTCCAAATGCAAATCAGTTATCTGCTCCCAAAGCTTTGAACAAGTGGAAATTCTTAGCAGGTGGAGGTGTACACTGCCAATCTTATAATCAGCAACGCCATAGCTGAGGTCAATCTTTCTGACATTTGAAGCTCAGCACAGGTGCCTTTGCCTTAGCAGACATTGGGGGGGGGGGGGGGGGGGGGGGGGGGGGGGGGGGGGGGGGGGGGGTGGGGTGGTTGGGTATATAGATTGGTACATTTCTGGGACTGGCTTTTCAACCACCAATGCCTGTGATGCAGATCTCCATCTGCCTGCACATGATCCATATCCCTCCAATCTCTGCATATCCCTGTGCCTATCTAAAACCCTTTTAAATACGACTATCGTCTCTGCTTTCACCACCGTGCCTGGCAGTGCGTTTCAGGGTCCCATCACTCGATGCAAAAAAACTTGCCACGCTCAACTCCTTTAAACTTTTTCTCTCTGACCTCAAAGCTGGGCCCTCTCATCTTTGACATTTCTACCCTAAAAAAAAGTTTCTTTATTAGTAAAACATTATGGGGTTAAGGCACGGAAATGGGGTTGAGGGAAAAATAGACGAGGCACGATCAATTTGCGCAGCAGAATGGCCTAATTCTTCCCCTATGTCTTATAGTCTTATTATCTTATGTTCTGATAGTCTACCCTATCTATGCATCTCATAATTTTATACTCTTCTATCAGGTCTCTCCTGAACCTTCGAAGCTCCAGAGAAAGCAATCCAAGTGTGTCCAACCTCTCCTTATAGTTAGTTGATACCCTTTAATTAAGGCAATGTCCTAATAAACCTTTTCTGCACCCTCTCCAAATATTCTTCCTGTAATGGGGAAACTAGAACGTCACACAATATTCCAAATGCAGCCCAAACAAAATTTATCAAGCTGCAACATGACTTCCTGACTCTTGCACTCAACACCCTGACTGATGGAAGCAATATTAGCCATGGCCATCAGCCAATATTTTGTACAGCCACAACACTGTGAAATATTGCACATTCTGACTTGATTTGACATTTTTCTTGCTTTTTTTGTTGTGTCCATTGTCCTTATTATTTATCTGTTACGTTTGAGCTCCGTTCGGGCAGTGCGCCTGAAATGTTGTTGTATGTATTTACAATGACAATAAAGTGTATTATTATTATGAAGCATACCATATGCGTTTACTATTCTAATACTTTGCCTTACCACTTTTAGATCTTAGTTTTAGTTTTAGAGATAGAGCATGGAAACAAACCCTTCCGCCCACTGTGTCCATGCTGACCAACAATCAACCATCACTAGTGTTGTACTACACGCCAGGGACAAATTATAGAATCCAATTGTCCTACAAATCTGCACATCTGGAATGTGGGAAGAAACTGGAGTACCCAGAGAAAACTCACGCTGTCACAGGGAGAATGTACAAACTCCGTACAGACAGGACCCATGCTGAGGATCGCGCTGTAAGGCAGCAACTCTACTGCTGCGCCACAGTGTTGCTTTCTGGAAGCCACAGACATGGATATAGCCATGTTACAACATTTTGAGATTTAAAAAATCAAGTGTGCAATTTATCCCATCAGATAAAGCAGAAAAAGAAGTTTAATTTGACTCACATTCATATCTTCAGCATTAAAAAAGTTATGGTCATTTTCATACTGGGAAATGAGCATCTTGTTCCCTATTGCTTTTCCATTGACTTAACACAAAAGCTGTGATCAAGGACAGTCAAAAGCCCATAACTTTCTTAAAAATTAAGAGAACTGAATGAAATTTTAAGTTATTATAGATTGAAGCATTCTGAAACAAATATAAAACATCTTACTTGGATGATCTGAAATTAAAGCATTTAATTGGTTAATTACCTAATTGTAGTCAATTACAAAATTGACCGTTGTGACGGAAATAGTAATAAACACCCAGACTCTCTTGAAAATTCAATAATGTGATATTCTCAAGATCAGAACTTTAATATTATTGTATTATATGCTGTAAGTCCGTAACAGATAGATAATCAAATTACAATTTCTAGCAATAGACCAAGTCTTTATGGAGAAGATCAGTTGCTAGCTGGTACATTGGCATATCATAATCAGTAGCATCATCATTCTCCTCAGATTGTTACCAATAAGCAACTCTGTACACCTTGTTTTTCCTCAACTTTTCAATTTTGGCATTGTACACTACAGGTTTTTGCTCTTCAAACCACGCATGACATGCCTTTCTGCCCACTACTTTCCCATTAAGAATGTCCTGTAGATTCAATTTCTTAAGAAAAGGATATATTTTTTAAATAGCCTAAGTATCCAAATAACAAACTAATCCCATTCACACAAGATTTCACATAATAACATGATTTTTAAATCTCACCGTCATGAATTCATATGCCAGAAGGATGTTTAATTCCCATAAATTAATCTAGAAACATCCACTCAATATAATCAAAATTTTAATTTTTTTGCACAATACATGGGACTAAAACTGATATTTAGTATACAAATATGGACTATGGGTAGACAATAACACAAAATATAGACGACATGATTGTCTAAAAAAAAGAGCATTTAAATCATCTTGCAAGTGGGTTTTTCTGGAACGCGATCGATTGGAACGTTGCATTTGTGAATTTGAACCCCATATTGGCAGGAAAAACACTGCCAGTTCGTATGGGGCCCAAATCACATTTTCGCAATGTACAATTTGATTAAAGCCATCCCAAGAAGCATGTTTATATGTAAAATAAACAACTTACCTGTTGTTTTATCCCGTTCATGATCCGTCACATTGTAGGCGTTGAGGGCGTTAGAAGTCGCTTTTTATTTTAATCAAATCATTAAATTGTCTCCGATAAACAAAAACAAAATTGGGAACAGAAGTCGGATCGATTTTTCTTCAGCAGCTAGCAGCCCGAGGAAGTCCGCCTCCAACAGGCAGGAGAAAACGGCATTTTAATCCCGTCCCCCCCCACCCCCTCAAAGGCAACAAAGTCGCGCATACGGCCAGTGGCAGAACTGCAGCGCCGCTGAAGGTAAGTTTTGTAACATCGCTACCAACTTGGAGCCCAAGATCCTTCCGTGTATCAAAGCTGTTTTTTTGGCCAAGCTACTAAGCCCAGGCATAGTTAGGCCAATTGAAGCATTTGTTTATTGTTGCAGAATTCTATGTGTATTTTTATGTAAAGTTTACTGATGATTTATGCTTCGGTGTGTTTGTGAGTATGTAGCTGTAAGCAACATTTTCATTGTACCTGTTCCTCACTGTACCCATGCTTATCATAATTAATTCGACTTGACTTGACACTGAACTGTAGATACAAGGATCTGCAGATGCTGGTTTACAAAAAACGAAACAAAATGCTGGAGTAACTCAGCAGGTCAGGGATCTTCTCTGGAGAACATGGAGAGGCCCAAAGAAAGGTCCCCATCTGAACCATCAAGTCCGAAGAAGGGTCCCGTCCCAAAACATCACCCATCCATATTCTCAGAGATGCTGCCTGATTCACTGAGTTGCTCCAGCATGTTGTATTTTGTTTTGACACTACACTGTTCTTGTTGACTTTGCCTTCCTTAGAATACAAACGCAACGTTTGCAAACACTCAGCAAGTAGGGAAGTGTTTGCAAACGGAAAGAAGAGGAACTTTCCAATTTAACAACAGTGGTCATCACAATGGGAAAAAACTGTATCTAAACTCAACTATCTTACTGTGCATCAGGTTTGATTGCAGTCATTGTAAATTGAAGTGCCACTCTAAGGTACTTACAGCTTTTAGAATTGATGACAAAAGATGGAAGGAAAAAGGTTGCTCATTGAAGGTCCGTAATGATGTTCAATCATCCTCTCAGAAGGCAATGTTGACAGCTTGGAAGAGAGCCGGATTCCCTCCTTCTTGGCTGCTCCTGCCAGCTGTGTTCATGCAGCCGAGAAATAGATGACAGCATTACAAGCCAGTTAACGAAAAAGCCCTAAAGAATTTCACTAGATCAAAGCTCTAAAAAGACTAACAATGAAACTCAAAAGCCAGCCTGGAATGGTTGTGTGAAATGGCTGGAATATTAAATAGCCTCAGGCATGTTTTGAAGTTGAACTGGATCCAACATCCTTTTCCATTGGGCCAAACAGGGATGTAACCCTAACTAAAATTCCCATGATTGGAGATTCCAAATTTAACAAAATGAAGTCCCCATCACCACCGATTGTGGAATTACTTCTTTTTTTCCACATCACAACCAATTTCGCACTTACGATAAAGACGTAGATTATTGGTTGTAAAATCAAATTAAGATATCCTAATGCCACAGAAGCGGCTACATAAATGTAGATTATTTGCTTCTCAATTACCCAAATCTGAATTGGAGACATTTCTCAATTAGCCCATAGATTAAATGGGCACGGCAATATCGATGACATTACTTGTTGGCTCCTGCGCTTAGTGTTATAGGTATCACAGGGCGGCCCGATGGTGTTGCGGTAGAGTTGCCCCCTTACAGTGCCGGTGCCAGGGTGGAAGATTGCAACCTTCACGTGGTCCGCGCTGTTTCGACTAATGCAATCGACCCGGCGTGCACAATCAAATAAGATCAAATAGAACAAGTTGTCCTACAACTTTGGGCTGTGCACGCCATACGCAAGAAGAAGAAGCAGTGCCTGTGCCCTGGGTTCAATCCTGACTATGGGTGCTGCCTGTACGGAGTTTGTACGTTCACCCCGTGACCTGCCTGGGTCTCTGGTTTCCTCCCACATTCCAAAGACATTCGGGTTTGTAGGTTAATAGGCTTGGTATAACTGTAAATTGTCCCTCGTATGTGTAGGGTAGGGTAGTGTTAGTTTGCGGGGATCATTGGTCAGCACAGATTTGGTGGGCCAAAGGGCCTGTTTAAGCACTGCATCTCTAAACTAAACTAAATGAAAAACATGTATCCTTGGAGCCTAATGCATTCATTAGGCTACAAGGATACAGTATATGTCCTTACCAGTTGGTGGAACAGTGCGCAGATCACATCACTATATTACTTCTCTATATTTCAACCTTTTTCAAATAGAATGTAAAAGTATTTATTAAATTAGTATTATTCATTGCAGAAATCATATTAGTTTCCTTTAGATTTAGAGGTAAGCATGGAAACAGGCCCGCCAGCCCACTGAGTCCACACCGACCATTGACCACCCGTTCGCAGTGGTTCTATGTTATCCCACAATATAAATGTGTCGATCCACTTCTTACATTCCCAGACAAGATAATATAAGAAACAAAAAGACAGAGAGGCCCTCCTGTACCAGAAGCCTACTGCACCACGTGTAATCATTGCAATCATGTCCTGCCCTTTGACATTACTAAACTTTACCATCATTCTATGGTTTTCAAATTCACAAATAAAGTTCAAGTAAGTCTCCACTCTTTGTTCCTGGTTTAATCAACTGATAATTGCCTTATGGGCTTTCATGACCGTATACCGTCCTGGAAATCTTAATTGTACAAATGGTGCCCAAACCAAAAGTAGTTATTATTGTAAGGCAGCACAGTGGCACAGCTGGGTGTGCTGCCGTCTCATAATGCCAGAGACCCGGGTTCGATCCTGACCTCAGGTCTGTCCGTGTGGAGATTGCATGTTCTCCCATTGAGCTCTTGAGTTTCTTCTGGGTGCTCCCGTTTCCTCACACATCCCAAAGATGTTTGGGTTGTAGGTTAATCGGCCTGAGTAAAATTGTTATATCTCGAAGCTAAACTAAACTAAACTAGTATGACCTATATCTATGGCCTCTGGTCCTAGACTCTCCCACTAGTGACCTTGTACAGGTTTACAAAAGTCTGAGGGACATCGATAGGATAGATCATCAGAATCTTTCTCCCAGGGCAGTGGCGTCTGGAACTGGAGGGCAGAGATTTAAGGTGAGAGGGAGATATTTAAAAGAAACATGAGGGGTAGGTTCTGCACACAGTGGGTATGGTGAATAGCTGGAATGAGTGGCCAGAGGAGGTAATAGAAGCAGATACAATTACATTAAAAACATTTGGGATATGTACTTGGTAGGAAAGGAGGCAGAGGGATGGGGTCAAGTGGGATTAGTGAAGAGAGGCATTATGGTGAGCTTTCATGAAGTGCACTGAAGAGTTTGAGTTTGAGTTTGGGGCCTCGTCTCTGTGCCGTCAGTCTCTATGGATCCATGAGTCACTTGAATTGCCTGCACACAATCAGACCATTTTCACTTCTGTGCCTATTCATAAAACGGTCAGCTCCTATTTATAACGTGAACCTGTAAACAGCTTAAGTGAACCTGGGATCATAATGAGATTGACACCGACGTCTGTACAATAGCTACGTTTCGTTCATCTTAAATGAAAAACCTCTTTAAAACATGGTTCTGAAGTGACAGGCTTGAGAGTGCTGTAAAATAACTTATCGTGACTTAGCAACAGAGTAGCGTCACAGGGGCACTGTGTAATTCAGCACAGTGTCATTCCAGCATGCCTCAACAAATGTTTTGACAGCACTCCTCGATTATTCTCATTTGCCTCAAACTTGCCTTGCTGCCCTTTTCACTTTCAAATATTTAATCTATCTATGGTAGTGGGGCAGGGAAGAGCACAGGAATGTAGAACATTAAAGTGATAAAGGACAAGGTGAGAGTGCGTGCCAGAGAAAGTTCTGTTAGGAAGCGACGTTTGTGGACTCGCAGGGCAGGATAAAAGGCAAAACTGAATAGGGTTACTCTTTGTAGGTTGCAACCTGGACTAGTATCTACATACGTTATAAGTGCAGAATTAGGCAAATTGGCCCATCAAGTCTACTCTGCCATTCCACCTGTAGAGTTGTGGATCAAGGGCTGAGGTGGGATTAATTATAAATCCATTCTTGGTTAGCACAGACATGATGGGCTGAATGGCTTCTTTCAATGTTGTGAATTGTTTTCAACACATGATTTATTTTTACAGCACTCACCCTTAGCTATGTGGTCACTGCTACATATCAGGAAGAAAGCCATATGAAATAGCTGTAAAGATCACGAGGACTTTTTGGATAATGCTGAGATTTCCAGCAATTCCCTGGACATTGACACTTACAGTATCTCAGTATTGATGCTTGAAACAACGCTGTGAAATTTGCTCCGAATGCCTTCTAACAACTTTCTCAGCATTTAGGGCAGCACAGTGGAGCAGCTGGTGCAGCTGTTGCCTTCACAGCACCAGAGACCCCAGTTCGATCCTGACCTTGGGTGCTGACTGTGTGGAGTTTGCACGTACTCCCTGTGGCTATGTGGGTTTCCCCCCACATCGTAAAGATGTGTGGATTTGTAGGTTAATTGGCTTCTGTAAATTGTCCCTAATGTAGAGAGTGGATGAGAATGTGGGAAAACTAGTGTGCACAGGTCATCGATGGTCGTGGTGGGCCGAAACATGCTCTAGCTCTAAAACGAAAACTAAATCTGTCTCCAGCACACTGATTATCTGTCTCCATAGTCTGTTGTAAGTCAACGACTGTACAGGTCCTGCTTGCGACATTCAGCCCTGGGATCATTTGTCAGATCTGTGTTTAGTTGTAACAGACTCACACAGATTCACACAGACGTACATGCACCCGACACTTAAACCGCACTTTAACAGCACAATGCTTCCTAATATAATCAGTGCAGTTGAATGATGGTTTCAAGTCACTGGTATTTATCCTTTCACTATGACAAAGAGTATGACACTTAATAATATGTCATAGTCATATGACATTGGAAATTCTTAATGCCTCGCTTAAAGCCCACTCAGTAATTTACATAAATAGAAATATGTCAGCACAGTTCTCGGGTGCAGTCTCAGCATTTAGTACCACTCAAATTATAATTCCACTCACTGTCCGTGTGCAGTTACATTCACGCACATTTCTTCCACTCAGCTGAGGGATGAAGGCTGCGTTATTAGTCAACTCTAAGCCCCCAAGCCATAGAGCAGGTGAGTGTTTCAATAAATGTTTAGTCTGATGTAAATTACTTTATAATTACCGTTTTGTTTGTGGTTTTGTGTGGCTGGATCACATTGATGCTGTCTTGTGCAAAATGTTTATGAGCTTAATTTCAAGGGAGAGATGAAAGGCCAGTGGCTCAAACTATAAATTGTAGTCATAGAGACATACAGTACCATAACGGAACCTTCGGCCCAACTTTTCCATGCTGACTAATCTAAGCTAGTCCCATTTTCCCGCATTTTGATTCATATCCATCTAAACCTTTCCTATCCATGTACCTGCCCAAGTGTCTTTTAAATGTTGTTATTGTACCTGCCTCAACTACCTCTTCTGGCAGCTCATTCCATATATGCAGCAACCTCTGAGTGAAAATGTTGCCCCTCAGGTTCCTATTCAATCTTTCTCCTCGCACCTTTACACCGATGTACACCATATCACCTGTATTATTGTTATCAACTCTCTTTGTTAGTTATAGAACAAGATAGTACAGGAGCAGGCCCTTCAGCCCACAATGTCTGTGCAGAACATTATGCCATTTTAAACTAACGTCTTCCATATCCCTCCATTCTCTGCATATCCACCTACAATAGACAATAGGTGCAGGAGTAGACCATTCGGCCCTTCGAGGCAGCACCGCCATTCAATGTGATCATGGCTGATTATCCCCAATCAGTACCCTGTTCCTGCCTTCTCCCCATATCCCATGACTCTGCTATTTTTAAGAGCCCTATCTTGCTCTCTCTTGAAAGCATCCAGAGAAACTGCCTCCACCGCCCTCTGAGGCAGAGAATTCCACAGACTCACCACTCTCTGTGGGAAAAAGTGCTACCTCATCTCCGTTCTAAATGGCTTACTCCTTATTCTTAAACTGTGGCCCCTGTTTCTGGACTCCCCCAACATCGGGAACATGTTTCCACCCTCTAGCATGTCTAAGCCCTTAAAAATCTTATATGTTTCAATGAGATACCTATCCGAAAGCTTCTTAAAAACTTCTATTTTATCTGCCTACACCACCGCCCTGGCAGTGCGTTCCAGGCACCCAACATGTTCTGTGTAAGAAAACCTTGCCCGATACATATCTTTTAAACTTTCTCACTCTCTCTTGAAAGGCTCGAGGCTATGCTCTCTAGTCTTTGATATTTCTATCCCAGGAGAAAAGTTTATCAACAAACACTACTAAATTGTTTAAACAAGATTTGCCCTGAATAAATCAATTTTCCTCGGGAAACTACTAATCCTGCCCTGATAAAATATTCATCAAAGCATTCCCATCCTTTGAGGTTAATCACCCCAGCCTGCAGTTGCTGGGCTCATCTACCCTCTTTTTGGAACGGTTTGTAACATTTCCCACTCTCCGCTTTTATGGCATCAACTCCTGCATCCAAATCGCATTGAAACGTTGCGATCTGGGTTTACATGGGAGAATGTGCAATCTTCACACATGCCATACCGGAGACCAGGATTGTACACTACTTTGCTGCAGCTGCAAGGAGGCAGCTGTTCCAGCTGCACCACTGCTGTAAATCCCTGCAAAAACCGCAGCACAGCGTGGGAGTTTCCAGACTTTCTAATTTGCTTCTACTCAAGGTGCAGAATGGGAAATTAAAAATGTCCACACCTTTATGACTTGTTCCCATATTCCCTTCAAAATCCCTGGATCATTATCAAAGTACCATACCTCTACCCCTACCATACAAAATCAGTCATTTTTAAAAATACATTATTTAATTAACTTTGAACATATACAATATATTTTGCTTAATTTTGGAAGCATCCTCTTCCCTGATGTAGACAAATGCAAAGCATTCATTTTGCATCTCAGCATCCAAGTGCAAATTCCCATTTTTCAACCTCATGGGAAATCTGAAATAAAGACAGATATTTCTGGAAAATTACTCATTGCCTTCAAATTACAAACATAGAATACTAGAAAGTCTTGCTGGTTGTGTTGCATCTATCAAGAATGAAACATTTAAAGCTCTCTCCATTACTTTATCTCATGTAAGCCTACAGTCCCAAGGGAGCTCAAGGCTACCGCAAGACAATGCACTGGCCTCTATGCTGCTAAGAAAGTGATCACAACTGCCGAGAAGTTGGAATTATAGTCTATGTCCATGAAGAGCAAGAGGGGTTAACATTCCGCACTCCCTCCGACATGCTCCATCTGCATCTCAATTGGAAATATCTCGGGGAAAGTCTGGAAACCAGGTTTGATCCCACTCTGGGCTGCAGATTATGCTGCGATTTGCAAGAGGTCGGCATAGTGGCACAACCAGCAGAAAGCTTCTTTGCAGCTCCAGTGACCCGGGTTCAATCCCAGCCTTGGATGCTGCCTCTGTGGAGATTGCATGTCCTCCCTGTGACAGTTTCATCCCGGATCTGATTTCCTCCCACATCCCAAACACCTGTGGGTTAGTGAGTTAAACCGCCACTTTACATTGCCTCTAGTTTGTAGGTGTTAATGGAATCTGGGAGGTTAGAAACATAGAAACAAAGAAATTAGGTGCAGGAGCAGGCCATTCGGCCCTTCGAGCCTGCACCGCCATTCAATATGATCATGGCTGATCATCCAACTCAGTATCCTGTACCTGCCTTCTCTCCATACCCCCTGATCCCCTTAGCCACAAGGGCCACTTAAATCCTTCTTAAATATGGCCAACGAACTGGCCTCAACTACCTTCTGTGGCAGAGAATTCCACAGATTCACCACTCTCTGTGTGAAAAACGATCTTCACATCTCGGTCCTAAAAGACTTCCCCCTTATCCTTAAACTGTGACCCCTTGTCCTGGACTTCCCCAACATCAGGAACAATCTTCCTGCATCTAGCCTGTCCAACCGCTTAAGAATCTTGTAAGTCTCTATGAGATCACCCCTCAATCTTCTAAATTCCAGCGAGTACAAGCCGAGTTTATCCAGTTTTTTCTTCATATGGAAGTCCTGCCATTCCAGGAATCAGTCTGGTGAACCTTCTCTGTACTCCCCCCCTCTATGGCAAGAATGTCTTTCCTCAGATTAGGAGACCAAAACTGTACGCAATACTCCAGGGTGTGGCCTCACCAAGACTCTGTACAACTGCAGTAAAACCTCCCTGCTCTTGTACTCAAATTCTTTTGCTATGAATGCCAACATACCATTTGCTTTCTTCACATCCTGCTGCACCTGCATGCCTACTTTCAATGATGGTGTACCATGACACCCAGGTCTCGCTGCATCTCCCCTTTTCCTAATCGGTCACCATTCAAATAATAGTCTACCTTCCTGTTTTTGCCACCAAAGTGGATAACCTCACATTTATCCACATTATACTGCATCTGCCATGCATTTGCCCCATTCACCCAGTCTATCCAAGTCATCCTGCAGCTTCCTACCATCTCCTCACACCTAACAAAGCTTCGTGTCATCGGCAAACTTCGAGATGTTGCATTTAATTCCCTCGTCCAAATCATTAATGTATATTGTAAATAGCTGGGGTCCCAACACTGACCCCACTAGTCACTGCCTGCCATCCTGAAAAGGACCCGTTCACTCCTACTCTTTGCTTCCTGTCTGCCAGCCAGTTCTCTATCCACATCAATACTGAACCAGCAATACCATGTGCTTTAAGTTTGTATACCGATCTCTTGTGTGGGACCTTGTCGAAAGCCTTCCGAAAGTCCAGATATAACACATCCACTGCTTCTCCCTTATCCACTCTACTAGTTACATCCTCAAAAAATTCAATAAGATTCTTCAGACATGATTTACCCTTCGTGAATCCATGCTGACTTTGTCCAATGATTTCACCACTTTCCAAATGTGCTGCTATCCCATGTTTAATAATTGACTCTAGCAGTTTCCCCACTACCGATGTTAGACTAACTGGTCTGTAATTCCCCGTTTTCTCTCTCCCTCCCTTTGTTAAAAAGTGGGGTTACAAAGCTACCCTCCAATCCTCAGGAACTACTCCAGAATCTAAAGAGTTTTGAAAAATTATAACTAAGGCATCTGCTATTTCTGCGGCTACTTCCTTAAGTACCCAGCCTGGGATACACCACTTTCCGATTAACCTGGATTTCACTCATTTCCTCCATCTCATTTGACCCGCGATCCCCTGCTATTTCCGGCAAATTATTTATGTCTTCCTTAGTGAAGACAGAACCAAAGTAGTTATTCAATTGGTCTGCCATGTCCTTGTTCCCCATGTTTCTGACTGCAAGGGACCTACATTTGTTTTAACTAATCTTTTGCGCTTCACATATCGATAAAAACTTTTGCAGTCAGTTTTTATGTTTCCTGCCAGTTTTCTTTCATACTCCATTTTTCCTTTCCTAATTAAGCCCTTTGTCCTCCTCTGTTGGTCTCTGAATTTCTCCCAGTCCTCTGGTAGGCTGCTTTTTCTGGCTAATTTGTACGCTTCATCTTTTTCTTTGATACTATCCCTGATTTCCCTCGTTATCCATGGATGCACCACCTTCCCTGATTTATTCTTTTGCCATACTGGGATGAACAATTGTTGTAGTTCATCCATGCAGTCTTTAAATGCCTTCCATTGCATATCCATCGTCAACCCTTCAAGAATCAATTGCCAGTCCATCTTGGCCAATTCACGTCTCATACCCTCAAAGTTACCTTTCTTTAAGTTCAGGACCCGTGTTTCTGAATTAACAATGTCACTCTCCATCTTAATGAAGAACTCAACCATATTATGGTCACTCTTGCACAAGAGGCCACGTACAACAAGGCTGCTAACTAACCCTTCCTCATTACTCAATATCCAGTCTAGAATAGCCTGCTCTCTCGTTGGTTCCTCCACATGTTGGTTTAGAAAACTATCCCGCATACATTCCAAGAAATCCTCTTCCTCAGCACCCCTGCCAATTTGATTCACGCAATCTATATGTAGATTGTTGATGGGGTGTCGGAAGAATAACAAATGGGATGAATATAGGTTGCTTTGCTGCGCAATTTTGATTTAGATATTGCATCTCTGCGTGTCAGGGAGATGGTGGTCTTATTATGTTAGTGGTTCCTTCATCCTTCATGAGTCTTGATGCATGTTCAGACATTGGTGGGCTTAGAAGAGTCACATGGGTATTTTGAAGGGCTGAAACAAGAATGATTACGCGGGGAGCCAACCAGGGAAGCTACTTGGCTTTGAAGGTGAACTTGGTCAGGCATAATTTTTTTTCTCAGCACCATCATTATGTATGAGCTGTTTCTGTTGCTGATAAAAGTTAAGATCTTCCTTTGAACACGCCAGAGTTTTTTTTTAATGAAAGTGTTGCATTTTATACTGGCAGATGAACCAAACTCCTGGCACACTGTTTGAAAAGCAATTGAGGAAGCAGCTTCAAAACCTTTTTCTTTAACTTTGAACTGTGGGCGATTTGTGAGAAGGTTTTCTATCTAAGCAACGGGTCTGCTTCCATGAGGAGCTGCTCAGAAATAGAATAAAAATGTACCGAGCCAGTACTTGGAAATTTAGTGAAGGGAGCACCGAGAGACTTCAAGAGATTGAAACAACCTGACATTTTACAGAATGTCGAAACAAAAAATTGCAGATGCTGGTTAATACATGAGTGGTAGGGACACAAAGTGCTGGTGTTACTCAGCAGGTCAGGCAGCAACTGGAGACCGTGGATATGTGGATTTTCATGTCGAGTCTGAAGTTCAAGGACCCATCTTCAGAACCAACTCGAAACATCACCTATCCATGTTCTCCAGAGATGCTGCCTGACCCGCTGAGTTACTCCAACACGTTGTGCCCTTTAGTGACATTTTACAGGTGGAATTTAACACAGAGAAGTGTGAAGCAATACATTCTGGTAGGAATAATGAGGTGATATACATTAAATAATACAATATAATAAGATACGCAGCAGCAGAGAGATGGAGGAGCACAGAAAAGTTTGAAGATAAAAGCTTGAGTGGAGAACCACTAAAGCATTGGCTTGAATAAAGGAAATAGACCATAGAAGGAAGGAACATGAGCATAACCTTTCTAAGTCACTTCGGAGGCTTGAACTTCAATACTGTATTCTGATCAGGTCACCAACACTAGGAATGATGCTGAGGAATCAACTGAGAAAGCAAATGGTATGTTGGCCTTCATAACAAGATGAGTTATGTATCGGAGCAAAGAGGTCATTCTGCAGTTGTACAGGGCCCCTTGTGAGACCACACCTGGAGTAGTGTGTGCAGTTTTGGTCTCCCAATTTGAGGAAGGTCATTCTTGCTATTGAGGGAGTGCAGCGTAGGTTCACAAGGTTAATTCCCGGGATGGCGGGACTGCCATATGTTGATAGAATGGAGCAGCTGGGTTTGTATACTCTGGAATTTAGAAAGATGAGAGGGGATCTTATTGAAACATATAAGATTATTAAGGGTTTGGACACGCTAGAGGCAAGAAACATGTTCCCGATGTTGGGGGAGTCCAGAACCAGGGGCCACAGTTTAAGAATAAGGGGTAAGCCATTTAGAACAGAGAAAAAAATTTTCACACAGAGAGTTGTGAATCTGTGGAATTCTCTGCCTCAGAGGGCGGTGGAGGCTGGTTCTCTGGATGCTTTCAAGAGAGAGCTAGACAGAGCTCTTAAAGATAGCAGAATCAAGGGATATGGGGAGAAAGCAGGAACGTGGTACTGATTGTGGATGATCAGCCATGATCACATTGAATGGCGGTGCTGGCTCGAGGGGCCGAATGGCCGACTCCTACACCTTTTGTCTATTGTCTATTGAAGAGATGCTGAGAGAGAGTTACGAGAAGGACCAGTTATGTGGGAAGTCTGACAAAACTGAAATTATTCAAAGAGACAGTCACCATGGTGGCTGATTGGTGGCCACGTTGGCACTACATATGCACAGTCCATAAATTGCAATCCTTTGACAACAGCAAGACGATTAGCAAAGGGAGCTCTATATCAGCTTCTTCAATGCTTTCTTTCAAGCTTGTGTACAAATGCAAATGACTCTATTGTTCAGAATTAAATATGTGAGTTCTCACTGGTGGTTATAAAGTTATAGTCATGCAGAGTGGAAACAGGGCATTCTGCCCAACCTACCCTTGCCAACCAATATGCCCCAACTGCACTTGTCCCACTGGCTTGCATTTTGCCCATGTCTCGCTAAACCTATCCTATCCTTATACTTCCCTAATTTTATTTTTAACATTGTTATTGTACCTGACTCAACTACCCCCTCCTGCAGCTCGTTCCAGATGCTTAGCACCCTTTGTGTAAAATAGTTGCCCCTCAGGTTCTTATTAAATCTTTCCTCTCACCTTAATCCTACGTATGTGCTCTGGTTTTGATTCCCCTTCTCTGGGTAAGACTCTGCATTTACTCTATCTATTCCTCTTATGGTCTTATACACCTCTATATGATCACCCCTCATCCTCCTGCACTCCAAGGAATGAAGTCCTAGCCTGCTCAACCTCTCCCTACTGTCCAGGCCGTCCATTCTGGCAACATCCCCCAAATCTTTGTTGCACCTTTTCCAGCTGAACACCATCTTTCCGATAACAGCGTGACCAAAACTGAACAGAATACTCAAAATGTTGCTTCACCAATGTCTTGAACAACAGTAATATGACCTCCCAACTTTATACTCAGTCCTCTGACTGATGAAGTCTAATGTGTTGAATGCCTTCTTGACCACCCTATCTACATGTGATGACACTTTCAAGATCTATATATCTGCACTCCTAGATCCATCTGTTCTTCAACACACCTCAGAGCCCAGCCATCTACTGCATTTGTCCTGCCCTGGATAAACTTCCAAAAATACAACATCTCTCACTTCTCTGTATTAAACTCCATCAACCATTCCCTAGCCCACCTGCCCAAATGATGAAGATCCTGCTGCGATTTTTGACAACCATCTTCGTTATATTACAAGACCGCCCACTTTATTGTCATCTGCAAACTTACTAATCGTGCCTTGTACGTTCTCATCCGAATCATTGATTAGATGATAAACAGCTATGGTTCCATTACCAGACCCTAAGGCACACCATTACTCACAGGCCTCCAATCCAACTTTTCTATCCAGTTGACTATGTTTCCTTGGATCGCATGCAATCTAATTGTGCCCTAAGCTGAAATGAAGTAGAAAATAATTAATTATGTAAATAAGTTGTCAGTGAGATAAATCATTTCAGAACAGCAATGCTGTTTACAGAGGAGAGGGACTCTACAATGATCAGTCTTCAATAAATGAGGTGAGAGGTGAGGTGTTTTCTTATAGTGCTTAATATTACGTAATCAGATTTGCAGTTTTTTTTAATTGTTTCGTGTCGATGGAAAATTAAGAAGCTAATATGAGATTTGACAGTCTAAATTGGGAAGTAATTCTACCTCACCAATACCACCAGGGCATAGTTTTGTGACTTAACATTCATAGTTAAGTCACAAAAACAGGTTCAGAAAAATTCACAATTCATCAGTTTGGCAATAATTCCATCGGATATATTGATCACAAAAAAGTAGAAGCAGTTTATATTTGTTGATCCCATTTTATGGCTGATTGCTATTTGGTGTGTGAATGAACACTATTTCATTCTCATCCATCTCTTCCCTCTCCCCTCATGCAACCTTCTTCCTCCATTCCACAAGAGACTGATTACGATCCTGATCATGAATCATCATTGACATTCCTTGCTGATGCTAAAGAATTAGCGCTTCATGGAAACTATGTGGGCACTATAACTTCCCACAACACTCTTGCATAGTCTCCGTTTCATTTTGATGCAATTCAACTGAATCTTAAATTTCAGAAGGTAATCCAGTAGTTGGAATTTCAAATGAGTAATAATACGATACGATAAGATAAAACTTTATTCATCACGGGAGGGAAATTGGTCTGCCGACAGTCACAGCACACAAAGCTCGAAGTTAACAGTGCAAAAAAAAGCATGTTGTCTGGCTGCCATGTGCACAGTGTCTTCACCGGCACGAATGAACAAACAAACACACAGAGACTTATCCCCTGGGCAGAGGATTCTAACCTAGAGTGCCCCCTCCCCCCCCCCCTTAACACCTGGTCCTCCTTTGTTCACCCACCGTCCCTCGGTGGTCCCCCCACACCGGGTCCCCATTGTCTTCCCTTCCCCCCTCACGCTCCAGTGCCAGTGAGGTTCCCGTTGCTGCTGAGGCCCCTTCACCGCCGATGCTCCCTTTGCCGTCGAGGCTCTAGCTGCCACCAAGTCTCCCGCTTCTGTCGCCGAACATCCCATTGCTGCCGCCGCTGAGGCTCCTTCGACCCATCCTAGGCCTCATCACCCAGCTGCTCTGCTGTCCCCTGGGAGGCCTGTGGGGCGGGTTGGGCCTACCGGGGCGCGTTCCGCTCTATGGTCATCGGCGGCACAATTGTTCTGAGGGTGGATTGGGCCCACGTGACACTTCCGCCGCATGTGGAGCTCCCCGGGACACTGGGTGCCGTACTGTTATTTGGGAGATTTTAAATGACTTTTGTTTGATTATTTTCTACTTTTTTAATACCAGTGTTCTTTTCGTGGGAGTGTTCACACTGTTGTATATTCTGTAGGTTTTGAATATTCTGTAGGTTTTGAATCATTACACTACTGACATTGAATCTTTGATTATGTTTGCAGTCTTGTCCAGATGCTGTCTCCCTCTCATTTATGCAACATGGAATATCTTGTTTTCATTACTCTTTTAGCTATGATTTGAGATATTGCTCAAACACAAATCGAACTATTGATCTTTACAAAAGACACTGGAATCTTGAGCAAATAACATACTGCTGGAGGACCTCAACAGATCAGGCAGCATCTGTGGATGGAAATGGACAGACGATGTTTCGGTCTGGGACCCTTCTTTGTCTGAGACTCTTATTCCTCTGAATAAGTGTCCCAACCTGAAATGTCGTCTGTGCCCATTTCCTACCACAGATGCTGCCTGACCCGCTGAGTTCCTCCAGCAGTTTTTTTTTCACTTCTCATCTTTAAGTTGTGAGCAACTAGAGAACAGTCCTGAAGTACTATCTACCTCATACCTCAGACCCTTGGTGACCCTGAAGTACATCTACCTCATTGGTGACCCTCAGACTATCTTTGATTGGACTTTACTGGCTTTACTTGGCACTAAACGTTATTCCCTTATCGTGTATCTATAAACTGTAAATGAATCGATGTCATTATGTATTGTCTTTCCGCTGACTGGTTAGCACGCAACAAAAGCTTTTCGTTGTACATCGGTACATGTGACAATAAACTAAACTGAACTGAACTGAGGGTACACAAAAAGCTGGAGAAACTCAGCGGGTGCAGCAGCATCTAAGGAGCGAAGGAGATAGGCGACGTTTCGGGTCGAGACCCTTCTTCAGACTGGTCAGGATCAGTATTGATGTGGAACAATGAGTGAAAGATATGCAAAAAAGTATCGGTGATAAAGGGAACAAGCCATTGTAAACTAAACTGAACTGAACTGATCTTTAGTATGTGTTTATCACCAACGATTTAGTGAAAAGAAGGAAAATGGATGACTTAATTTAATTTCCAATGTATTTAAATTTATTGATCACACAGGTCCACATTAATGAAACAGCCAAGCCCTTGGCCTTCTCGTTTGTGCCAGCCATTCGAAGACTCCCTGCTCACATTCAAATAGTCGATACCAGATTCTCTCACCAGCCCGGAAAGCAGCGAAGCCCTGTGACCTGTTCAGCAGTGATGAATGAGGTAACATATTTAGTTTCAAAGGTACACAAAAAGCTGGAGAAACTCAGCGGGTGCAGCAGCATCTAAGGAGCGAAGGAGATAGGCGACGTTTCGGGTCGAGACCCTTCTTCAGACTGGTCAGGGATCAGGGAAACGAGAGATATAGACGGTGATGTGGAGAGATAAGGAACAATGAGTGAAAGATATGCAAAAAAGTATCGGTGATAAAGGGAACAAGCCATTGTAAGCTGTTTGTGCTGTGAAAATGAGAAGCTGGTGCGACTGGGGTGGGGGAGGGAGATAGAGATAAAGGGAATGTCAGGGCCCGAGGGCTGAGGGAGAGGTGGGAAGGGGAGGAGACAGCAAGGGTTAACAGAATTGAGAAAATTCAATATTCAAGCCCAAAGGATGCAGACTCCCCAAGCGGAATATGAGGTGCTGTTCCTCCAGCTTGCGGTGTTGCTCACTCTGGCCGTGGAGGAGGCCCAGGACCGAGAGGTCGGATGTGGAATGGGAGGGGGAGTTGAAGTGCTGAGCCACCGGGAGGTCGGGTTGGTTATTGCGGACCGAGCGGAGGTGTTCGGCGAAGCGATCGCCAAGCCTCCGCTTGGTCTCACCGATATAGATCATCTGGCATCTGGAGCAGCGGATGCAGTAGATGAGGTTGGAGGAGGTGCAGGTGAACCTCTGTCGGACCTGGAAGGACTGCTTGGGTCCCTGAAAGGAGTGGAGGGGGGAGGTGAAGGGACAAGTGTTGCATTTCTTGCGGTTGCAAGGGAAAGTGCCCGGGGAAGGGGTAGAGTGGGAGGGGAGGGAAGAATGGACAAGGGAGTTGCGGAGGGAGCGGTCTTTGCGGAAGGCAGACAGGGGGGGAGATGGGAAGATGTGGCGGGTGGAGGGGTCACGTTGGAGGTGGCGAAACTGGCGGAGGACTATATGTTGTATTTGCCGGCTGGTGGGGTGAAAGGTGAGGACCAGGGGGACTCTGCCCTGTTTGCGAGTGGGGGAATGGGGAGCGAGGGCAGTGTTGCAGGGTATGGAGGGGACCCTGGTGCGAGCCTCATCAATAGTGGGGGGAGGGGAATCCCCGTTCTCTGATGAATGAGGCCATTTGTGATGACCTGGTGTGGAACACCTCATCCTGGGAGCAGATGCGGCGTAGACGGAGGAATTGGGAATAGGGGATGGAGTCCTTACAGGAAGCAGGGTGGGAGGAAAGAGTAGTCCAGGTAGCTGTGGGAGTCAGTAGGTTTGTAGTGGATGTCGGTCAGGAGCGTATCACCTGCAATAGAGATGGTGAGGTCAAGGAATGGTAGGGAAGTGTCGGAAATGGTCCAAGTGTATTTGAGTGCCGGATGGAAGTTGGTGGTGAAATTAATGAAGTCAGTCAGTTGTGTGTGGGTGCAGGAGGTGACACCAAAGCAGTCGTCGATGTAACGGAGGTAGAGGTCGGGATGGGGCCCTGGTACGCCGAGAACAAGGATTGTTCGACGTACCCAACAAAGAGGCAAGCGTAGCTGGGGCCCATGCGTGTCCCCATAGCTACGCCTTGTGTTTGGAGGAAATGGGAGGAATCAAAAGAGAAGTTATTGAGGGTGAGGACCAACTCTGCTAGGCGGAGGAGGGTGTCAGTGGACGGGTATGGGTTGCTCCTCTGGTCGAGGAAGAACCGGAGGGCTTTGAGACCGTCCTGGTGGGGGATGGAGGTGAAGAGTGACTGGACGTCCATGGTAAAGATGAGAGGATGGGGGCCTGGAGAATGGAATGCACGGAGCCGACGGAGAGTGTCTGAGGTGTCTTGAACATAGGTGGGGAGGGATTTAACAAAGGGGGATAGGATGGCGTCAAGGTATGTGGAAATGTGTTCGGTGGGGCACGAACAGGCAGAGACAATGGGTCTGCCAGGGCAGTCGGGTTTGTGGATTTTGGGGAGAAGGTAAAAATTGGGCCGTGCGGGGCTGGGAAACGATGAGGTCGGAGGCTCGGGGGGTAGGGAGCCGGAGCTGATGAAGTCGGTTATGGTGCTCGAGATGGTGGCCTGGTGTTCGTCAGTGGGGTCATGGTCCAGGGGTAAGTAGGAGGAGGTGTCCGAGAGTTGGCGCGCGGCCTCCGCTTTGTAGAGATCGACGCGCCAGACTACCACGGCACCTCCCTTGTCGGCGGGTTTGATAACCCAGTCTGGGTTGTTACGGAGTGAGTCGATGGCAGTACGTTCGGGGCTGGAGCGATTGGAGTGAGACAGGGGGGTGGAGAAGTCGAGGCGGTTGATGTCCCGACGGCAGTTCTGGATAAAGAGTTCTACAGCCGGAAGGCTACGAGGGGGGGTCCAAGTGGAGGCGGTGCGTGGGAGACAGGAAAAGGGATCATCAGTGGGGGGCGAGGGCTTCTTCCCGTGGAAGAACGCTGTGAGGCGGAGGCGACGGTAGAAGAGCTCCAAGTCGTGGTGGGCGCGGAACTCATTGAGGTGGGGACGGAGGGGGACAAAGGTGAGACCTCTGCTGAGGACAGACCGTTCGATGTCGGAGAGGGGTAGGTCCGGGGGGATGGTGAACACGCGGCAAGGATGGGGGTTGTGGCCGGGGGAAGGCAGGTGAGTGGACTGAGGACGAAGCGTGGTGTGGTGGGGGGGTGGAGGGTGGTCAGGCGGTGGGGGGGTATGGGGGCTGTGGTGTGGGTGGGGAAGAGCAGGGGTTACATTACACCCGCCACATCTTCCCATCTCCCCTCCTGTCTGCCTCTGCCTTCCGCAAAGACCGCTCCCTCCGCAACTCCCTTGTCCATTCTTCCCTCCCCTCCCACTCTACCCCTTCCCCGGGCACTTTCCCTTGCAACCGCAAGAAATGCAACACTTGTCCCTTCACCTCCCCCCTCCACTCCTTTCAGGGACCCAAGCAGTCCTTCCAGGTCCGACAGAGGTTCACCTGCACCTCCTCCAACCTCATCTACTGCATCCGCTGCTCCAGATGCCAGATGATCTATATCGGTGAGACCAAGCGGAGGCTTGGCGATCGCTTCGCCGAACACCTCCGCTCGGTCCGCAATAACCAACCCGACCTCCCGGTGGCTCAGCACTTCAACTCCCCTCCCATTCCACATCGCCTCTCGGTCCTGGACGGCCAGAGTCTGGAGGAACATCCCGCTTGGGGAGTCTGCATCCTTTGGGCTTGAATATTGAATTTTCTCAATTCTGTTAACCCTTGCTGTCTCCTCCCCTTCCCACCTCTCCCTCAGCCCTCGGGCCCTGACATTCCCTTTATCTCTATCTCCCTCCCCCACCCCAGTCGCACCAGCTTCTCATTTTCACAGCACAAACAGCTTACAATGGCTTGTTCCCTTTATCACCGATACTTTTTTGCATATCTTTCACTCATTGTTCCTTATCTCTCCACATCACCGTCTATATCTCTCGTTTCCCTGATCCCTGACCAGTCTGAAGAAGGGTCTCGACCCGAAACGTCGCCTATCTCCTTCGCTCCTTAGATGCTGCTGCACCCGCTGAGTTTCTCCAGCTTTTTGTGTACCCTCGATTCTCCAGCATCTGCAGTTCCTTCTTTAAAAAAAAATATTTAGTTTCAATATTGCTGCATTTACTTTTCCATTGAAGAATTTCTTCCAAAAAGAATAGAAAAGAAAACTCAGCACAACACTAACACATCGCTTTTAGGACTTCCCTGCCAAAATAGAAATCTCCAAATATCCGCGTAATGTGTACATCTCAGCAATCAAGAGACTGGGAGTCAAGTGACTGCTGTTTCAAAAATAATTATGTAGCATGTCTAAACTTTTTTTAAAAGGGTGTCGTTGACAATCACGTGAGTTGTTCTTTTACTCTTATTTCAATATCCTCCAACAAGCCATTGATATGACCACTCGCTGGGAAGAGAAGTCAAATACTAACAGCCACAATGCATTCACTTCTCTGAAATTGCCAGTAATTATAATTGGCCCATTTCTGTGATAGACTAGCAAAAATTTAGGTACGAGTCAGATTCTATATTCAACCTGTAACCCAGTTAAACATAACATGTGACCGACCACCGGAAAATAAACTTGAACATTCCCAGAGTTGGCACAACACGCGCTATCCTGACATAAGAAAATATTTAACCTTGGATTTTTTTCAATTGTTGCCTTCCTCCTGATGGCTTACATTTCCATTTCCATCCTGGAGTCCATCTATTATGATGCATTCCAACAAAGCTAGATAATAAAACCAGCACTGTAGTCAGTTTTAGATCTACCTCTTTCTGTGCAACAACTCTGCTTAATTCTACAGTAAACAACCTTGACATTGCCCTGAAACAGACGCAAAGTGCTGGAGTAACTCAGTGGGAGAGGCAGCATGGATAGGCGATGTTCTCGGTTGGAACCCTTCTTAACACTAATTGTGCAGGGTGCGGGGTGATGGGGGAAGAGGTGGAAGGAAAGAAAGCTGGAAGAGAGGAGTGGGCAAGACAAAATGTGGCAGGTAATAGAAGAACACAGGCAAGGTTGATATTGAATGGCGGTGCAGGCTCGAAGGGCCGAATGGCCTACTCCTGCACCTATTTTCTATGTTTCTATGATAGGAAGTGTAGAATGTTATGCCAAGATAGATTCTCATAGTTAAACTTGTTTGTGTACATGCCAGTTCAAAAATGTTTTACCTGCAATGTTATTTGAACTGGGGATATGGAGATTATGGAAAGCATGCAGAGTGATGCCTGGATTTAGGGGATATTAGGTACAGGAAGAGGTCTGACAGCCTTGAATTATTTTCTCCGGAATGCCAGACATCACAGGGAGACCTGATGGAATTATATAACATTTTGAGAGGCAGCGATAGGGTAGACAATCAGAAACTTTTTCCCAGGATGGAAAAATGAAATACTCAAGGGCATAGCTTTAAAGTGTGAGTGACAAAATTTAAAGGACATGTGCGGAGCAAGTCTTCTGCACAGAACGCATTGCCGGTTGAACGCGGACGTTGAAGCAGATACAACAGTGGGAGTTAAGAGACTTTTGGTTAGGTATCAGAATATATAGGGAACCAAGGGATATGGATGTGTAGGATATGGATTGTGTGGAGGTAGATAAGATGTTCTTTTGGCATCATGTTTGGCACCGATATTGTGGGCCGAAGGATATGTGCTGTACTGTTATATGTTCTATATTTTATGTGCAAACTGTGATCTGGTGATAGCATGGGAAGCACTGTTGGTTATCAGGCAACAAAAATAAACATGATATACAATGCATCACTTTATATTCCGATCATGTATTCTAATGGTTAAATACAATAAGGAAGGTCTGAGGCGGAAGATGAATTTTAGTGGGCGAATTCAATATCAAAATAAGGCACAGAAAGAGAAAAATAGGAAAGAGAGTGGCAGAGGAATAAAGAGAGAGAGAAAGACAAAATGAAAAAACAGGAAGGCAAAAGCTTATGTTAGTGACCTCGCAGGTGGCCTCAAGATTTACTGGTCCTTTCAAGTTAGTTCTTCTTAAACATCTGCTTGTTTTCCTAAGCATGGTTTGAAACGTGATGCTACTAATTTATCCTGACAACTGCATTTTAGCTGACATAGCCGAACCTTACCACCGCATGCCTTAAATTGTAAGATTTGTAAAAGTTTTCTCAACAAAGTGTACCTGGGATAAAGGGGTTGGCAGATGAAGAAAGGCTGAGTGGTTTGGCATAACACTCATCGATAGTTAGAAGAACAAGAGATGATTTGAGTCAACCATAGAAGGTTCTGAGAGGGATTGGCTGGGTGGATTTTGAGATTTCTGCTCGTAGGATTACCAGGGATAAGTGAGCAATGTTTCAGGATAAGGGTTCGCTCAATTAAATTAAACATAGGTTTGTGGCTCAATGGAAATTTCTACCCTAGAGAGCTGTGTTCACTGAGTATATTCAAAGGCCTGGGATTGACAAAATGTGTAGGAAGGACGGCAGATGCTGGTTGAAACCGAAGATAGACACAAAATGCTGGATTAACTCAGCAGGTCAGGCAGCATTACTGGATAGGTGACGTTTCGGGTTGAGATCCTTCTTCAGACGGAGAGTCATCAGTGCCGGCACTGAACAATTCTGTACATTTTCATACCTCTAGTTTCCTTGTTTGCTTCTCCCGTGATCCTCAGTCTGAAGAAGAGCCTCGACCCAAAATGTCACCTGTTCCTGTTCTCCAGTGATGCAGCCTGACCCGCTGAGTTACTCCAGCATTTTGTGTCTATGCCTGAGGTTGACAGATCTTTGAACGCGAGGCGGCATGTCAAGAGACTGGGCAAGCAGTATTGAAGCCTAGATTGGATAAACGGCGATCTTATTGAATGGTGGAGCAGGCATTTGGGGTCAACGGAGCAACTCCTGGTCCTGTTTCTAATATTCTTGTGAATGACCCTAGTGCCCATGTCCATGAAATGTTGAACGTTGGACACAAAAAAGACTGCAAATGCTGGAATCTTGAACAAAAAACAAAGCCCTGGATGAACTCAGTAAGTCGGGCAACATCTGTGGACGACAATGGTTATGGTTCGGGTTGGGACCCTTCTTCATTGGAAGTTAACATGTAAGTTCAGTAAGCAATTGGGAAGGTGAATGGAAGATGGTCTTCATTACAAGACCATTCAAGTACAAGAGTGTTTTGCTTCCACGACATAGAGCCCTGGTAAGATTACATCTGGAGTATTGTGTGCAGCCTGGCACCCAAACTACCTTTGGGATTGAGTGAGATTAATGAAGGTTCAGCTGATCAATTTCTTGGATGGTTGGTTTGTTTCACGTGAACAGCTATGCCGTGCGGTGGTATAATGGTACAGCTGGTGCCTCACGGTTCCAGAGCCCCGGGTTCAATCTTTCCCTCAAGCGCTGTCTGTGTGCTGTTTACACATTTTCCCAGCGACTGCTTAGGTTTCCTCTGGATGCTCTGGCTTACTCCCACATCCCAAGGACATGCTGGGTAAGAGGTTAATTGCCCGCCGTACATGGTCTCCGATGTATTTGGTGTAATTGATGGGGATGTGGAGAAAATAGATAAGAAGGAAAATTAGTGGCGGACGTGATTGCTGTGTTTGCTGGCATCGACTCAATGCGGCGAATGGACACTTTCCTGCTGAATCCATCTACTCTCTGGAGTTCAGTAATATGAGATTTTAAAAAGTACAATGTTCTGGGGTTTAAAAAGGATAAATGCAGAGTTGGTTTCCCTGGATGAGAGAGTCATAGAATTATAGTCATACAGCATGGAAAAAGGCCTTTTGGCCCACCTTGCCATGCTGAATAAAATATCCCATATAAAAGTCCCACCTGCCTGCATTTGCCCCATATAAGATCATAAGACATAGGAACAGAATTAGGCCATTCAGCCCATCGGGTGTGATGGGCTGAATGGCCAATCAATCATTCTGCCATTCAATCATGTCTATCAAAATAGTAAGATTAAATGAGAACTTACCAGTTTGAAGTTTGATCTTTATTTTATGAGGAGTTACGATGAGGGATTACGTGAAGACCCCGCCAGCACGCATGCGCGACATTCTTCAAAGCAGTGGTGTGAAATCACAGATACCAGAGTAGACTAATATAGTAAATATAGAGAGAACTTCCATAACAGTTGAACTTTATAATAGAGGGTTTTGGGAGCGGAGGGCACGTAATCCCTCATCGTAACTCCTCATAAAATAAAGATCAAACTTCAAACTGGTAAGTTCTCATTTAATCTTACTATTTTACTTCGGAGTCACGAGAGTGACTACGTGAAGATTTCAAAGTTCTGTGATTTCATGCCCTGGAACGAGACCATGCTCACACACTGCCATTCTGGGAAGGAGGATGAACGTATTTCACACACGACACTGTGCTGAAAAACAATAAAGGTATTATTCATACCTAAAATAATATGCCCCACATTGGGTAATTTATTTTACAGAACTTAATTTTTCCCTGCAAACGTCTCAGGATCGGCCAAGGGTTTATTATAAAGCATTGAATGCGTTCATTGCTCCACCCCGCTGTGGCAAGGATGTGGTCCATAGGAACTCCCATCATCCTAGCGTCCGATGTAGATGCAGCCCTGGTGGAGTGAGATTTGAAACATTAGTATCCACCACTGCACGTAATACCACCCTAACCATCTGGATATGGTTTGCACTGTGACCTTAGGTGAGGGCATTTATGGCTAATGAGAAAGCTCTCTCCGTGCCCATAAGTGTCTTGGTGACTATATATTGGAAAATATGTGTCACTATGCAGGTCCCGACTATCTGCAGGATAGGCCAGAACTCTAATATTGGCCAGAGGAACCGGTCAGTCTTGTTTAAGTACCCCAGTATGTAGCAGGTTATCTGCCATATGTGACAGACATGACGTCCTATACTAGCTTGTGTAAGGACTGGACCCGTTGTGCTGATCCAAGTGCCATAATCATTCCCATCTAGGATATTAGTTTGTCTAGAGTGAGCCCCGATATTGGTGTCCATCCTCGTAACATGGTGTACTACCTATGTCCCATATATGGGTGTATCTGGGCCTGGGGGGGATAGAGTACAAATACCCCTCATTCGTTTAGGTACTAGTGGGTGTGATCCTATAGCCAGGTGATCACTCCCTCTGCCCAGATATTAGATAGGGCATTCCTTGCACAATAATGGCACTGTAACTCAATCCTTCATCGAAATGAAGGGTGGCCAGAACTCCAGCACTACAGTGTTGGTGGCTGAGTCATATGTAGTGTTCGTCCTGGTGCAGAACACTTCCCATTTAGTGACATATGTCAGGTACTGTCTTCTCGTGGACTCCCTGCACGACGCTGAGATGGCATTGATCGTCCTGTCGGAGAGTCCGTATCCCAGAAATGGCCTGTTCAGAAACTGCAAATCAACAAGTTCATGCAGTCATGGCACGGATATTTCCCCGCACGGGGTGTGCCAACCTCCTTGGCCGTTGTTGATCTAGATGCAGGGTTCTGAGACCATCTTTGTACTGTTGGGAACCATGGTACCCGTTGTGGCGTCTTGTTTAATTATTGTAAGACTCGCCTGATGAGGCAGAAGGGGAAAATGCATAGCAAAACAAATCCCCCCCCCCCAATGCAGCGAGAAATCGTCCATCGCTGCTGCCCCTGGGTCTGGTTCCCAAGCAACATATGTTGGTAGTTGGTGAATTAGTCTGGATGGAAAAAAGGTCGATATCTGGTGTCCCATACCGGTCTATAATATCTGTAAACACTTTCCGATCCAACATCCATTTAATGTTGTCGTTGAATTTACGTGACCTGGTGTCTGCCACTGTATTTAGCTTACCTGGAAGGTAAGTGGTTGAGATCCAAATCTCTCTCCCAGACACCAGTGCCAGATATTATTAGCCAATTCATCACATGATATCGACTTTATTTCACCCATATGATTATATATAGGCCCCCACTGTGGTATCAATTTGTACCGTACATGCAACTGGTGGTCATCTGAGCAGTAGGCCCTGAGTCCATGAAACGCTACCAGCATTTCTAGATAATTAATTGCTAGTGCTTTAAACAGAATAATTTTTGTGCACTCATCTGCCACCACAACTTGCGGTGGTATTAGTTGCTCCCCAACCTTTAGCACTGGCATCAGTCTGTAATGTACTCTAGGGATATAGAATGGGGTGATGGGGTTAGAATAATGCTGAGCATTTCTATCCACTAGTTTAATTCTGATTTACTTTCCCTGGTAGTTGCATAGGCCTATTGAAATGGCCTGCATGATTTTTGAGAGCTAAAATTTCCCTCTTCTAGGTTTTAATAATGGAGTGGTCCAATTGTGCTGCTGGGAACGCAGCCACCAATTTCCCAATCACTCTTGCTCCTTGCCGAATGGATGGTTCCCTGATGCCAGTGAGGCTTTTGCATACTCCCATCAAGTCTGTCACTTTGTTTGGTGGCAAGGTGATAGACATATGAACAGAGTCAATAGTGAACCCCAAATAATCCATGGTAGTGGAGGGTTCCAATTTTGATTTATCTGGATGTACGTTAAATCCCTGTGTTGTGGTTGATACCACCAATATAGCCAGCTCCACTTTTCACCTACAATGAGAATATCATCCAGGTAAGCCATGACGATATGGTTAAGTTTTCATTAAGTATGCTAAAGCTGGTTTTAATAAATTTGTAATAGCCTGGGTGCTGATGACAACCCATTGGATAAGGCATACTGCCATAGCTGTCCCACCCAGATAAATGTCAGGTATTTACGATGATCCTGTGTGTGACAAACGTGTCTATTTTGAAATGGGCATACTGAACAGAAGTATTTAGTTCGGTCAAATCTGTAATGATACGGCAACCACCATCTTTTTAGTTTTTTATAAATATATTTGATACGAACTCTTGAAATTCTCTGATTGTTTTCTCAATTCCCTTTTGTGTTTAGTCTTAACAGTTCAGCATGGCCTGCTGTTCTCTCTTTTTGTGAAGTATGAACTTCCTGCTAGGCGTATGCTGAACTGGGACGGTAGTTCGTATACAAATTCAATTTTCTAATTCTGAATACTTCCGAGTATGTAAAAGTTCAGAGGTAAAAGTGCAGCACACATGATGAAACAAGTGCAACCGTCCCCCAACTTTTGATGAATCGGACATGCAATGTTTTTTAAGACAACCAGACCCACCTACCTCCATGGTTACCGGTGTTGTGTGGGTTGTCTCCGCACTTGTTTCTTCTGGTATTGTGTTGCTGCGTTGTGGGGTTGGCGCATTTTCCATGAAGGCTGGGCTGGGCCATGGTCTGAAAGACCGCTGTGCAGGTGGGCCGGCCTTCGAGCTTTCACCACCAGATGGTCTTCCATAGCACCGATGTCTGGTGGGTGTGTAGGGGTGCCGCTGCTGTTGATAGTGGGTTTTAGAGGTGCTTGGTACCTCGATCAGGCCTATAGCCTTGGCTTCCTCATGCAGGTCTTTCACCTGCTTCGGGAGGTACCCCCAACAGCAATTTTGGCGCCTGTGTGCTACTTGTCTTGCATAATTCCGCACTTCTTGATGATGCTCTTCCTGTAACTGTTAATCTCCACTGAGTATTACACAGTCTGCTAGAGCATCTAGTAACTCTTCAGGCAAATCAACCCCATCAGTTGTCCTGGTACTGCTGTGATTTTAGCAGCCAGCAGTTTCCTCTGGAGCTTCCCTTCCTGGCTCCTTATAGATGGGCTCCTGTTGCCCCAGATGGGGTCATAGACTGCTGGTACTTTAAGAGAATGGAGTTCTCTGGAGCAATGTACTTCCCAGCCATAAAGTTAATGGCTTGTTCCTGTAGCTGGTTTGTAGCCATGTATTTTGTACTGGCTTGCAGCTTTGTATAGGCAGTCCTTCCTCAGTTGGTACAGCATGTGTTCCCACAATTCTTCTGCTGCTCTCTCTTCTGGCACCCCTCACAGTTGACTGTTCAGCCATTGCCCCTTCTTCAGGGTCAGCCCAGCTCTGACCCCTAATGCTCCCCCGCGAAGAGGGTGAGACATTTGGCATTCATTGAAAGGATCCTGCCGTGGGTCTGCGAGGAGACCCACCGTGACACTGCCCCTGCATAAGCAGGTCACGCTGGAGCACTGCTCCCCATCCGCTCCTGCGGGAAAGACGCCCGCCGTCCCTATCCGGGAATGGGGTCCGGACCCAGCTGAGTCAACGGTCCTGTCCGACTTCCGGGTGGTTTTGCCGCCGACCGCGGCGCACCTGCGGTCTGTAGCGGCGAGAAGTCGGGAACTGCTGGCAGCACCTGCAGCTCTGGAGAGACGGCACGCTGCTGGCTGCTTCCACAGCAGCGGTATCAGCTGCTGCTCTCCCTTACGCGACTCCATGGTGCTTCCTCCGTTCTGAAAAAGAAATCACACCGAGTCGCCATGCTCACCAGAAAAGGTAAGACTTACCTTCCGTAATTTTTCAAAACTTGCGCTGGAGGAGCGGAGCTCCTCCCGACTGTCGCTTCCGCAATGCGTTCGCATGCGTGCTGGCGGGGTCTTCACGTAGTCACTCACGTGACTCCAAAGTAAAATCCACTTTAAAAACCCATTGATTTGGCCTCCACAGCTATATGTGGCTATGAATTCCACAGATTCACCATCCTCTGGCTAAAGATATTCCTCCTCATCATATTCTAAAGTGCCTCCTTTTTATTTTAAGGCACTGAACACTAAGGCAAGAAAGTTCTCATTACTGGAAACATTCTCTCCGCATTCAATTTATCTAAGGCTTTCATTATTCGGTAGGTTTGAATGAGACACCGCCCCCCCCCCCCCCCCCCCCCCCCCCCCCGCCCCACCCCCCACGTCCGACCACCCACCCCATCCTTCTAATGTCTAATGAGTGCAAACCCAGAGCCATCAAACACTGCTCTAAACCTTTCCTATCCATGCACCTGTCCAAATTTCTTTAAAACGTTAAATGTTCAAAACCAACGGTCAAAGTCTCAAAATAAGGGGTTGACCATTCTGGGCAGAGATGAAGAGAAGTATGAAGAAATATTCTGACCTGAACTGTCATCCATTATTTTCCTCCAGAGATGCTGCCTAGCCTGCTGTGTTACCCCAGCACTTTGTGTCTATTGTCATTATAAACCAGCATCTGCAGCTCCTTTCTACTGATATATGAGGAGATGTTGGGTGTGGAGGCTCTGTGAGAGCTCCTAACCAGCTCAGATATGAGTGGCCATGCAATGACACGGGTGCTTATCACATTGGAGCCCTGCGAGCTGGTTGACTTGGAAAATGCAAGCCCTATCCTTCAGAGGAAAGGAATAGTCTTGCTTTTACATGAATCATCTTATCCCCTTAACTTGTATTATTGTGCACTAATAAATCCGTGGATGTGTTGTTATTTTCCCAGGGACTGATTGTGTAATTAACTGCTATTTTTAATTGACCTTTTGAAAATCTTCTTCGCAGGCTTTGTGCATCACTGAAGAAGAACCCTCTCGAGATGTTGGAGTGGAAGAGGGCATTGTACAAGGAGCTTCAAACCAATGTTGGTTCAGTAATGAAGGAACGCCTGCATCTGCCGACGAGGCTTCACAAATCCAGGGGATTTTCAAGGCTGAACTCGTCTTTCTGACAGGCTCATGTGGAAGCGATGGAGATTGCTTCTCTGGAGAAGATGGAGCAGACCTCCAGCAAAGACGTTGCCTTTGTTACATTTGCATCCAAATCCTTTAATCAACGACAAAGGCACTTCTGTTGGACCGCATGTTATCGGGGATGAGTCGAAGGTTCTTTTGTTTCAAGATACTGAGGAGAAGCTGGGCGGAACTTTGCAGGAATCACTCTTTCAGGCAAGAGATGTGTACTTTTACTCACTCAAGCTTAGTAATTCTTTTGAATAGAATCTGATGTTGGATTGCTCCATTGTAGAAGTGGAAACTATGACATATAACCCGTGAATCAATAAGAAAACGTCTCATAATCAGATTCAGGAATAACATCCTTCGAAATGTGCCAGATTTTTAAGAAAAGTAATTTGTTGCCATTGCCTGTTTCCAACAGCTTTCATACACTGTACATCATGAACAGAAATTATGTTGATATCAAGCTGCAGTCTTTTATTCCAAATTGAAAGTAGACCTCCAAGTGCAAAGGTCTTGGTAAACCGGGTGTACAGTAGTAAATAGTTGTGGATGGAATAAGACGCTAGAGGATGGAACATTGGGGACAATGTACATAAATAGTCAATATTGCTTGGAAGAATGCAATATTAATCATTTTTAAACAGTGCAGTGTTAAGTGACGTTACTTAAGGAATGCACAATGCATTAATGAGCACTGCTTGGAACTGTATAAAGGATTGTAAGGGATAGAGACTGGGGAAAAACACAGGCTGTGAGCATTTGTTTGGGTATCTGTTCCGAACCATTTTATGTTGCAGTCAAAACATGCAGGTAATCCCTTTGCGAAATAGCTCAGTGTGTTTTACAGTGCTAAACATTTCTCATTACATTGAAAGTTGCTGTTATTTTGTGTCAGATGTAATTGCACTGTTTGTAGTAGCCCAATTGTGGCCCCATTTATCAATCATGATATGACTCAAAGGCACAACAGGCTGGGGCTGCACACCATCACAGCTCATTCTAGCTAGAGATCCAGTAACTCGGATAAAATCCTGGGTGGGATTTGCCTCGAACTCTTGGGCTTCCTCCATTTGCTCCGGTTTTCTTCCACATCCCAAAAACGTGGGTGTTGGTAGAAACAAAGAACTGCAGTTGCTGGTTTATACCAAAGATAGACACAAAGTGCCGGAGTAACTCAGCGAGTCAGGCAGCTTCTCTGCAGAAAAAGGATGGGTGACGTTTCAGGTTGGGACTCTTCTCGGGTTGGTATATGGCTGCTGTAAGTCGCGTAAGTGAATGTATCTATGTGGAGCTGACGGAACTGTGGGGGAATAAGTTACAGGGAAGTTTGTGAGGGAATGAGGATTGCTCTGTGAGCCGGCAAAGACTTGATGGGCTGAATGGCCTCGGAATAGTCACAGAGAGTCATGTGGCATAGAAAAACATGTCTTTTGCCTCATCTCATCCATGTGACAAAGATGCTCCATCTAAGCTAGTCCTGTTTGCCTGCATTTGTCCCATATTCTACAAGCTTCCTACTCATGTACCTGTCCAAATATTCTTTAAATGCCGTTACAGTACCTGCCTCACTACATCCCGTGGCAGCTCGTTTCATGTACCTACCCCACTCTGAGTGAAACAATTTTATCTCAGGTTCCTATTTAAATTTTCCCCTCTCACTTCAAAACTTTGTTATCTGGTTTTTCAGCCGGAGATGTTGAAACTACCAAAATTCCCTCAGTAAACCTCTCCTCTATCTCTCCTTCCTCCCTTGAGTCACTTAATACATTCGCATTTGAACATTTGTTTGGATTTCTGTCTCGAATCATTTTATGTTGCTGTGTCAAATTTTGCATGTAATCCCTTTGTGAAATAGCTCAGGGTGTGTTACAGGGCTAAGCATGCTGCGTAAAATTGAAAGTGGCTGTTATTTTGTGTCAGATGAAATTACACTGTTTCTTGTAGCTCTGTTGTGGCCCCAATTTATCAATCATGAACTAACTCAAAGGCATAACAGGCTGGGGGTGCACAAATGTCTCAGCCTATCCTAGAACATAGATAGGACAGGCTTGGAGGGATATGGACCAAATGCGGGTAGGTGGGACCAGTGTAGCTGGGACATTTTGGCTGGCGTGGGCAAGTTGGGCCGAAGGGCCTGTTTCCACATTGTATCACTCTGTGACTCTAGTTACAACTCCAGCAACTCACCTTCAATCCTGGGTGGAGTTGCACATATCCACTGTGATTGCATGGATTTCCTCTGGGTTCCTCCCACTTCCAAAAGACATGTGCGTGTGTGCGTGCATGTGTGTGTGCGTGTATGTGTGCGTGTGCGCGTGTATATGTGTGTGTGTGCATGGGTGGTGGCATCTAGGTTGATTTGACAGAAATGTGGTGGAAATAGATTAGTCATTTGGTCATATACAGCATGGAAACATACAGCCACTCTCATCTCGACCAAGATGCCCATCTAAGCTATTCCCATTTGCCTGTGTTTGGCCAATAACCCTCTAAACCTTTCAATGTACCAGTTCAAGGATTTTTTAAATTTTGTTTAACCTGCCTTAACTCTACCTTCTGGCAGCTTGTTCCATATATCCAGCACCCTCGGTGTGAAAAGGTTGCCCCTCAGGTTTGTGTCTGATCCACCAATCTAGCCCAGCTCACCTTTAAAGATACGTCCTCTTATTTTACATTCCACTACTCTGAGGGCAAGGCTGTGCATTCACCCTATCTATTCCCCTCATCCCCTCATGATATTATAAGTTGCTAGGAAATTTGTGAGGGAATGGGGATTGCTCTGTGATGGGCTTAATGGCCTCAGCATGCAGTAAGGAAATATGGAAAATATGGGATGAGGACAGATGGGGGATGCCAAATGCCTGGTATTTTCCCAATGTTATTATTTATCCCAACAACAAAATGATCAGAACATAATGCAATCAATATTAGCCCTGGAACCACTTTACTGCTCATTCAAAATGAACTTGTTTGGTGTGTTCATCAAGGCTTATTTTAAAAACAGGAACAATGTAAGGCAAAACAAAAGGTCACACACCTTTTTACTCATTATTTAACTCATGTCTAAATATCATTATTCTGAAAAAAAACCACAGGCCACTTCCCAGTGGGGATGGTGGTTTGCAGACTAGATAATATATTTAGTCCTATTATTTTGGGAGATTGTGGCTGGCTTTTGATGAATGTTCAATTGTTTATCAGCATGGTTTCATAAGGTCTCTGCACACATTTGTGTCTCAAATATATAAGGCAAATCTGCCGGAGAGCTTCCAGCTTTCATTTCCTTAATTCCCAGCCGTTATAATCTTTTCTTCGTATGAAGTCAGAGGGTGACAACCTCAACTAGTTTATTGATGTTCCAAACCATCTCGTGTTATCCAGTCACTGCTGTCTCTATGGATCTCACCTCCCTTCTATTACGGGCACCGCAGGAGGTCTTCCACAAACCCCAGCGATCTCTGGAGAAAAATAATAAGGTGACGTTTCGGGTCAAGACCCTTATTCGGACCCTTATTTGGACCCTCCAGTGTTTTGTGTTTTGTGTTACATTTTGTGTCTACCTTCGGTGTAATCTAGCATCTGCAGTTCCTTCCTACACAGATGGTATGTGACTGGGACATGGGGGAGGGTGGCGTGGTTGGCATGACTGCGAATGGGGGAGGGGGTCAAGGGACAGATATCATTAGGGAATCTGGGGAGGGATATTCCTTAAATGAGACTCGGACATGTTATAACATCTTTACGTAACCTGGCCAGTTTAAAGGAGAACATGACCTCCTGCACCCATCAGGGTGTGGCCACCCCCTGCCCACTCTGCCCACACCTCCTGCTCCTCCTCTCCTGTGCAGTAACAGCAGGACAGTGGCTGCCCTGAGTTATCGAGGGGTGCTGGGAGGAATAGTGGTCGCCTGTAGTGGTGCAGGCAGCAGAGTTGCTCCAGTGAGTCCGTTTCAAACCGGTGTTCAGTTGCGAGACGTTTAACATGTTTAAATTCCTGGGACAGTTTAAAAGAGAATGACATAACCTCCTGTGTCATTGCCAATCAACGGAACTCTGACAACTTGCACTCAGGGCTGCACGGCAGAGGTAGAGTTGCTGCCTCACAGCAGCAGAGACCGGGGTTCAATCCTGACTATGGGCGCTGTCTGTACGGAGTTTGTACCTTCTCCCTGTGACTGCGTGGGCTTTCTCCAGATTTCCTGCCCACACTTCAAAGACATACAGGTTTGCAGGCTAATTGGATTGGTATAATTGTAAATTGTCCCTAGTGTGTGCAGGATAGCGGTAGTGTGCGGGAAATTCTGGTCGGCACAGACTCGGTGGGCCGAAGGGCCTGTTTCCGAGTTGTATCTATAAACTAAACTAAACTAAAATCACCACCTCCAATACATTCATTAGGCTCAAAGGATACATTTTGTGTCCTTACCGCTTTCTTCATCCTGCATTGTTAGTAAATTGTACGTTCTCCCCGTGACCACCTGGGTTTTCCCCGGGTGCTCCAGTTTCCTCCCGTGCTTCAAAGACGTACAGGATTGTAGGATAATTGGCTTCAGTAAAAATTGTAAATTGTTCCTAGTGTGTGTAGGAAAGTGCTGGTGTACGGAGATCGCTGCCCGACGCGGACTCGGTGGGCCGAAGGGCCTGTTTCAGCGCTGTATCTCTAAACTAAACTAAATATTCCAAACAAACTTTATTCACTGTGTAGGAAGGAACGGCAGCTGCTGGTTTATTCTGAAGATAGACACAAAATGCTGGAGTAACTCAGTGAGTCAGGAATAGGTGACATTTCGGGTCGGAACCCATCTTCAAACTTTATTTATGTGTTGCACAAGGAGAGCAGCACAGTCCCAGTTACCGCATGGCTCTAAAAAATCGATTTGCAACTCAGCTTTTATACAGATTTTGACCAATTGAAATCTTGCGCACTCTCTAATTCCTTATTAGCATACATAGAATAAAAAAAAACACCAATCACAATATGTTCTAAAAAAAGTAATAATATCCATTAAAAATGACATGCTATTCAAAGCCTCTACGTATTTAATCATTGTGAAGATGATTCTCGAGGACCTTGTGCTGTACAACTATCGCTAACTGCAGGTCAAAAGAGGCCAGTTATGCTATTATCCTGGTAAAGAGAAGCTCTCAAGGTCATTGTTCTGTATGGCGGCAGCTAGCTGCGTGCTATCTTAACCCTTGCCACGCTGCATCTACCACACTCCCTCCTTTTTCATGTTCATGAATTCTAGGAGCAAAATTAGGCCGTTCAGATCTACTCCACCATTCAATCATGACTGATCTATCTTTAACTTGCAACCCCATTCTCCTGCCTCCCCATAACCTCTGACACGCTTATTCATCAAGAATCTGTCAATCTCCACCTTAATCATTGACTTGGCCTCCTCTGCCGTCAGTGGCAATGAATTCCACAGGTTCACCACCCTCTAACTAAATTAATTCCTCATCATCTACTTTCTAAAGATATGTCCTTTTATTCTGATGTAGTCACATATCCATTTTGTCTTTCAACTGCCCCTGGTGATTGTGGCTGATATGGGCAGGATAAATTTAATTTGCACTGAAGTCCCTCCTGTGGCTGCATTATAACTGAACAATTGGAGTGGGGTCCATTGTCACTGGTACTATTTCTTTCAGTAACCCCTTTGCCACTGTTCTGATATCACTGTGGCACAGATATTGTGGGCCATTGGACCTCTCCTGTGCTGTATTGTTCTATGTTCTACATTAAAATCACCACAGAGAGGCAGGACTGCAGAGATCCAAGTTTGTTTACTTTCCTCTTGCGTTGCCAAGTCCATTTTTATATCAGACTTCCCTTTTTACACAAGGATACAGGCTGTCCTTGCAACATTTAATCTGAGGGGCACAGTTGGGTGAATGATGAGTTGGCCCGGGTCCTGGACTGCACACAAAGCCCAGCCTGAGGGCCAGCTGAGGAGTTTTGGCCCGGGCACTGGACTTTGTGCCGGACGTCACACGCAAAATCTGGTACCCCATCCAACTCATGAGCCGATGATCGGCCATGAGAAAGAGGGATGGTTGTGTCGGCAGTAAGCGAAGGTCCGGTCGGACAGCTGTGTTCCCAACCGACGGGGCCAATGATGAGGTGCTGCTGCTGCACTCCATGGGCTGCACTACGTCGGGACGGGTGAGGCGGGGCCAGACGCGGCACTCCGACCCGACAGCCCCCTCGACCCAAGTAGTAGCAGTCAAATACGCGACAAGGGCGGTCCCATATGGGACACACCATTTTAGCCCAATATACAGGATGTCCCAGCTAAAACGGGACAGTTGGGAACCCTACTGGCACCTGAAATACAAAGATCAAGTCGCAGCCAGGATGCCCCTATGGCCAGGATTTTGCTGTTGGCTGTGGGGTCTGTTGGATCATTGCTGACTCTGCCAACAAGTGGGAACTCACAGGAGAGCAGGGGTCCTGCACAGGGATTGCTGGGGAGTTCGACCAGGTCGGCTGCGAGAAGCACTCTCCCCAGGGCACGATGACTGAGGATGGGCTGAGCGCGGAGAAGCACGACGCTTGGCAGGATGACGCGTTGGAGGCGACGGCTGCAACAGGCTTTGATAACCAGGCCTGTTTGATAACCATAACTGCATCTGGGACTGTGAAATGGCAGCTAAACATGGGGCTATTGCATATCGACTCAGTGGGGAGCTTCTTTGCATTTTGTGCTAACTGAGAATAGTGCTTTTGTATGCCCATATTCTCACTGATCTGTATGCAAAAATAGAATCTCACCGTACCTTGGTACACGTGAGAATGAAGAAATATTGAATAATTGAACCATTGAACCATTGAAGCCCATGCCCAGTGCAACCCCGAGAAGGTGATGTCTAACTAAGCTAGTTTAGTTTATGTCATGTGCTCCAAGGTACGGAGAAAAGCTTTTTAGTTGCGTGCTATCCCGTCAGCAGAAAGACTAAACATGATTACACTCAAGCTGTCCACATGTACAGGTAAAGGATAAAGGGAATGAGGTTTACTGATCTGAGAGGAGATTAAAAAGAGCATACTTAAAGTAAGAAATGCTGTTGTTGGAGTAGAGGTTTGAAAAAGTGGAGCGATGGCAATTAATTATTGCAGATCCGTTTCTGGAACCAGCACCCAGAGAGTTGCCTGTCTTGGGCACCATCTTGTTTGTTGGTTGGGTCAGATGGTCTGGGATCAGGCAATTGCCTGATTTAGACGCAGCACGGTGGTGTAGTGGTAGAGCTGCTGCCTTTCAGTGGCAGAGATCCGGGTTCGATCCTAATTACTGGTGCTGTCTGTACGCAGTTTGTACGTTCTCCCTGTGACCACGTTTCTCTGGGTGTTCTGGTTTCCTCCCACACTACATTCACGCATAGGTTTGTAGGTTAATTGGCTTCGGTAAAATTGCAAATTATCCCTAGTGTGTAGGATCGTGTTAGTGTACGGGGTAATCACTGGTCGGCGCAGCCTCGGTGAGAAGAAGGGCCTGTTTCCTAAAGTAAAGTAAACTGCTGGGGGATACTGCAACAGGATACAAGGGAGTGAGACAGCGGTAATGGGACGTGAGATGGTTGTGAAGGTGGGATGCAAGTGAAATGGACATTCTGACCAACATCAGTATTGGATGTCCATTATATGTGTACAGGGCCCGGGTCCTGAGGCGGTCCCAGCTAAATGAGTCCAAGACGCTATCTCTCAGCAGAAGGCCAGGACTCTGTGGTCTGCAGAGAGGGTTTTTGGCTAGTCACTGGCCTCCAAGCCAGAACAGTGCAGTGCAGCAACAGGTCCTTCGGCCCACAATGTTTGTGCTGACCATGATGCTGTTAAACTGATCTCATCTGCCTGTACATGATCCGTATCCCTCTATCACCCTGCATTTCCATGTGCCCATCTAAAAACCTTTTAAACACCACAATTGTATCTGCCTCCACCACCAATTCTGGCAATGACTGATATCCTATCCTGAAAGGCCGAACCCGTCCTCTACCGGCCTTTTGTCTTTGAAGTGTAACCTTGGTTACTTTACATCCCATTGAAAGGATATCCCCACCCACTAAAGGGTATCACCATGCGACTTAAAGGGCACCACCATCTAGTGCAAAGGGTGTCACACAAAGGATCAATTAAGAGCCACCATCTCACCCAAAGACTTACCGCCATCTGTTTCCGCTCCATCATCTCATTAAACTTTAAAAATGACTATAAACAAGTGCAGATGCAGTTACTTGTAAACATCTTGATCAGGCAGCCGGCCAAATGTTCTGTCTCATCCATAAACAACTGACCGTAGTCAGCATGCTCTAAACAGAAATACACCAGGAACGTATTAACGCTTAAATTAGATTATCCCACTAAATTCTCAGGCCATGACAAAGCTGGGAAAAAAAAGACTATACTGCAAGAGATAGTTAAATATCATAGGATTATCGAAGGAGAATGCAACCAATATCAATATTGGTCGATCTTTCATTTTGCCACCATGTAAAGAAAAACATTTCTGTGCACACATTATGCCTGACAGGTTTGACTCATCAGATATTTTCCAACTTCTATTTCTTGTGAACCGTGGGCGCTGCATTGAAATGTATCCTGCTCCGAGCTCTCTAAAGATGTTGATTGAAACTGATGGATGCAAAGAGAAGATTGTGGGTGTATTTTTTGCACGTTCTGGCAGAGGCCTTAACTGCATTTATGACTTTTGTGTGGCTTGGAACTGGAGATGTGATCTTTTGTCTGTTACTTAGTGGAAAAAGTGCATTGGAGCTCCACAATTCTGAATATGACACCGTTTATTTTCCAAACTTTAAATGAGAACTGTTACTGCCATCCACATCCTCACAAACTTCCCAAAGGTCTTCACATTTGATGGGAGAAACGCAAGGCACAAATTACTCCATGTGACATACAAGTAAAAACGTTGGTATTCCAGCGTATTCGGGATTCTGATGGTGCAAGATTTCTCTGTTATTAATTCCTCAACATGCTTTAAATTAATTGTTTTTTTTTAATGATGTTACACAGTGTTATCAGAAATTCTCCAGTGACCTTAGCAAGTTTCAGGGTAATGTGAGCTTGTGGGACCAAGAGGGCCTTGGGCTAGTGTTGGACATGTTGTCTGCAGTGAGTGTTGTTGGATTGTCACTGATTTCTAAGCAAGTTGAAACTTATATTTGGAATAAGGTGAGTAGTTTTGGTCCAGAGGAAGTTTTCAAGTATGATTCCGGGGATGATTGGGTTAACGAATGGTGAGTGTTTGATTGCACTGGGCCTGTACTCACTGTAGTTTTGCTTTAGTTTTAGAGATACAGTGCAGAAACAGGTCCTTCGGCCCACCGAGTCATCGCCGACCAGCGATCCCCGCACATTAACACTATCCTACACGCACTGGGGACAATTTACACATACACCAAGCCAATTAATCTACAAACCTGTACATCTTTGGAGTGTGGGAGGAAACCGAAGATCTCAGAGAAAACCCAAGCGGTCGTGGTGAGAAAGTACATACTCCGTACAGACAGCATCCATGGTCGGGATCAAACCTTCGGCGCTGCAAGCACTGTAAGGCTGCAACTCTACCGCCTCACCACCATGCTGCCATTAAAGATGTTTAGAAATAAAGTTTAGAAAGTTGAGGGGGGTCCTCATTCAAACATCAAATAACAAAAGGTATGGAGAGAGTGGACCAGAGGGCATAACCTCAGAATAAAAGGACGTACCTTTGGAAAAGGGGTGAGGTGCAATTCCTTCAGTCAGAGGGTGGTGAATTAGTGGAATTCGTCCATGGTCCATTGCCAGACGTCCATGGCCAAGATAAGGCGGAGATTGACAGATTCTTGATCAGTGTGGGTGTCAAACGTTATGGGGAGAAAGCAGGAGAATGGGGTTGAGAGGGTAAAATAGATCAACCATGAATGGCGGAGTAGACTCGGTGTGCAAATGTCCTAATTCTGCTCCTATGCTCTATGGACTCATGAATATTTGGAGCCATTTTGTCTGGACACGATTCTGGCACTAATATTCTATCCCATAAAGCAAGACTTGCCCACTACCGCCGTTTTCTTTTTGAAGTACAATATTAGTTAATTTACATTCCCTCCAAAAGGATACCGCCATCCAACCAAAAGGATGTCAATAAGGCTTTGAGGATTGGAGGAGTCTGGTCAGTTTTGGCTGAATGTGGGAAGCTTTACCTGGTGAGCCAGATGCCAAATTATTGGGATTTCTGGAGGATTGAATAACGGATTATTTAGGCATTACTGGCTCGCAATCTGAATGGCTTGTGATACAACTGCTCAGTGCAGTCATCTTGTTTTGTGAAGACTGGAATTTATTTAAAAGTATCAATAACAGGTGCATGACAAGAATTACTAATATTATGGTGTAGCGGGGACTCAAAGGAGTCCAGCCAAAAAGTAGTCGGACGCGAGTTGTGCGCACTAGATGTGTTTATTCTCTCCAATACAGCTCCCTACTCCCTCCAGGTCGTGGGCGTTGCCCGGCCTTAAATACAAACTCAGGTACCAAACCAGTGACTAGCACCTCCCACACCAAGACGCAAGCCACCCTCCAGAGCTGATGGTTCATTGTGCCCCTGGGTTGCCACCAGGTGCCGCCACATGACCCCCCCCCCCCCCCCCCCCAGAACCTGAGGTACCGAACCGGACGGGACGCCACACGATGCGGCCCGAATGCGTAGATACAATCCCACACCCCGGGGGCTTGCTCGTTTCGGAAGAATCTCCGGGAGCCCGGGACGGCGGACGCCCGCGACGGGGAGGTTGAGACACATGGACTGGCTCGCTCAGGTCCAAGTGGGCCGGTTTCAAACGAGCCACAGACGCTGTTTCATGCTGGCCTCCCATTTCCAAATCAAATGTAGTAGGCCGGTGCTGCAGCACACGAAAGGGATCGAGCACGACTGAGTTGAAGTGTCCGTGAGCGGGATGGCCTCCGGCCACCGCATAAAACGGTCAACCACCGTACGCGGGTGTGAAACATCCTGGAACGGAGGCAGTAACCCCATGATGTTCACGTGCACGTGATTGAACCGCGGGCATGGCACTGTGAAGTCTTGAACGGGCACCCGGACGTGTCGATGCACCTTCGAAGTCTGGCACGGGACGTATATCGGGCCCAGCGAGCAATCTGCCTCCGAAGTCCCATGCCACATAAACCTTGCGGCCACCGTGGTGACCGTGGATGGCTGGGCCAGCCCATGGATCACCTCAAAGACACGATGGCACCAGGCCGCCGAAACGAAACTGACTCGTGGTTACGTCGTAAAGGATGGAACCTGAGGTACCCAACGGCACGTCCTCCAGCAGAGAGAGAGAGAGAGAGAGAGAGAGAGAGAGAGAGAGAGAGTGGGGGGGGGGAGAGGGGGAGAGGGGGAGAGGGGGAGAGGGGGAGAGGGGGAGAGAGAGAGCTGGGTGGCGACGCGAGAGAGGTTGGATGGATTACATCTGTAAAAGAGGGATTGAATTGACGAATAAAGCCAGAACTATAAAAGGATGAAAAGTACTTCAGATGGAATGCCAGTGGGCAGAGGAATATGAGATAAGGGCTAAGACAGAGAAAGAAAATGCTGATAAGAGTTCGGAGAACAAACCCGGTACCGGTCAGTCCTCTATAAACCCCATGTCTGGCATGATGACCCAGTCTATAGAAGAAGGGGGAGGTGAACAATCACAGTCTGGATCACTGTCCAATCACAGCTCGGACCACTCCCATTTTGAACATCAGCCCGCCCACCTTTACAAAAAACTACTCCCTTTGTTCACTTTAAATTCTCACTCCAACAAGAAGATGATTTTTGCAAACCCTCCCAGTCCCAGTTCACAAAGTCTCCCAGGGGAATGCCATTGCTTGCTAATTCTGCAAATTTGTCCCCACAGAAACAAAAATTATTTTAAACAGAACGGCTTTGTCAGATGAGGGAGGGGAATGTAAAGTTAATACAGAGAGAGATGTCTCTAATGTGCCACACAAGTTTTTTTGGAAACGAGTGGGCTGCGCCACTTTGGCTAACTCCTCTCGGACAAATTTATGTACCTGATGTATGTTTTGCCCGTTTTTTTGTACGTTTATTTTAATGTTCAAAGGGAAATATTTGTTCTAAACCCAAAGCTCTCTCAAATTATTCTAGGATGTTCTTTCAAGTTGTCACTCATCCAAGTTCTGTCCCTTATCATATCAGATTAGATAGATCTTCATGTTCTTTCAAGTTGTCACTCATCCAAGTTCTGTCCCATATCAGACTAGAGAGTTCACTGTTCTTTTCAAAGCTATGCTGCCGAGATACTTGCAGCTTTATGTTCAGGATTTCACTCTGTTTCATTTCTCCCAAAGCCTAATGGGATACTTGACATCCAATCCCAGGCTATATTTATATATTCATATATATGCCCCTTTTGATGAAATGATCCATGTCAGATGAAATAGGATGTCATTGAATGAGATTGCAATCTATGAAAATTAATTGTTTATTCCTTGTTTTCTCTTAACTTTGTTCATTTTTTTCCTATTTCTTATCTTTTGAATTGAGTTCAAATAGAGACCTGAATGTGGAATTGGCCATGTGGCATCCAGGTAGACGCGTTAAATGAGATTGGAAATGCCTTTATCTCAGAACAAAATCTGTTAATTTGAAATTGTGAATTTGGGGAGATAGATTGGAACAATTGGGAATATTTTCAAATTGTTTAAAAAAAAAAGACCTATTTTTAAAGGGTCTGCCTTGTAGGTGGTTAAAGAGTGATCTCACATCCCTCACCACCCATAGAATTCTGGATTAGTGGAGGAGATGAATAGGACTCTTTAGAGTGTGGAAGTACAGGCCCACAGCAATTAATTAATTACCTACACACAGCAATTAAGCAGAACCTTGTCAGTCTTGTATTCACAGGGATTGGAAATACAGAAGCCACTGCCAGTTGAACACAGACACAGTCCATACTACTTGGGAGACTACGTACTGATAAGGTACTGGGATCGGACAAAATTAGAAACATAGAAACATAGAAATTAGGTGCAGGAGCAGGCCATTCGGCCCTTCGAGCCTGCACCGCCATTCAATATGATCATGGCTGATCATCCAACTCAGTATCCTGTACCTGCCTTCTCTCCATACCCCCTGATCCCTTCAGCCACAAGGGCCACATCCAACTCCCTCTTAAATATGGCCAACGAACTGGCCTCAACTATCTTCTGTGGCAGAGAATTCCACAGATTCACCACTCTCTGTGTGAAAAACGATTTTCTCATCTCGGTCCTAAAAGACTTCCCCCTTATCCTTAAACTGTGACCCCTTGTCCTGGACTTCCCCAACATCGGGAACAATCTCCCTGCATCTAGCCTGTCTAACCCCTTAAGAATTTTGTAAGTCTCTATGAGATCACCCCTCAATCTTCTAAATTCCAGCGAGTACAAGCCAAGTCTATCCAGTCTTTCTTCATATGGAAGTCGTGCCATCCCAGGAATCAGTCTGGTGAACCTTCTCTGTACTCCCTCTATGGCAAGAATTTGGGACTGTGTTGGAGGGGACTGTACCAGGTGCTACCATGACACCAACTGCCGTGAAGATTGAAGATTACCTCCGTAGGAGACATCTGATACGATTGACTGTAAATGGAGGAGAACCACGAAAGGACAATGGGGCTATTGACCCTACTTTATATCCTGAGGTTGGCCCAGATGGGCTGGACTTGTGGAACAACCACTGCACGAAGACGTCCTGAATAAGGCTGACAACTGTCCATATGTTTATGACACTGACCAAGATGGATCCATCACCACAGGTTCTTGAAGTAACCAGAAAAAGGTGGTAGCTTATCCCGGAGCTACAGACCGAGCTGAATTAGATGAGAAATATGCTCACCAATGCCCACTCTGAAAATGACCAGCAATCAGGTTGTGGAGTTGAAAAGCCTTGATTTTGGAGTGCAACTCAGTTACAGAACTGGATTGAGGTAAATCCCAGCTGGATTCAAAGTGAGGAGGTGAGTTGGGATGGATCAGACAGACAATTGGCATTGATGGAGAAGGAAGAAGAATGCTGGTTTCACACGTTGATGGACAACGTGGGAGAAAGAACAACTTCATTTGTGAAAATAAACTACATTTGTGACGAATGTGGACAGACTTTCAAACAGTGGAAACACGTGTCAGTTCACCAAATGCGCCATACTGGAGCAAAACCTTTGCAGCGTGAAGTTTGTGGTTTCCAGTGCAGGCAAAGAGCATCCTTGAAATACCATATGACCAAGCACAAGGCAGAAGCTGAACTTGAATTTGCTTGTGACCAATGTGAGCAGCGGTTCGCGAAGGCTCACAATTTGAATGTTCATATGTCCATGGTTCATCCCTTGACCCAGAATGCAGATAAAAAGAAACCTATTGAAATTCAATTAAGTATAGAAACATTAATTAAGCAAGAACCCAGTTTATAGTTATTCAACAGCTAAATGATGAGTCTAAAGAATCTTGCACCCTTTTTCAGTGTCAGCAAGACACAAAGGATTAACATGAATAAATGCAATCAAGCCAGGCTCACCTAAAATAGGTAGAGCAAAGGAAAGGTCCGTGAGGAGAATGTAGTTTTGAGCATTATAGCACACCAGTTCCAGAGAAAAAATCAAATGTCTGCAATGGGGTAGAGGTGAATCAGGCAGAATCCTAATAATTGGAAGAACTGTTCAGAACTCTGATAACAGAGGGGAAGAAGCTCGTTGGTGTTTGTGGTGAGGCAGGATTCCACTTTGCCACAGTACATCTGTAGGAACTGTCATGCTCAGTTTTATAAGTGTTGGACTATCTTGAAAAACTTCATTCAAAAAATGAATACTTTACCAGTAGCTTTAGTACAAGATGGACAAAAGGCTAGCAGATGTGTTGCAGCAACTGAAACATCATCAGTGCAATCACTTTCACAATCTCCGTTAAGCAATTCTGTGTCTGGTGACTTTAAGCAAATGTTAAACGACGGTGTGTTGGTTGCAAGCCCACAGGGTGTACAGATGTTGGTCACCTTGGCTCACCATCATGGTAGTAGCTGTGGTTCTCAGCCACATATACAGAGTGTTTTAACAGTAGAGTATCGAGGAGTAGTCGGTGCTGTGTGGGGGTGTCCAGAGGGCCACAGTTACATCCTGGACATGCATTCAAGTCGCAGCGTTGTTTTGTGAGGGACCGCGCCCATCCATTAGAAATAAGGACCCAATGGAGCAAGTTCGAAATGGTTCAATAACCCTTTCACCTCAGAATGGAACAATGACTGAAAATGGTGAGGGTGATAGTGTTGGAAGCATCAACCTGTCCCAGTGTTAGTAGACTTTCAGCCTTGTACATACAATGGAGCCACTTTGTGATTGGTGGATGTGGACAACTCGGAATCCCCATTGAAGAAGCGCCCAGATCCTGAATATACAGAATGCTCTTGGGGGAAAGTTCAGGTAGAGTGGGGGCGCCGTCGAGTATGGCTAACCAGCCTGTAGCTGTCCGTCTTTTCACCCTTTAAAATTTTTTTTAGTACGTTATAAAGTTTCGTCTTGGAGGTGTAGTCTTTTTATGTGGGGGTGGGGGGGGGGGAGGAGGGGGAAACTGTATTTCTCGGTCCCTACCTGGTCGGAGTTTTGGCTTTTCTCCGAGTCGTATCGTCGCCCCTTCCTCGCGGCCTACCAATGGGAGAGCGGCGTTTCCTGCTGGGAACGGCCAGAACTTCAGCTTCAGCGGCGGCGCAGTGCTGAAGCACCATCGCGGAGCGGGCGATGCCTTACCCGGGTCGCCGTGTGGTAAGCTCCGGAGTGCTGAGACCGCCGACTCCAACATCGCGGAGCTGTCATTGCGGAGCTTCCAGCCGCGGGCGGCGCTGACGTTTAAACACCGCGGAGCCTGGGATCTCTCGCCGAGATCGCCAGTGTTGGAGCTCCGACCAGCGTGGACTGAGGACTACGGGAGCCATGGTCTCTGGCAGCAAGCAGCCGTTCCAGACATTCCAAGCCGCTGACGAGTGTTCTCCCGACGCCAGAGCTCCATCATCCGGTGAGAGGGCCTGTAACATCGGGCCGCCTTCGCGGTGACTGTGGAGGCCTCAAATAGGCCCCGACTACGGGGTGAACAAGAGGAAAAGGACTGGACTTTATTGCCTTCACTCACAGTGGGAACCATTGTGGGGGGATGTTTTTACGTTTTATGTTAAATTCTTCTTTAATGTGGCGTCTTACTTTTATTGATGTGCTGCAAATGGCAACTACACCAGAAATGGTGTATGTGACAATAAATGTCCTTTGTCCTTTAGGTACAAGATGCAACTCAACCATTAAATGTAAAAAAAATCAGTTAACTGCAATGAAGCATCTTGTTCTATGAGAAATTATGTTGTGGATGGATTGGAGTCCAGTGATCTTTCTGAAAGATATTTATCAAGTGAAGATGACAGAACAAATAAAAGTTAAGAATGGCTCTTGAGATGAGACTTTTCAACCATATTGGAAGAAGAAGGGTAAGTTACCAGTTAAGAAGTGCAATATTAAGGATGTGAAGAAACAATCTGGACTAAGACGTGGCCGAAACCAAGGTCAAATTTAGAAAGGGAAGATTTCCCCACCATGTATCGATTTCCGTATAAGGTTTGCTGTGCTGTTTACAGAGGAGTTGACGGACTTAAGAAACACATAAAAGAGCAGCATGATGAGGTGCATGAAAGACCTTGCCCCCACCCAAGATGTAACAAGGTGTTTCTGATTGATCGCTACCTGCAACGCCATGTTAAGCTGATCCATACAGAAGAAAGAACATCTTTACAGATCAGGAGGAAGTGCAAAACCTTTGGTCACAACTTCGGAAAGCCAAACCACCTTTGATCAACAATCCTGAAGCATTTTGAGCTCTATCTTATGACCAAGGGTCTAGAGGGAGGAGAAGCTTTCCAAACCCATAGATACGCTAGCGTCTCGCTCAAGGTGGTGAACCTCACCACAGGCCGAGATGGGGGGGAACACCTGTGCAATGCTCTCCGAAGAGACTGGCAACACCCTCAGACAGGTGTGAACTTTATGGCACAACCCCAATATTGGCTGAAATAATTACATCACCTGCAAGTGACACTTATTCCATCGACCCTAAACAAGCTTCATCAGGATGGTTGTCAATGAAGAGAGTGAGAACTGGTTGCCATACCCTAGGTTTGATGGACTTTGGGGTACTATTGAACTGGTAGCCATACCTTTGGTTTGGTGGACTTTGGGGTACTGTGATACATTATGGTTCTATCATTCTGCCAATCATTGCTCTAATGCTTGCGACCATTGTGTGTACCTACCGAGGACTATGAATGTTATCATGTTTGATAAAAACGAGGGAATGAAAGAGCTAATAGTCAAATCTAAAATGGAGTCGTTCTTCTACAAAAGCATGGTCTAGTAGAACAAAAGAATGGCTTGGTGCCAAGTCTGAATGACTTTGCAAATTATATGGAACACAATATGGAGGAGAGGGTCTTTTAATAAAGACAATAAGATGGAAGCCTGCGTAATAACATGTGCTTTTTCAAGGCCATAAAAAAGCCAAGATTGAGAAAAATAGCTGACGTTCCAGAGATAGGTAATAACTTGTTATTGGATGAGCTTGAGTTGGACCCAGCTTTTCCTATATTCTGAAAGGCTATAGAATCTTTCAGTCATGCCATATTCAGACTTAGTAGGAGTGTTTTACTGATAAGAAAAAGGTATACTAGTGCTAACTTTCCTTTGTTCTGTAAGTGGAGCCGGAGAAGCACTGAGCAACATTTGTGCTCATTGTAGATCTTGCCACTCCCGTCTGACGAATTGATTAAAGATTGCCATGGTTTACCTTTAAGAAATTTGTTGCTATCTGTTTTTTAAGAAACAAACTTTAACACCTGCACCTCGGGGAAAGTGGAGTCAGTCACACTCACACTTTAAAAATGAATTAAAAAAGGGTCAGCAAGGAAAAAAACTTTGGCATATATTAAACTTAAATTTATAGTTCCGTGGAAAATGATCTGGTTCTGCATTATCAGCAGAATATTTGTGATTGTGTTGCTTCTGTAACTTATTTTCTCTCTTTTCTTTTTGCTCTTTACAGTCAAATACATCTTCTCAGTCTCCCCATATCATCAGTACCCAATCACTAACCTCCACACTCCAGAGTGAAGATAACTGTCACACTGATCAGAGGCGGGCTTGCCTTTCACCTGTGTCAAATAAATCTCCACTTTATTTTGTTGCCAATAGAAACACAGAAAAGAAATCTTCCAGCTTGCCCAAGTCCAGTTTCTTGTCTGCATCGGAGACGTCCTTCTTATCTTCCAGTTCCTTACCTTCGGCACTTCAAACAAAATCCCTGTCCCCATCCAACTCTTCAGTCAAGATCTCCAAAGCAGCGTCTCTTCTCTACCCTCTAGCTCCATTAACCTCTCGGAGCTGCAGTGATTTCCACTCTTCTGCCGTTTGGTCTTCCTCATCCCTGCCCTCCTTGAGATCCACAGTGGGGTCTTCGACGAGTGTACAGTCTTCACCTCATTCTTCCAGCCCGAATGTACGTACTCCCACCTCTCAGCAACCATCCCGTCACCGCTCCCGAACTCCTGACTCTTCCCAACAAGCCTCGGTACACAGCAATTTAGCGAAACCTAGTGGCGGGTCCTCTCCCCCGACCCAGCTGTCATTGTTAACTTCCATGTTAAGATCTGGAAAACTGACTCCAACATCATCCAGATCCTCAGAAACAGTTTCCTCCCCCACATACTCCAGCGCCACTGGTTTACGATCTTCCAGCAAGTCACCATCCCCACAAACCTCACAGGCACCTTCATCCAGTCAAAAAGCCAGAACACTCTCTCCCACGCCAGGGACCTGTTTTCAGAGCAGCTCTAGAATGGCCTCAAATGTTTCTTCCATCTCGCCCAGATCCACTTCCTCTCCTTTGTTCCCAAAGCCGGCGGCTCATTCGGTTCATTCCACTCCTACGTCATTATCCAAGAGGCATAGAAATAGTGCCAGAGAGAGAGCTCACACTCCGCCACCCCTTCCTTCTGCTCAACTCAAAGATCATCACTTGAAGCTGGCTAATTCCACACCCACGCTGTCTTCCTTGTGTCATGACTCAAAGCCTCCAATATCACCTCATGTTTTCTTCCCAATCCGTAGACAGCCTTCTCCTGTCCCAGTGCACGATTCCTCACATCAATCCCCTACCATGCAGGAACAAGAACCTCTCTCATCAAACAAATGGTCGGACCCTTCACCCTCTAAAAGGTCTTGGCAGACTTGTCCATCTTCTTGTTCTTCAAGTTTGAATTATTGCCTGGTAAAATCTGATCATCCTTTGTTTGGTACGACACGACGTTCCCATTCTCCAACTGCAAGCCCCTTCAGTACTTCCCCCATCTTAGAACAGTATGTATCATCTTCTCCGACCTCAGCTTCTTCATCCCCCACTCTAGTGAATTCATTTTCTTCTTGCTCGACCCCAGTTAATTCTTCCCTCAGCTCTGGTTGCCTTACTCCTACTCCCATGGCTGTTGGCCCTCCTACCACTTCACCTACATGGCATCAAACCCCTCCTCGTTCCTCCTCTTTGAAGCCGGACTCCCATTCCTCCCCCCTGAATTATTTGTCCTCACTTAACTGCTCTGGAGTAGGAGGTTTATCTCACCAACCTTCACCTCTTGCTAAGTTCAGTGGCAATGTTAATACTCCAGCTCACATTGCTGCTCGTTTCTCCAACCCCAGCACTGACCCACCTTTGCCTGGTCCTGTAGCCTCCCCTCCACCACCATCACCCACCCCAAGAGCTGGCATGCATTCTCCACCTTTACCCCATTCCACTGAGACTAAGAAACCAGAACAGCAGGTACTTGCACCTTTTACTTTTGCATGGTATTGATAGCGATGAAGGCTCTTTTCCCTGATTGGCATTTTCATCATTTGCTTCTATTAACTGAAGTAGCCTGCATGAAATATTGAAATTGTGTAAATCAGTCTTGTTCTGCTGGATTTCAAACTAAACTAAATATTCCAAAACTTCTTCTTTAACTAATGCTTAGAAATGACACCTCCCAGAACTTTATATTTAAGGCTCGCAATGTCTTGATCATTTGTGTTAAATTCAGGTCTCCAATTATCTGAAAATGATTGGTGTTGTCTATTGTAAGGCAATGTTTAAGTATTACAACAGTTTCAAAAACCAGGCTGAGCTTCTGAAAATGACTTGTAATTTGGTCACTAATATCGATTGCAGCCATTTTGGAGAATGCTTTGAGTGTTTTAATTAGCCAGCAAGGAACCATTCACACCACAAGGGTTCTTTGAGGTGTATTGAAGAGTTTAGCTTTCTAAGAGAAAAACCAGATGAAAATGAAGCCTTCCCTTCCAGTGGAACGATGCAAAAATAGGGAAAGAGCGTTTCTGCACTTTGCGTGCGGTTAGAATTAATCATGCAGTCTTATCTCTTCGGTGAGTCATTTCATCACAAATCGGACCACTGCTGGAGCAGTAAAAGCCCAGGAAACAAGATGTCGGCAGGAGAGATAAGCTAGGGAGATAAAATAAGAAACAAAATAGGAGAAGAAACTTTAGGTTTTTGCAGACCTTTAAAAAAAGTGAAACAATTTAAACAAAAATAGAATTTTCTATTTTCTATTGCATTATTGACAATAAAGCATCAGCCAAAGTAATTGAAGATAGTTGGAATAATTTACAGCAGACAGCCTTATGTACAGGAAACGTTCATTCAAAAAACAGAGGAAGCAGGAAATTTAGGACCTTCTCCCAATTATAGCAGGGCGACCTCTCAAAATACAAACCGTGTGAGTGGAAGATAGTTATGTGCAAATAAATTAAGTGCATAAAATCAATCACAGTCATTTACCAGCAAGCAAAACTGCGGAAGGAATAACCTCCAGTCATTTACATTCCAGATCACTAGATGCAGTCTTTCAGCTTTATGGACATTTTAAATTTACAGTGTTCTAACTGAGCATAATATTGTTTTAATTTAAACAGTTTAAATATAATTCAAATATTTTGGTACGCATTAATTGCTGTTTTAAATGTTATATCAATTTCTAAAAGAGGTGGTTGCTGTCTTAATAGTTTTCTTGGCATTTACAATGAAAATTCCATAGCTTCAGTTAATACAAAAGTTTGTAATGGAAGGTAACAGGAACATAAATAAAAATAAATATATTGAATGAAATCCAGCAATACCAACAAGTAACATCAGGCCCATAACATTAACAACCCGTCATTTGAAACTATTATCTTTTCAAATCTATTATCATACTTGCTCAGTAATAATCCCTCCTGCTCTTTTTTCTGCACCTCTCCCTCTCTCTCTCTCTCCCTCTCTCTCTTGTTCCCCCCCCCCCTCTCTCTCTCTCTCTCTCTCTCTCTCTCTCTCTCTCTCTCTCTCTCTCTCTCTCTCTCTCCCCCTCTCTCCCTCATTCCCTTGCCTGTTTCTTTTCTTGACTATTTCCCTCACTTCCTCCTGCAGTACAAGATCAAGTCACGCTATAAGGCTTTTGCGGCAATACCAACCAATACACTGCTTTTGGATCAAAAGGTCAGTGTTTAGCCTCTGAACATGCCGTTTCCGTGTAAAATTCTGTGCGATAATGATGATAAATTGCTGATAATGACAATGCATGAAGCTTTCTTTTATACAATAAAAGATTAAAACAGCATCATGGTTAATAATATCGCTTTTGAATGAATGTTTATGGTCGGCCCAATATCTTCTCAGTGTTTTGTTCCATTGAATGCATTTCACGTTTTTGTATTCATTTGACAAACCATTGCCTTGTGATAGCACTTTCCTCTTCATTGAAAATGATGGAAATCTAATCACTCAGTTCTTTTAGATTTGTCACCTGGATGCCTCATTGATAACCAACCTGAATCAAGTAGTTGACGTTCATTTCATCCTGAAGAATGCTAATCATCATTCCGCGCTGTTTGTAGACTGAGATTTGTACAGCTTTGAAACAGCCCTTCAGCCCATCATTCCATGCTGACCTTTCTGCCCGTCGATACCAACCCCAATGCCTGCATCAGTACCATATCCGTCTATGTCTTGACTATTTAAGTGTCTGGCAAGATGTCTCTTAAACCTAATCATTGTATCTGATTCGATTACCTTCTCCTCTGGCAATATAGGCTAGTCCCATTTGCCAGTATTTGGCATATCCCTCCAAACCCTTCCAACCTTTCTAACTGTCCAAATGTCTAAGGTTATCTAAAGAGTCAAAACATTATTGTTATCAAAACATTATCAAAACATAATAAAGTACTAAAGGGCCTGTCCCACTGTACGAGGTAATTCAAGAGTTCTCCCGAGTTTTCCCCTGATTCGAACTCGGAGAATGTCCATAGCGGGTCCGTAGGAGTCTGTGGATGTCTCGTAGCGGCTCGTCTGAGTAAAAAGTAACAATTTTTTTCATCACGAGTATTTTTTTACTCGTGGACATTTTTCACAGTGTTGAAAAAATGTCACGGGTTTACCGGATTTCCCAAGTACCTACCGTTACTCGTACGAGTCGCTACGAGACATCCACAAACTCCTACGGACCCGCTACAGACATTCTCTGAGTTCTAATCAGGGGGAAAACTCTGGAGAACTCTTGAATTACCTCGTACAGTGGGACAGGCCCTTAAGAAACAGTCAGACAGGTACATGGATACGACAGGTTTGGAGGGATCTGGACCATACACGGGACAGGTGAGACTAGTGTAGCTGGGACATGTTGGCCAGTGTGGACAAGTTGGGCCGAAGGGCCTGTTTCCACACTGTATCACTCTATGATTCTATTATAATATTTCTGAGTGACTCTAGAAAATAAATCTCCTAACTTTAGTATTTCCATTAATAATTAAATGTTCGCCATCAACCAATTCTATGTATCTCAGAACCTTAATAGTCCACCCTCAGACTCTTTTGCTGCAAGGAAAACAAGAGCAGCCTATCCAATCTTTCCCCATTACTATGTCCTCCTATCCAGGCAACATCTCCTCTGCACTCAGCTGTGTTATTAAGATATAGACCGACCCAGGTAAGAAACAGGTAACCATCCCTCCATAGGTATTGTAATGAACGGCATCCAGACCACTTAAGACCTAATTCAGTGTTCACTCTCTACAACACTTTGCAATTTTTAATGGAAATACTAAAGGTAGGAGATTTATTTATTTTCTAGTGAAGCCATGCACTTGGAGAGATTATAATGTTTTGACTCTTGGACATTTGGACAGTTATACAGATCAAATGGGTTTAGAGGGATATGAGCCAAATGCAGGCAAATGGGACTAACCCAGATTGTCAGTTTGATCAATGTGGACATTATGGGCCAAAGGGCCTATTTCTATGCTGTGTAGCTTTGTGACTCCAACACACAGTCGACAAGACTCTAGCCATGAAGTGAGCAGAATGTGAGTTTGTGGGCCCCATTTCTGAGGAAGGATCTGCTAGCATTGGCGAGGATTCAGAGGAGGTTTACGAGAATGATCCCAGGGATGATTGGGTTAATATATGATGGCACTGAGCCTGTACTCGCTGGAATTTAGAAGGATGAGGGGGACCCTCATTGGAACATCAAATAGTGGAAGGCCTGGATAGATTGGATGTGGAGAGGATCATAAACTTAATCAAGAACTCGTATGAGGGAACCTCATGCAAAGTTTTGCATGCAGGCCAGTTCTCTCAGAGCTTTAGTGTCAGGATGGGCGTCAAGCAGGGATGTCCATTGTCACCGTTCCTGTTCCTCCTGGCAATTGACTGGATCATGTTCGAAACAACTGATTGGAAAATAACTGGAATTCAGTGGACAATGTGAGAGCAGCTAGATGATCTTGACTTTGCAGGCGACATAGCTCTCCTTTCACACACACAGATACAAATGCAGGAGAAGATGGACAGACTCTCACAAGCTGCAGTAAAACTTGGTCTTACACCCAATACAGCAAAGACACAGGTAATGAGGATCCACTCCATAACCAGCAACCCTATCCTTGTGCACAGCACTGCTCTAGAGGAGGTAGAAACATTCACATACCTAGGCAGTGTTGTGGACATCACCGGAGGGGCAGGGGCAGACATAAAAAGTAGAATCAATAATGCTAGGATGGTGTTTAACATGTTCTGGAAGATCTGGAGCTCAAAACACATCTCAATCAATACCAAAATACGCATCTTTAACTCAAATGTGAAATACGTGATGCTGTATGGATCAGAGGCATGGAAAACAACAAAATACGCAACAAACAGGCTGCAAACATTCATTAACACCTGCCATAGGAGAATACTTAACATCTGGTGGAGAGACAAAGTAAGCAATGTGGACCTGTGGAAAAGAACAAGCCAGGAGCCCATTGACTTACAAATTTGAAGGAAGAAATGGAGTTGGATTGGACACACCCTCAGGAAACCTGCCACAAACCACCCAGCAAGCCCTGAAATGGAAACCTCAAGGAAAAAGGACAAGAGGTCACCCTAGGAACAGCTGGTGAAGAGGTGTCCAGACAGAAATGTCTGAGAGTGGGCAGAAGAAGAAGACGAAGAAGAAGAAGAGAGTCCAAGACCAGAGGCCATAGCCTCAGAATAAATGGATGTACCTTTAGAAAGGAGATGAGGAGGAATTTCTCTAGTTAAAGGGTGGTGAATCTGTGGAATTCATTGCCACACAGTGGAGGCCAATGGATATTTTTAAGGTAGAGATTGACAGATTCTTTATTAGTACATGAGTCAGGGGTTATGGGGCGAAGGCAGGAGATTGGGGTTGAGACTGAAAGATAGATCAGTCATGATTGAATGGCAGAGTAGACTTGATCAGTCGAATGGCGTAATTCTGCTCCTATAACTTATGAACTTAAGCCTCACCATTTCTCACTTCTGCCAATTGAAATCAAACTGGAATTGTTGTGAAATAATGTGGCATTAATGGAGGTGCTGATTTTTAGAGATGTAATGTGCCTGCCAATTAAATATTAAAAGCCCTATTTGATTCAATTAGAAGGCGAGCAGGAAATTAGAAGGCGAGCAGGAAAGTAGCTTACTAATGCTGATTAAGTGCATGTCTTTCATCTAATGCTTATAAAGATGAAATGAAACAGAAAATGTTGAAAATACTCATCAAATTGTCAATTATGGGCCAGTTCAATGTGTCTGTATTTGGCCCATAGACTTTTAAACCCTTCCTATCCATATGTCATTCAACACATCTTACCAAGGAAATCATGAATTGGAACATACTCTCGCAATTATTTTATGATAAATAAGACACGTGTCTCTGTGATATGATTCAACTGTACTGGCTAAGGGCAAAGATTAAATCCATGTCTTTATCCAACAGATATTTTTTAATGTGAACCATTTTTAAATTTATTTTTATCATATATAGAAACATAGAAACAGAAATTAGGTGCAGGAGCAGGCCATTCGGCCCTTCGAGCCTGCACCGCCATTCAATATGATCATGGCTGATCATCCAACTCAGTATCCTGTACCTGCCGTCTCTCCATACCCCCTGATCCCTTCAGCCACAAGGGCCACATCCAACTCCCTCTTAAATATGGCCAACAACCTGGCCTCAACTACCTTCTGTGGCAGAGAATTCCACAGATTCACCACTCTCTGTGTGAAAAACGATTTTCTCATCTCGGTCCTAAAAGACCTCCCCCTTATCCTTAAACTGGGACCCCTTGTCCTGGACTTCCCCAACATCGGGAACAATCTTCCTGCATCTAGCCTATCCAACCCCTTAAGAATTTTGTAAGTTTTTATATGTTCTATATTTAATATATATTTTATATATTTTCTCTGTCTTGGTTCAATCTTTCTTTGTTCCCCATTATTTCCCTTTCTGTCTCGGATTTGTGCTTATTCCCCTTTATAGACTTATTTGCTTCCCGTTTTTCAATCTGTAACTTTCATTAGGAAGGGATATAATCTTTTGGTCCCACCATTAACCAAGATCCAAAGCTGCGACTTCTGTTCGCTCCACATTCACTGCCACCAGTTTCTTGGAAGCAACAACCCTGAGTTGAGGTTTGAGGGAAAAGTGTTTCATTAAGATAATATGTGGTGAGATGTCTCTGAACAGACATTTTGTCCTATTCATTGATCTCTACACAATACTCTAAACCGCTCGCAATCTGGATTTCACATTCACCTTTGCTCTTCTGCTTCCATCTGATTGATTTCCATTTTAATCATTTCCAGGAAATTTTAGACTAATTTTACTTCACTTTCTGAATCCATTTGAACCCATTTGATTGGGGGCTGGATCTTCCTCAATCAATTTATCTGCCACTGTAACCTTTCACAAACTGCTTTATTGCATCTGGTGAAGGAAGGGGTTGACAGCCATGAGTGTAGCTATAGACATTGTTAATTGAAAATTCTAAGAAACAGTATGGTGTTTGGGGATTTACTTTGGATATGGTTAGTCAAATAAATGATGTAAACTATTCTGATATATCGTTATTTAGTCGGCTCAGTCAGATCACAACCTGTGAAGCAAGACAAGTGAAAGCATACAAGGTCAATATATCATTTAAAATATTTATTGCTGCTAAAAAAGACAACTGTCTTCCAAAATAACTGTAACCATTCTGATATAAAGTTTATGTTGGTGTTATCAGTTATGTTATCAAATCATCAAAATCTTTTTTTCATTCTTACGGTTATCAAAAATAAGAAGACATAAGTTTAAAGTGAGAGGGAGGAGTTCAAAAGAAGAAGTCATGTTGTAGATGCAGAACTCAGACAGGGCCTTCGACCTACAAAGTCCATGCCTACTGTCAACCAGAGAAACTCATCCATATAACCATATAACCATATAACAATTACAGCACGGAAACAGGCCCTCTCGGCCCTTCCAGTCCGTGCCGACCATTTGTTTTCCCCTAGTCCCATCTACCTGCACTCAGACCATACCCCTCCATTCCCTTCACGTCCATATACCTATCCACTTTACTCTTAAATGTTAAAATCGATCCTGCCTCCACCACTTCTGCTGGAAGCTGATTCCACACAGCCACCACCCTCTGAGTAAAGAAGTTCCCCCTCACGTTACCCCGAAACCTCTGTCCCTTAATTCTCATGTCCCTATACGAACCCCAATTTATTTCTCCCATATTCTCACCAACTATCCTAGTTTCTACCTCTTAGCTAAGCACTAGGAACAATTTAGAGTCCTTCTATGCCCTTGTCTATTTAAGTGTCTTAAATGCCTCTTAAACTTAGTGAGTGTCCGATTCCACAAACCTCTTTGCTAATTAACCAACTGAGGAGTATACAGTATCTTTGAGATGTGAGTGGAAACCCACATGGGCACAGGGAGAACATGGAATGTGTAGGAAAGAACCGGATATGGCCCACAGGCCATAGTTTGGAGACCCTTGGTTTAGACCATCAAATGCATGTGGCTGACATAGGTGTTGTTAGTAAAGATGTCATATTTCCTTTCAATAGGCCATCGATGAAGCAGTCAGTGACTCGATGGAATCTGCAGCACAAAACACATCAGACGAAACCCTGTCACAAGTATGATTTATGGACACATTCATTCCATTGTTGGTTTTATATTAAGTGCTTGTGCGGTGATTGTGTATAACATTGCTTCTCTTGATGCAGTTCCTTTTTGAGCCTGGCACTCTCAGGAAACAGTCTGAGGAACTGTATGCTACTATTGAGAAAGTACTGGAGGATCCATTGCCAATGGTAATGAAATAATTGAGTTGATTACACTTTTACTGTCCTTTCTCCTCACCAAATACACATGATTCTTTAACTAGATCTTCTTCTTCCTATCCCATCCAGCGCTACACGCGTTCTTCTCTCAATTCCCCACAGAGGTCGTTGGATGCAGAAGGCCGCCAAGTACGTGAGTGATATCGCATGATCAGCAGAACCTAGAAAAACCCACAACATCCGCTGGACATCCGGTGGCGCTGTTGCTTGCTGCCTCCGCCCAGAGTCTGGCTGTCTTTTTTCAATTTTGTTATGTTTAGAGTGTGTTTTTTTAGTTTATATTTTTTTTCGGTATTCTATGTGGGGGAAGCGGGTAGTGTAAGGGGGAAACCGTCCTTCAGTCGCTTCCTGGCGAGGATGCGGCTATTATCCGAGTCGCGCCCTCACCCCCCCCCCCCCCCCCACTCACTCGTGGCCTACCAGCTGGTTTGGCACGGCCCTTCCTGCCAGGACCAGACCAGAGCTTCAGCAGCGGCGGGGAGAAGCTGGAAACATCGCGGAGCGAGCGAGGCCTTCCTGGGATCGCCGCTTGGAGCTCTGGAGTGCTGGGCCGCTGCACCAACATCGCGGAGCTGTGGGTGCGGAGCTCCCAACGCGGACAGCACTGACTTTAACGTCGCGGAGTCCTGTGACCCTTTGCCGGGGATCGCCAGCACGAATCTCCGGCCAGCGCGGCCTGTGGACATCGGGAGCCGCGGACTCCGGTGGAAGGTGGCCGACGGGAGGTTCCCGGCGAGAGGGCCTGAACATCGGGCCGCCCGTAGCGGCGACTACAGGGAGCTCGGGAGGCCCCGACCACGTGTGAACATTGGGCAACATCGGCGAGGAGGTTGACTGGACTTTGGTTCCTTCCCTCACAATGGGGAGCTTTGGTGCTGCTGTGGGGATGTTTGTGTTGTGGACTTCTGTGTTTCGTGTTTTTTTAATTTTTAAAAAATGGCGGAGTAGACTTGATGGGCCGAATGGCTTAATTCTGCTCCTATCACTTAAGAAATGAGAAAAATAGTGAAGAAAACTGGCTTTGATTTTTTTAATTTTTGCATGACTGTAAGGGAAAAGAATTTCGTTGTCTCTTTATTGAAGACAATGACAATAAATTATATCAAATCAAAACGAAAATCAACAGCCCCGCTTCCATTAACTGCAACATTGCTTTGAGATGTTTGAATAATGAATTGGATTGAATTGGATTGAATACTTTATTGTCACTTGTGACAAGTCACAGTGAAATTCTTTGCTTGCATACCCAAGGTGTACAAATTGTCGCCCATACAGAGCACATACAAAGTTACAATTACCCTCCCCTGCGCCAGTTCCCCCTTTGTTCTCCCCCCCCCCTCCCCTCTCCCTCACGGTGGTCCCCCCACACTGGGTCCTCCTTTATAGCTTCCCTCGGCAGCGGCGTCCTCGCTTCCATGTGTCCGTCCTCGTCCGCCGATCGTATGGGTGTCGGGGGTTACGGGGAGAAGGCAGGAGAATGGGGTTGAGAGGGAAAGGTAGATCAGCCATGAATGAATGGCGGAGTAGACTTGATGGGCCGAATGGCTTAATTCTGCACCTATCACTTAAGAAATGAGAAAAATAGTGAAGAAAACTGGCTCTGATTTTAAAAGTAGTTCCTGCTGTGATATGTGGGCATCAACCAAACTCGTGCTGATTGCTTAAATGTTAAAGTCACACTAATCTATCTCTTGTAATGTCAAGTGCTCCATGTTCTCACAACCTGATTCTTAATGCACCATAATTCTATGGTCGCTAAATATGATTACTGGTTTATGAGTCATTAAGTTCTTGTGTCCTGTGGTATGGTATGACGAGCTGTTAGAAGTAATTGTTCCTTCTTCCATTAATTTGGTGTTAAGTGACACAAAGACAGTGCAGTCCTGACCTCCCAACTGACTCATAGGAAAACTTTGAACAATCTTTAATCGGGCTATATTGGACTTCAATGTTCTGTCTTGCACTGAATGCTGCACCCATTATTCTTTATCTGTGCACTGTGGACAGCTTGATTGTATATGTATAGTCATGTATAGTCTTTTCTCTGACTGGATAACACGCAAACACCGTAACATCGTTTATCACCGTAACTCGGTACACATGACAATAATAATAATAATAAAATAAAACATGCATTGATAAGTAATGATTTTGCATTACCAAGTCGATCGCAATAATGTCCCTCAGTCGCTGGCTCCTTCAGCTTGTATCTGCTACCCACTATGGACTGAAGTTCTCCTCAATGCCCTGCGAGTGAGAAGCAGACATAGTGAACATCAATTACTTTCTTCCCCTGAGTGTCAGCAACTACCACGCAGATCTGTTCTTGAACACTCCCACCTGGTCCAAATCAAATCTATTCGCCTTGTATGACCGATGGATTATTGAAGTCGTGATCTAAAATATCAACAGAGGCAGCCACAAGCCCATCCTGAGTAATCCAATATCAATCCTTGCAAACAGAATTGATTGATTTCTTCAATTCATTTTGCTGTCTCAATGTATCGGTGGTTTTGTTGAAAGTTACTTCACCATGACATTGCTTTTCAAGTGCACAACTTTCCCATCTTACAAATAAACAGCTAAACTTTACATAGAAATATAGAAAATAGGTGCACGAGGAGGCCATTCGGCCCTTCGAGCCAGCACCGCCATTCATTGTGATCATGGCTGATCGTCCCCTATCAATAACCCGTGCCTGCCTTCTCCCCATATCCCTTGACTCCATTAGCCCCTAGAGCTCTATCTAACTCTCTCTTAAATCCATCCAGTGACTTGGCCTCCACTGCCCTCTGTGGCAGGGAATTCCATAAATTCACAACTCTCTGGGTGAAAAAGTTTTTTCTCACCTCAGTCTTAAATTACCTCCCCTTAATTCTAAGACTGTGGCCCCTGGTTCTGGACTCACCCAACATTAGGAACATTTTCCCTGCATCTAGCTTGTCCAGTCCTTTTATAATTTTATATGTTTCTATAAGATCCCCCCTCATCCTTCTAAACTCCAGTGAATACAAGCCAAGTCTTTTCAATCTTTCCTCATATGACAGTCCCGCCATCCCAGAGATCAATCTTGTGAACCTACGCTGCACTGTCTCAATCACAAGGATGTCCTTCCACAAATTAGGAGACCAAAACTGTACACAATACTCCAGATGTGGTCTCACCAGAGCCCTATACAACTGCAGAAGAACCTCTTTACTCCTATACTGAAATCCTCTTGTTATGAAGGCCAACATTCTTTAAACTGAAGCTGAATATGTTTAAGTCAATGTGTTTAAGATAGAACTGCAGATGCTGGTTGGTTTACACTGAAGATAGACACAAAATACTGGATTAACTCAGCGGGTCAGGCAGCATCACTGGAGAAAAGGAATAGGGACTCGCTATTCCTTTTCTCCATAGTTAGTCTCTATACCTTTTCTCCAGAGATGCTGCCTGACCAGCTGATTGCCAAACTTAGTATTTTTCTCGGCATATGCAATGAATATTCAAACCTACTTTGAAGTCACAGAGTAACAATTGAGAGATTCCCTTAAATGTCACCTCCACCTTCAGCATACATTTCATCCATAAAATAACCCTTCTATATATTTTTTCGTTTTCAGCTTTTAAGTCCCACACCGAAATCAGCTGGAAGAGAAACCAAATATGTGAGTTTCTTTTTGATATGGTGTATGTTGAAAGTGTCAAATTTCCTGAAAATGTTAGAGGAAATGTGGAATGTTTCATGCTGTGAATAGATTCAATGTGGATTCGTTTTAGAGATACAGCACGTAAACAGGTCCTTCAACCCACCGACACATTAACACAATCCTACACATACCAGGGACAATTTACATATACATCAAGCCAATTAACCTACGTACCTGTACATCTTTGGAGTGTGGGAGGAAACGGAAGATCTCGGAGAAAACGCACGCGGTCATGGGAAGAACGTATATACTCCCAACAGACAGCACCCATAGTCGGGATAGAACCATGCGCCACCATGCTGCCCTAGATTACATGTGTAGGAAGGAACTGCAGATGCTGGTTTACATCGAAGATGGACACAAAAAGTTGGAGTAACTCAGTGGGTCAGGCAGCATCTGAACGCAGTCAAAAGACGGGTCTTGACCCAAAACAGCACATATTTCCTTTCTCCAGATATGCTGCCTGTTCCGTTGAGTTACTTCAGCTTTTTGTGACAATATAAATTACTATTTATATTTCTGCTATTTCTAGAACTTAGAACATAGAAATGAACAGGCCCATCGGCGAACACAATGCCAAGTTAAACTTATCTCACCAGTCCGCATGTGATCCATATCCTCCATCTCCTGCATATCCATGTGCCTTTCTCAAAGCCTCTTAAACATCACTATTGTATCTGCCTCCTCCAACACCCATGGCAGCATGATCCAGGCACCCACCGCCCTCTGTGACAAACACTTGCATTGCATATCTCCTGTAAACTTTGCCTCTCTAACCTGAAAGACATTCCCTCTAATATTTAATAAAGAACTGCAGATGCTGGAAAAATCAAAGGTAGACAAAAATGCTGGAGAAACTCAGTCGGTGAGGCAGCATCTATGGAGCCGATGACCCGAAACGTCGCCTATTCCTTCGCTCCATTGATGCTGCCTCACTCGCTGAGTTTCTCCAGCATTTTAGGCACTAAATGGAAACATGCCCTTCGAGTCCAGGCCGACCATTACACTAGTTCTGTGTAATCTCATTTTCTCGTCTACTGCTTACACGGTGGGGGGTAAATTTACATTTTAACTAAAATCCCACACATCTTTGGGATGTGAGATGAAAGTAGAACACCTGGAGGAAAACCACACAGTCACAAGGAGAATGTGCAAACTCCACACAGATAGTACCCGAAGTCAGGATTGAAACCGAGTCTCGGGCTCCGTGAAGCAGCAGTTCTACCAGTTGTGCCACTGTGCTGCCTTTAAAAAGAACAAATGTCCCCAAATGGATAATGATATTTATTTTCAGCTTTTATGGAGTCTGGATTGAATAATAGGAATGCCAATCAACAAACATTGATGTAGAAAGAGATTTGGGAACTTAAAAAAAAATGCAAATGGGAATGTAATGACAGAAGGTTTTTCGAGATAGTTAGCGGCAATGCATGCAAAGGATAAAGGGATGTTTCTTCTCATGAGAGAAGGAGTTCAGCGAACGTGCTTAAAGCAGAGATCTATGGCTCTGTGGACAGCACTCTTCACATCCTTCTTCAGGGATTGCAACAAAATAAATGATGTTGATTGCCCGCTGCAGTACTGATGGATTACCACAGGCAGAGATCCAACAAGATGTTCCGTTTAAGTTCGGCCTCACCTCCCCAAATGGGCAGAAAGATTACCACAGTATAGACATAGCCATAGGGTCATAGAGCTACATAGCGTGGAAACAGGCCCTTTGGCCCAACCCGCCTGTGTGGACCAAAGTCCCTACGACCTTGTCAAGTTTGCCGGTGCATGGCCTCTATCCCACCAAACCTTTCCCATTCATGTCATGTCATAAGTAATAGGAGCAGAATTAGGCCATTCAGCCCACCAAGTCTACACCACCATTCAATCATGGCTGTTCTATCTTTCCCTCCTAACCCCATACTTCTGCCTACTCCCCATAACCCCTGTCACCCTGTACCTGTCTAAGAGTCTTTGCAATGTTGTAATTGTACCTGTCTCCACAACTTCCTCTGGCAGCTTGCCCCATACACACGCCCCCTACAGTTTCCCTCAGGTCCCTTTTAAAACGTTCCCCTCTCACCTTAAACCTATGCTCCCGAGTTTTAAACTCCCCTTCCCTAGATTTTCATTATTTATCTGCCTCTCATGATTTTATAAATCTCTAAGTTTATCCCTCAACTACTTCACCAACCTATTTGCAATAATGCAAATCTTCACGACCCAGTGACATCCACATAAATATTTTTTGCAGCTTTTCCAGTTTAATGACACCTATAACAGGTCAGCCAGCATTATAAACAGTTCTCCAAATGTGGCCGTACCAATGTTTTGTGCAGCTGTTACATTACATCTCAATTATTGTACTCAACACCCTGACCATTGAAGCCAAGTGTGACAAAAGCCTTCTTCACCAACCTGTCTACCAGTGTCGTCACTTTCATGAAACGAGGTACCTGCACCCCTTAGTTATTATGTTCCACGACACTCCCCAGGCCCCTACCCTTTACTGTGCGTCCTGTCCTGGTCCGTCATGCCAAAATGCAGCATCTCAATTTATCTGAATTAAACTCCCTCTGCCATTCCTCGGCCCATTGCCTCAGTTGATCATTGTTAACTTCAATAACCTTCATCACTATCCACTATGCCACCAATTTTAGTCTTAGCTGCAAATAAACAAACCTTGCAATTTGTGCTTTAAAGAGATAGGAGAGCTAATATCATCTAAAACCAGAAACATTTAATTGCTGTTTATGACATTTTGCTGTGATCAATTTGACAGCAGCAAGTTGCAGTAAACCCTCGCAATAACAGGCCACACAGTTAGATCAGAAAATGCAAATTAGAAGGACAACCCTTAATATTTGTTTTAGTTAATTGACTTGGTTGAGGATTAAATGTTGTCCATCTGGAGAACAATGCTCAAAAAAAGACACAAAGTGTTGGAGTAACTCAACGGGCCAGGCAACATGTCTAGAGAACGTGGATAGGTGACGTTTTTGGTTGGGAGCCTTCTTCTGACAGATTGTGGTGAGAGGTGTGGGGTAAGAAAGCTGGAAGAGAAGAAGGGCAGGACAAAGCCTGATGAATGATGGGTGGATATTGGTGAGGAAGGTTTTTGATAGGCAGATGATTGGACAAAGGCCAGAGTTGACAAAAAAAATTGTGCGCGATAAGGGTAGCATAATTGTGAGTTGTGAAGCCAGAGGGAGGAATACAAGTGGAAGATGTTGGTGGAAGAACGATTGTACTTGTCTGATAGCTTTCAATGGAGACATTACATACATCCTATGCGAGGGAGAATTGGGTTGGATGCATATGGGCAGCTGAGTTGTTACTGATCATTTGCATTTATCTACAAGCATGTAACCATTTTATTATGGTATGGATGATTTCTTGGGAATAGCACAGATTTTAATCAGCAGAATCTTTAGGTCATATATAATTACCAACAAAAAGGCTACTTTCAATCTAAACTGTAAACCAGCCGAATAACACCTATAAATTACTTGTTCTGACACTAAGAAGTGTCATCGATGGGGTGAGAAATGCAGGTGTGGAAAGGGGGGAGTGCTGCAGTACTTGTTGGATGCACTGGGTAGGTAGAGATTTATTTTGATTTGATAATGGGAGAGAGGACTTATTTCCAGGGCCTTGGGTGCAAACTACAGTCCTTATCTTGGGTAAGTGCAACCATTATATTTATGAATTGAGATTTTGTTAGTTAAGTAGCGACATAAATATATGTAAGGTAGAATTTTGAACTTTAGCAAGGGATCAAAGCAATTAGCAAAGGACAAATGCCACTAAACACTCGACAAGGTTGCCCTGACATTGACATAAGAATTTGTTCAATGTTTAGTTCATATGAAATTAAAATGTTTCTCCCTTTTGCTGCAGAGTATTAATCTATGATTAATGCAGGAGTATAGAGTCCTAGAGAGATTTGGACAGAAGCAGGCCCTTTGGCCCACTGAGTCCATGTGGATCATCGACCACCCTTTACACAAGTCCTACATTAATCCCATTTTATTTCCCCACATTCCCAGGTTCCACCATTCACCTCTGCACCAGGGGTAATTTACAGCAGCAAATTAACTCACTGCCCCATTGGCATCACATCTAGGCCGCATACGATGCCAAGATAAACTAACCTCGTCGGTCCACAAATGACCCATATCCATCCATTTCCTGTATAAACTAGTGCCTATCTAAAAGCCTCTTAAATGCCCATTAAATATTCAATAATTGTGAGACGGAATCTTACATGTAGGACAATCCAGATGGTTCCTTTATTTTAGCATGTTTTTAAACCCCAGACATGATTAATATAGAACATTAGAACAGCACAGCCCATTCTAATTACCCACTTGAGTTCTTAAACATTTACATCTTTGTGGTGTGGGTGATAAATCTGGAGGGAACCCGCGTGTTCACAGGGAAAACATGCTAAATTGCACACAGACAGCACCCGCGGTCACAATTGAACCTGGATCTCTGGCTCTGTGAGGAAGTGGCTCTATTGGTCCTGCCACTGTGCCGCCTATCTCTACATTGCAACACTGGTGCTTTCTAAGTGCTGCTAGCAACTATTTGATTTATGCTATTAAAGTTATTTGCTTCAGCAATACCTGTTTTAATCCTGTGCAGATTGTTGTTCTTAAATAAGTATGGCTTCATTATGTATTTTTATATTTCTTTTACAGGCGAATCTCCAACTGCCATCATACGAGTCCACAGAGAATAGAGCTGTAAGTATCTCCAGAGATGCTGAAGCTGCCAGCTTATGTCTAACTGTGGTCTATATGGGTGTGAAGCTGTGAGTGATATTGAAGAATCATTCGGGCAGCAACAGTGATGTAAAGGGTAGAGCTACTGCCTCACAGTGCCAGAGCTGGGTTTGATCCTGATCTCGGGTACTGTCTGCATGCAGTTTGCATTTTCTCCTTGTTTCCGCCAGGTGCCCCGGTTTCCTCCCACATCACAAAGATGTGAGGGTTTGTAGGTTAATTGGCCTCAGTAAATTGCCTCTGCTCTGTAGGAAGTGGACGAGAAAGTGAGATTACACAGAACAAGTTCAATGGGTGATTGATGGTCAGTGTGGACTCGGTGGGCCAAAGGACCTGTTTTCATGTTGTATCTTTCAATGAATCATCTGTTATTATTAGCAGGCACAGTTCCTAATGTATATCAATGGCCATTTTTTTCTCAGATATACTCTGCAGGTCAGGCATCATCTGTGGGAAGAGAGACAGAGTTTACTGAGGGGAGAGGAAAAAGCTTGTTAAACTGCTGGGTGTCTCTGATGGGGTGAAACCAGAGAGGCCATGATGCTGAGCTGTAAACAGATATATTTGGTCATTGGGAGCAGTTAGAGATTGAGCAGTTAGACTAAAGTACTGAGCCAAAAGAAAGTTAGAAACTCAGAGCTGGAAGAGCTGCCGGCAGGTCAAGATAGACAGGTTATGTGCCAAGAATCAAGAGTGTTTAATTATCATACTACTGGATGAGGAACAATGACATTCTTACCTGCAGCAGCTTAACAGGCCTGGAAGCAACCCCAATACTCAAACATTGTACTCAAAGATAACAGAATACACAAAAGAACGTTCAATAAATTAAAAAAAAAGACAATATTAGTGCAAAACCAAGCCCCTAGTGCAACCAAGAGAGTTTTTGGTCATAATTTAGTTGGAGTTTGTAGTGTTCAAGAACCTGCTTATTGTTGGGAAGATGCTGTTCCTTAACCTGGAGGTCACAGTTTTCAGACTCTTAAGAGTCCCACAAAGGGACAGAAGACAAAAAGGCAAAAGATAACCAAGCCACACAATTATGTTATTTTGATTTCCATCTGTTTTCTCTTACTGAGTATAAAGTTGTGAAGTGCAAATGGTTTTACTTTGAGTGTGGAAACTTCTGGTTGGATTTTCCATATTTTAACAGTGGTGTAATTGGAATATTGAATCTCACCACAACTTTCTCACCTGAAATCTAGTTTTTGGTGGCACAGTGGTGGATGTGGTGGAGCTGCTGCTTCACAGCACCAGAGACCTGGATTTGCTCTTGACTTTGGGCACTGTCTGTGCGGAGTTTATATGTTCTTCCCTGTGACCATGTGGGTTTCCTTCAGGTGTCCACTTTCCTCTCACATCCCAACATCGTGTGGGTTTGTGGGTTGATTGGCCTTTGTAAAACTGTACCGAGTGTTTAGGGAGTGGATGAGAAAGTAGGATAACATAGAACTAGTGTGTGAACGGGTGATCGACAGTCAGCGTGGACTTGGTGGGCCGAAGGTCCTGTTTCCATGCTGTATCTCTAAACTGAAACTAAATGAAAGTTCTTACCTCACCCTATGCCAGCAGCAGTTATATAGATGATGCCATTGTCTGTTGACTTCTCTTTAGCCATTCCCCTACCTAGGAAAAAAATGGAGAATAGTGAATGTGGTCCCAATTTAGTGGTGGGAGGGGCCAAATGTTCTGGTGTCACAGGATCCATTGAGTCAACAATTCAATGATACTTTATTGTCACATGTACCTAGGCACAGTGAAATGCTTTGTTTTGCCTACAACCCGGTAAAATCATACTGCAGACCTCACCCAGGCAGTACGCAAGTGTTGCCACATTTTGGCGCCGATAGGAAGAAGCCTCCTGCCTCCATTTCAGCCCATTCGCGCGGAGTGAACTTTTGCTGTGAGACTGTAGGGTTTTGCTGTCAGACACAACTGCCCCTGTAGGGTTTATGTTGTGTGTGGATTGCTGCACTTGCCCGTTTTTCTCCCCACGTTGTGCTTCTCTTTGTCTCCTGGTAACAGGAACCTTACCGGGCTTCCTCCACACATGGGACTGTCCTCCAGTTAGAACAATGGGTGGCACAGTGGTACAGCTAATAGATCTGCTGCTTTACACTTCCTTGAACTGGGGTCAAGGAAAAAGGGTTCATGTCGCTGCCCTGTTTCCACCAATGTTTCCACCACCACACACAAAAAGCACAAAAAGCAACAAGACAGAAACCATTGTATGCGGATGCCGAGAAGTGTGTTCAGCTCTGGCTGAACAACTTCTAATCTTGTGTGTGAACTTGATAAGAAGAAGACTTCCTTGAACTAAGGTCCAAACCTAATCCCTGGCACTGTCCGTTTGGAGTTTACACCTTCTACCTGTGACCGTGTGAGTTTCCTCCAGGTGCTCTGGTTTTTCTCCCAATCCCAAAGGCCTGTGAGTTGGTGGATTAGTTACTCCTAAGTGTACAGGTGAGTGTTAGAATTGATATGTCTGATGAATGGTCTCGACCTGAAATATCATCGGTTCATTCCCTCCAAAGATGCTGAGTTTCTCCAATACCTTGTGTTTTGGTTGAAAGTGTGTAGAATTGGGTACACGGTACATTAGGGAGGGAAACAGAGTGGTCTGTGCACTGCCACAGACTGAATAGGTTTATTATTATTGCCACCTGTGCCGAGGCACAATGATAAGCTTTATTTTGCCTGATATCTAAATGGATCAGATATACCATACATAAATATAATCAAGTCATGCTCAAGTACAATAGATAGAGTAAATGTATGATACAGAGTACAGAATATAGTTCTCAGCCTTGTATCATAATCATTCAATAGACAAATCCAATGTTCACAATAGGGTCGAGGTGAATTGGAAGTATCTAGCTTCTGGAAGCCTGATAACAAAGGGGAAGAAGCTGTTCCTGCGTCTGGTGGTGCGCGCTTTCAAATGAACAGATAGCTTCCCTCCAAATCACAAGAATATATCCAACTAAAAATTGAAATGGGTCTTCATGAGTCAGAAGAAGGGTCCTGACCCGAAATGTCCCTTATTAATGTTTTCCTAAGATGCTGCGTGGCCCGCTGAGTTAATCCAGCACACTGTGTCTTCTTTTGTAATCCAGCATCTGCTGTACCTTGGGTTACACAAAAAGCTGGAGAAACTCAGCGGGTGCAGCAGCATCTAAGGAGCGAAGGAGATAGGCGACGTTTCGGGTCGAGACCCTTCTTCAGACTGGTCAGGGATCAGGGAAACGAGAGATATAGACGGTGATGTGGAGAGATAAAGAACAATGAATGAAAGATATGCAAAAAAGTATCGATGATAAAGGGAACAAGCCATTGTAAGCTGTTTGTGGTGTGAAAATGAGAAGCTAGTGCGACTAGGATGGGGGAGGGAGATAGAGATAGAGGGAATGCCAGGGCCCGAGGGCTGAGGGAGAGGTGGGAGGGGGAGGAGACAGCAAGGGTTAACAGAATTGAGAAAATTCAATGTTCAAGCCCAAAGGATGCAGACTCCCCAAGCGGAATATGAGGTGCTGTTCCTCCAACTTGCGGTGTTGCTCACTCTGGCCATGGAGGAGGCCCAGGACCGAGAGGTCGGATACGGAATGGGAGGGGGAGTTGAAATGCTGAGCGACCGGGAGGTCGGGTTGGTTTTTGCGGACCGAGCGGAGGTGTTCGGCGAAACGATCGCCAAGCTTCCGCTTGGTCTCACCATACCTTGTTTCTACATTCTTCTGAAATATTGGGATTTTTTTTTAACTTCAATTTAAAAAGATTAAACTAGCTTCATTCCACCTGCCAATCCGCTGCTCCCAGGGCACTAAATTACAAATGAGCTTGATGATCTTGTTGGAGGAGCATCCAACAAGATGAAATAATTATTGAATCATTATCTTTTAATACATGCATATTGGTTCAAGTCACCTTTTGAGAACATTTCTAAAATTGTACCATTACAAGGAACGTCAAAGCATGCCATTAATTTATAGGTTGTCAATTAGCACATTAAAACTGATGAATTGTGAAGATTACTTGGGATTAAAATACCAAGCTAAAACAATCAATTAAAACATGCCAGTTAATTAATCAGCGCAACAGTGATGCCACCACAGTAACACCCAAGTGATACTCAAGTGTCGCACATTGATTAATTGTCTACCTTTGATTAACACCTCGTTGAATCATGTTGAGTGGCTGAAAGTTGTAATAAAATAAATGTTGTGCTTAGTACTTCGAGATGCAGAAACACCCCCCCCCCCCCCCTTTGTTGGCCCATAAAGTCCATGCAGACCATTGACCTGAAACGTCACCCATTCCTTCTCTCCAGAGATGCTGCCTGTCCTGCTGAGTTACTCGGGCATTTTATGTCTACCTTGAATTTAAACCAGCATCTGCAGTTCTTTCCTACACTGATTCACACTAGTTCTATGTTATCCCACTTTCTAACCCACTTCCTACACACCAGGGGCAATTTAGAGCAGCCAATTTGGCAGGACAAATCAAAATAGGAAGTACATGGTAAATGGTAGGGAATTGAGGAATGCTGTGGAACAGAGGGATCTAGGAATAACTGTGCATAGTTCCCTGAAGGTGGAATCGCATGTAGATAGGGTGGTAAAGAAAGCCTTTGGTGTGCTGGCCTTTATAAATCAGAGCATTGAATATAGGAGTGGGGAAGTAATGTTAAAATTGTACAAGGCATTGGTAAGCAATTCTGGAGTATGGTGTACAATTTTGGTCGCCTAATTATAGGAAGGATGTCAACAAAATAGAGAGAGTACAGAGGAGATTTACTAGAATGTTGCCAGGGTTCCAGCAACTATGTTACAGAGAAAGGTTGAACAAGTTAGGTCTTTATTCTTTGGAGCGCAGAAGGTTAAGGGGGGACTTGATTGAGGTCTTTAAAATGATGAAAGGGATAGACAGAGTTGACGTGGATACGTTTTTCCCATTGAGGGTAAGGAAGATTCAAACAAGAGGGCATGACATGAGAATTAAGGGACAGAGGTTTTCGTGGTAATGTGAGGGGGAACTTCTTTACTCAGAGGGTGGTGGCTGTGTGGAATGAGCTTCCAGCAGAGGTGGTGGAGGCAGGATCGATTTTAACATTTAAGACTAAAGTGGATAGGTATATGGACGTGAAGGGAATGGAGGGGTATGGTCTGAGTGCAGGTAGATGGGACTAGGGGAAAACAAATGGTCGGCATGGACTGGAAGGGCCGAGAGGGCCTGTTTCCGTGCTGTAATTGTTATATGGTTATATGGTTATATGGTTAATTAATCTACAAAGCCACTAGCCTTTGGGATGTGGAGGAAACCGGAGAAAATCTACACGGTTACAGGGAGAAAGTGTAGATTGATATGTCTGAAGAAGGGTCTCGACCTGAAACATCATCGGTCCATACCACAAGCAGACAACGGCCGAGGTCAGGATGGAACCCTAGTCTCAGGCGCTGTGAGGAAGCAGCTCTATCAGTTAAGACACTGTGCAGCCCATAAAATTAACTTGCCCAACTGCTTTGGTGGGACTTCAACTTGTGTCTCCTGATCCACTGGTCCAGCAGTCTGACTGCTAATCCAGTACTTTAACCATTACACGACTGTACCTGAATATCTACCCCAAAATTCAAAGTACCCAGCATCACAGCTTAGTGAAGTGCAACTGTCTGAACTAAATAATATTCTCTGAGGCGCAACAGATTCCATATAAGCAAGGTATAGAAAAATAAGCATGTCTGCACTGTTGCTGATAGTTTTTTTGGCAGCTGTGCCACTGTACCATTGCTGAATGGACGTATCTGTTGTACTGAGCTGCAGTCTAATTTAAATTAATGCTTTCTCCAGGTTTATGCTAAGTAGACTAGCTTTACAGTTAAGTCTTAAGTCCACGCAGACCACCTGTTCCCACAAGTTCTATGTTATACCACTTTCTACACATTAGGGACAGTTTTAGTTTATAGAAGCCAATTAACCTACAAACATAGAAACATAGAAACATAGAAAATAGGTGCAGGAGTAGGCCATTCAGCCCTTCAAGCCTGCACCACCATTCAATATGATCATGGCTGATCATCCAACTCATTATCCTGTACCTGCCTTCTCTCCATTATCCTGTACCTGCCTTCTCTCCGTGTCTCTGTGATATGATTCAACTGTACTGGCTAAGGGCAAAGATTAAATCCATGTCTTTATCCAACAGATATTTTTTAATGTGAACCATTTTTAAATTTATTTTTATCATATATAGAAACATAGAAACATAGAAATTAGGTGCAGGAGCAGGCCATTCGGCCCTTCGAGCCTGCACCGCCATTCAATATGATCATGGCTGATCATCCAACTCAGTATCCTGTACCTGCCTTCTCTCCATACCCCCTGATCCCTTCAGCCAAAAGGGCCACATCCAACTCCCTCTTAAATATGGCCAACGAACTGGCCTCAACTACCTTCTGTGGCAGAGAATTCCAGAGACTCACCACTCTCTGTGTGAAAAATGTTTTCCTCATCTCGGTCCTAAAGGAATTCCCCCTTATCCTTAGACTGTGACCCCTTGTTCTGGACCTCCCCAACATCGGGGAACAATCTTCCTGCATCTAGCCTATCCAACCCCTTAAGAATTTTGTAAGTTTCTATAAGATCCCCCCTCAGTCTTCTAAATTCTAGCGAGTACAAGCCAAGTCTATCCAGTCTTTCCTCATATGAAAGTCCTGACATCCCAGGAATCAGTCTGGCCCCCAAACCTGCACGTCTTTAGGATGTGGGGGGAAACCGAAGCTCTAGGAGGAATCCCACGTGATCACAGAGAATGGGAGTATTAGCTATCAGGGGAGGTTGGACAAAGTTGGGTTGTTTTCTCTGGAGCATCGGAGGCTGAGGGGAAACTGAGAGTAGTTTATAAAATCACGAGAGGCATAAGTAGGGTGTTCAGTCAGAACCTTTCTCCCAGGGTGTAAATATCAAAGACCAGAGGGCATGTATTTAGATGAGAGGGACAAAGTTTAAAGGAGATATGCATGGGACGTTTTTTACATAGATGTGCTTGGGATGTTTTTTACATATCACCATATATTTAACCTATTATATTGGCTCATGTCTATTACCCTGACATCACCATTAAAGTTTAAACTTATGAAATATTTGCTGCATTTTACGTTGAAAAACTCACCCAAAAACACAGAAAATCCCTTGAGTTTTATAGACAATGCACAATAGCCGCAGGAGTAGGCCATTTGGCACTTCGAGCCTGCACCGACATACAATGTGGTCATGGCTGATCATCCCCAATCAGTACCCCATTCCTGCCTTCTCCCCATATCCCCTGACTCTGCTATCTTTAAGAACCCTAACTAGCTCTCTCTTAAACATATCCAGAGAACCGGTCTCCACCGCCCTCTGAGGCAGAGAATTCCACAGACTCACAACTCTCTGTGAGAAAAAGTGTTTCCTCGTCTCCGTTCTAAATGGTTTACCCCTTATTCTTAAACTGTGACCCCTGGTACTGGACTCCCCCAAAATCGGGAACATGTTTCCTGCCTCTAGCGTGTCTAAACTCTTAACAATCTTATATGTTTCAAAAAGATCCCCTCTCATCCTTCTAAACTCCAAAGTGTACAAGCGCAGCCACTCCATTCTCTCAGCATATGACAGTCCCGCCATCCTGAGAATTAACCTTGTAAACCTCTGCTGCACTCCCTCAATAGCAAGAATGTCCTTCCTCAAATTACGGGATTTAAACTGCACACAATACACCAGGTGTGGTCTCACTAGAGCCCTGTACAACTGCAGAAGGACCTCTTTGCTCCTATACTCGACTCCTCATGTTATAAAGGCTGACATGCCATTTGATTTCTTCGCTGCCTGCTGTACCTGCATGCTTACTTTCATTGACTGATGAACAAGGACCCCCAGATCCCGTTGTACTTCCCCTTTTCCCAACTTGATGTCATTTAGATAGTAATCTGCCTTCCTGTTTTTGGTACCAAAGTGGATAACCTCACATTTATCCACATTAAACTTCATCTGCCATGCATCTGCCCACTCCCCCAACCTGTTCAAGCACCCTGCAATCTCATAGCATCCTCCTCACAGTTCACACTGCCACCCAGCTTTGTGTCATCTGCAAATTTGCTATTATTACTTTGAATCCCTTCATCCAAATCATTGATGTATATTGTAAATAGCTGCGGTCCCAGCACCGAGCCTTGCGGTACCCTACTAGTCACTGCCTGCCATTCTGAAAGGGACCCGTCAATCCCTACTCTTTGTTTCCTGTCTGTCAACCAATTTTCTATCCATGTCAGCACTCTACCCCCAATACCTTGTGCCCTAATTTTGCCCACTAATCTACTATGTGATTGTTCCCGATGTTGGGGAAGTCCAGGACAAGGGGTCACAGCTTAAGGATAAGGGGGAAATCCTTTAAGACCGAGATGAGAAAGACTTTTTTCACACAGAGAGTGGTGAGTCTCTGGAACTCTCTGCCACAGAGGGTAGTTGAGGCCAGTTCATTGGCTATATTTAAGAGTGAGTTGGATGTGGCCCTTGTGGCTAAGGGGATCAGAGGGTATGGAGAGAAGGCAGGTACGGGATACTGAGTTGGATGATCAGCCATGATCATATTGAATGGCGGTGCAGGCTCGAAGGGCTGAATGGCCTACTCCTGCACCTAATTTCTATGTTTCTATGTTTCTATGTCCGATCTTATCAAATGCTTTCTGAAAGTCCACGTACACCACATCCACTGGCTCTCCCTTGTCCATTTTCCTAGTTTAATCCTCAAAAAATTCCAGAAGATTATTCAAGCAAGATTTCCCCTTCGTAAATCCATGCTGACTCGGACCGATCCTGTTACTGCTATCCAAATGTGCAGCTATTTCTTCTTTTATAATTGACTCCAGCATCTTCCCCACCACCGATGTCAGGCTAACTGGTCTATAATTCCCTGTTTTCTCTCTCCTGCCTTTCTTAAAAAATGGAATAACATTAGCTACCCTCCAATCCACAGGAACTGATCCTCAGTCTTTAAAACATTGGAAAATTATCACCAATGCATCCACGATTTCTAGAGCCACTTCCTTAAATACCTGGGATGCAGACCATCAAGCCCTGTGGATTGCCTTCAGTTTCTCTGTCACCCCAGATCCTCTGGCCACTAGTACATCAGGAAGATTGTTGGTGTCCTCCTTAGTGAAGACTAATTAATAGTCATAATAAATTCTGCTCTTTTGGTCTTCAAGGGGCCAACTTTGGTCTTAACTAATTTTTTCCTCCACACATACCTAAAGAAGCTTTTACTTTCTTGGCTAGCTTACCTTCGTACCTCATCTTTTCACCCCGTATTGATCTAATCTTTTCTCCCCGTTTTGATCTCATGTTTAATAGTTTAGCTTGATTATGTTGCCCTTTGTCTTGGAATTGTTGTCCTGTAGATCTAGGAAGTAGATTTATTTGAACAACCTTTGTATATGATTGGGATTCTTTCTCCAAAGTGGTAGTTGAAGCCTCTGTCAAAATAGAACAATACTTTAGTTTAGTTTACTTTAGAGGTTACTGAGTGGAAACAGGCTCTTTGGCCCACTGAGACCATGCCAACCATCATTCCCCCATACACTAGTTTTATCCGATACACTAGGGACAATTTTACAGAAGCCAATCAACCTACAAACCTGCACGTCTTTAGGATGTGGGAGGAAACCAGAGCACCCGGAGAAAACCCAGGTTTCCCTGCTGTAACAGGGAAAACATGCAAACTCTGTACAGACAGCAATCAGGTTGTAATCAGGTTGGAACCTCTGTCTCTCACTTTACTGCTGTGCTACTGTGCTGCTAATAAATGTCTTAACAATTCAAATATGAAACCACAGTGGTTATTCTGGGAATTATTACCACGTTCAATTACACTTTCTATAGCATCTGTACATTGGTGTTGTGTGTTTACTCACCTTTAAATCTAGACGAGACCTGGTGTAATTCGTCCAGTTACTGTAATGCCGAAGCAAACTGCAGTGCCCAAGAAGGAAACCAAATGCCCCAATCGTTTCATGCAACACACCGATGAAATCGATGACACTGAATTCAAAGAGGTAAGTGCCTTATAAAAGCCGAGATTAACACTAGTTGCATAGAACCATCTGCACCCGCTGAGTTTCTCCAGCCTTTTGTGTACCCTCGATTCTCCAGCATCTGCAGTTCCTTCTTTAACATAGAACCATCATCAACTGATTTGTCATTTGAAGATGTAAAATATTGATGGAAGTCCGCCTGCTTTTCACTTCCCATCACACATACAGCTGTTAAAGTAATTTAATCTGGTTGGAGCCAGGTGATTATATGGATTACAAGGTTGACGGAGTTATTCACTCAGCAGTAATACTTTTTGAACTCAGTCAACTGTGTATTACATTGCCCTTTTCATAGCCAATTCTTGCCATTAAACTGTCATCATCTCAAAGCAGACATGGAAGCACTTACATCTGCAATTTTGCTATTGCAAATCTGTAATTGCGCTAACTATGTTCTTGGTGGTTTAGAAACTCAGCACAAAACTATTGCCAAAAACACTTTAAGGAATGTGCTTCTGAATGGACAGTGCGACCCAATTTAATTGGTGATGGAATTAAAGAAATGTTGTGGTCAAAGATTTAAATGTGTAATGATAGCTTTGAGATATGGCTCCGTGCTGAATTTAAATGTCCTGGTAGTTTTTATTCAACATTCATGGTAGTCTCTTCTGTGCAGGCTTATGCTCTTTGGGAATAACCTGGTGACAAAAAAACTTGTACACCGAAAAGGTGACAAGTTGAATACAAAATGTAACACATTCAAATTTGTCAGGATCATTTGTTGTTCTATAACTTCTCCAAATTACCTATACATTATTAAAGGATTGCGGCATTTCCAAGTGAGTTACTTGGCAGCAAGTAGTGCTTTCTAAAGACCAGTCCTGATATAAAATGCACGTACGAATGTCTCCACATTCTTGGGACGGAAAACTTGCTGCAGCCAAATGCTTTTCCAGATGAACCTCTTGGAAAACTACTCCTCTCTGGGACTTGGCGGTGGCAAGAGGGATGGAAGAGGGAAAACAAGAGCACACCTCTTTGATAATCATTAAGCACAATAAGGATGCACGTGTATGTCTACACTGGTAGCACCTTGGCACTTTGGATGTACACGATGTTAATTGAATCGGCTCTGTTACATGCAACATAGAACAGTATAGCGCGGAATAGACCCTTCAGTCCACACGGCCTGTGCCGAATATGATACCAAGCCCAACTCTTACTTGCCTGCACATAATCCATACTGTATTTCTCCATACCTTGCATATCCATGTGCCTATCCAAAAGTCTCTTAAATGCCACTATTGTATCTGCCTCCACCACTACCCCTGGCAGCACTTTCCAGGTACTCACCACCCTCTGTAAAACAAATTGTCACGCACATCTTTATATTTTGCCCCTCTCATCTAAAAGTTATGCCAATATTTGATATTTCCATTCTGGGAAAGAGGTTCTGACTGTTGACCCTATCTATGCCGCTCATAATTTCATATACTTCTATCAGGTCTCCCCTTAACCCTTGACATTTCAAAGCACTCCGATACAGTGCAGTGCCGTGTGTACTTATGTGCAATGGACCAATTTAGTGTGGTCCAGTTCATCATTTCAATTTGCTTTCCAAATTGGATTTTCTCGACAGTCTTTGTGCTGCACTTTAATTTCTTCACCCTGAGAATTCCAGACAATAACTTAAAAATAGATTTTTAAATATATTCGCACTTTGCTTTTGACCTGGTAAAATAACTTTGTGAGGAAATCTCAGCTCCAGAATGTAACTGTGTACTTTCTTTGTTTGCAGTGTCCCTCCATTTATTTTACTGTCCGTTTTCCTTCAACAGTGGCTCTTCCCACTCTCTGCCATCCTAACGTCTGTCTCACACCCCACTGCGTGCAATGAAACGTACCGGAACATGCCGTGCTCACAGGACATATCCCAGTCCATTCCTCTATCTCTCTCACCCGTCACTTGCCTAACCTCTGGATCACGCATTTGCTTCTCTCCCGTTGCCCCATGTAATTACTATATGACCTCTAACCTCTCTCGCAGCCTTCACTCCCTATATATTAAGGTGAGATGCTTATTAATAATTCTTTCTTAAGCTTTCTTATGTTGTTCTCTCATAGTTTTGCTGCATGAATATTATTGTGGGGAATAACACATACCACTAATACATGCAGCTGTGACAGATAATAAATGTCCATTTCCTCGTTCTTTGACAAATGAACGTTGATATGGAGTATTTCATTTTTTATTAAGTGGTGGTTGAATTTTCAATCAAAGATGGAAAAGGGAGATTTTCCTCTGTGTGTCAGGTTTGAATTTGAGATTGAGTTTGAGTTTATTTTATTGTCATGTGCACAAGGTAGTGACAAGGTTTTGTTGCGTGCTAACCAGTCAGCAGAAAGACAATACATGATTACAATCGTGCCATTCACTGTGTACAGATACACGACAAAGGGAATAATGTGTGTAACTCAGAGTATAGTGAAACATCTTCCCAATTTGAAGTGCTTGAAATATGACCACATTGAAGCAAGACTCAAGTGTGTTTTTATGTCATGTGTACCGACAAATGGAACAATCAAATTCTTACTTGTAGCAATGTAACAAGCCTGTAAATACGATAAGCATAGATAATAAGTAATAAATAGTAATTCAATTAATTAATAATCCCAATACACGTGCAAAATAAACCCAAGACTATCCATAGCTCATAGTTGAGGTTAGTGTTGTGTGGTCTTCAAGAACCTGTTGGTTGTTGGGAAGAAGGTGTTCTTGAACATGGTGGTCTGTGTCTCCAGTTTAGCACTGTCAGACTGTGCTGGCTTCACACTTCCTTCCCCTTCATCTCTGTGCTGACAAATCCATGGTAAACAATTCCTCTTGTTGAGTTTGACCAAAGGCTAAATATGCCAACTCAACTGGCTGCCTTCATTTCACAAAGGCTTATCGTTAACCCTTGTGATCGCCAAAGACTCGGAGGTGGAGTGGGATGTATGATTCACAATGGTCAGTCTATTCTTCTTCCATAACGTGCACAAGATAACTGTAATTTGGCCCATTGAGTCAATGTTGGTGCCCAGGACAGCAATACCATTAATTCCGTTCACCCTCTTCATATGTGGCAACACCTGTTCCATTTCAAACTTGCCCATCAGCTTACATTTGTTCCTTTTTGGCCATTAGCTACATGAAGGGGTAATTTGCAGGAGCTAATTCATCAACTGACATGTCTTTGGGTTGTGGGACAAAACAGGAGCACCTTGAGGAAACTCACGCAGTCACAGAGATAGGGTACAAACTCCACACAGACGGCACCCAACAAATGAGGTTAGTTTTTCATGAAAATATGTCTATTTTAGACTTAATGAAAGAAATCCTGCAAGTTACTTTTACATTTTTTCCCTTAAACTATAAACTTTTATACTCCTCTATCCTGAAACTAGTTTTATACTCCTCTACCCTGAAAGAAAAATACTATGACCATCCAATTTATTTTTGCCCCTCAAGATTTTATAGATTTCTTGCCCCTCTGTGTGACCAGAGACCTTGGATGCTAGCAGTGACCACTGGCTGATGAGTGGGGTCCGGAGACAAGCGAGAACAAAGATGAAAAGCATTCTCAGTTCTGGGCAGATGCATGCTCTAGTGATAGTTCAGAGATGCCAGAACTACCTTTACAATGCCCAGTGCTACGCTGTCAAACTTCATCACACACAGCACAGATTCTGAACTTGGGACTGGCTACTTGCCTGGCATTTCAGATGCCACTAAGTGTGGCTGATGCCAGAGACAGTATTTCTGCTAGTCTCACTGCCAAGTGCACTGGTTTTGTTTACTGTGCCATTTATGTACGCGCAATGTTTTTTTAATTCTGACTTTTACGGTGATTTAAAATAAATTATTTTAGTATCTTTTTTCAGATGATGCTTTACATTGTTATTTTTTTCAAGTAAGTGACGAATTGTAAAAGTAATTGAGAAATCTGGATATTGTGACATTGCCAAAACCGTTATTATTACCCTCTCTATTACAGCTTGCAGTTTCAAAACTAAAGCTTACCACTAGAATCGGCTTTGTAATCTTGAGAATATATGTGATAACACACTGTAGAATTCAGCATCATAAATCCACACCGCATATTGCATAACGACTTTCCCACTACTATTAAAACATAGAACATATGCACAACAACAGCCCCTTCGGCCCACAATGTCTGTACTGAACATGATGCCAAAACCAACTCTTATCTGCCTGCACATAATCTATATCCCTCCATTCCCTGCATATCCATATGCCTATACAAAAGACTCTTAAATAGGAAGATTAAACGTGAACTTACCAGTTTGAAGTTTGATCTTTATTTTATGAGGAGTTACGATGAGGAATTACGTGAAGAAGCCCGCCAGCCCGCATGTGCGTCAACCTTCAATGCAGCGGTGTGAAATCACAGATAACAGTTGTTGAACTGATTATAGGAAGATTCGAGAAACTAGAACTACCACATGACCTTTATGAGAAGAGGGTTGTGAGCGGAGGGCACGTAATCCCTCATCGTAACGCCTCATAAAATAAAGATCAAACTTCAAACTGGTAAGTTCTCATTTAATCTTCCTATTTTACTTCGGAGTCACGTGAGTGACTACGTGAAGATTTCAAAGCTCTGTGATTTCATACCGCGAACACGAGTTCATGCCACACACTGCATCAGTTGACCAGAGATGATTAAAAACTAATAATGCATTCAGACATGACATAGATTTAAAACATGCTGATGCTTTTTAATAAACAAATGATATATAAAATATAATAGTGACCCCTTATATCCGGGAGTAAACTATAGAACAGAACTTAAAATTGAGTTGCCAAACAACCCCAGCCTGGCAGTGGGTTTATTATTTAAAAAATTGTAATGTTCGCTGGTTCAACCATCCTGCAGTAGCTAGGATGTGGTCCAGCGGCACCTCCATAACCCTTGCTGCTGATGTTGTTGCAGCCCTGGTGGAATGAGATTTAAAAACATCAGTGTCCACTCCTGCACAAGCCAATACACGTCTTAACCACCAGGAGATGGTCTGCACTGATACCCTCTTGTTTGTTTTTTTATAACTAACAAACATTGCCAGTTCAGTGCCTCTAAGGTTCTTTGTGGCCTTAAAATACTGTTACATATGTGTGACCCACACAATCGAAGGTCCATAGAGTATGCCATAAATTCTAGTTTTAGACCTGACACCCCTGGTCTGCTCTGCTTGACTAGCTCATGAACATAAAATGTTATGTTATTGGTACATGTAACCATTCTGTCCAGCCGTAGCTTATGCAACAACTGGACCCGTTGCGCCGAAACCAGCGCCATGAGCATAACCACTTTATAAGTGAACTTGACCAAACACAAGGATGTAGATGGAGCCCACCGGCGAAGCAGCGTTAGCCCAATGTTAACATCCCATATCTCCGTGTACTTGGGCCTGGGGGGGATTTGTGTTATAGATACCCTTCATAAATCTGGATATCAGTGGGTGAGACCGACAGAGTGGTGTCCCGATCCCAGCAACAAGTATGATGACAATTAATGGCACTATAACTCAATCTCTTGTCAAAGAACAGTTTTGAGATAAATTCCAAGACATCAGTTATACGTGCCGTGTCATACATTATGTTGGACTGCGAACAGAACACCTCCCATCTCTTGATGTAAGAGATGTACTGCTTCTTGGTGCTATCCCTTCAAGCCGCAGTGATCACGTCCACAGTTCGCTACCAAAATGCCTGAAGCGGAATCTTGCTGGATTTTTTGCAAGCACCGACTAATGAGGCAAAATGAAGGGAATGCATAAAAGAACATTCCTCCCCAGTGTAGCGAGAATGCATCTATCGCCACTGCCCCTGGGTCTGGCTCCCATGCAACATACTTTGGTAACTGGTGATTGAGCCTAGATGCAAACAAGTCGATATCCAGTGTTCCATACTGAGCAACAATGTCGTTAAACACTTTATGATCCAACATCCATTCTGTGTTGTCATTAAATTTTCGTGAGCTGGTGTCCGCTACCATATTAAACCTACCCGGCAAGTAGGTAGTTGAAATCCAAATGCTTCTTTTGATACACCAGTGCCAAATAAGGTTAGCTAAATTATCACAGGATACTGACTTGATTCCTCCCATGTGATTAATATATGCCACCGCTGTAGTGTTGTCAATCTGTAGTTGAACATGCAGATGATGCATATTCCCACAATAAGCTTTCAACCCATAGAGTGCCCCCAGCATCTCTAGGTAGTTAATACCATGTAATTGAAGAATTGATGACTCATGCACATCCCATCTGCCACCGCAACTAGAGATGCTATTAGTAGCTCCCCATCCTTGAGCACTAGCATCAGTTTGTAATATAACTGAAGGTTTGCTGACCAAAATATTACTGGAGCAACGCCGAATACAACGTCCACCATTGTAACTCTGATATTGCTTCAGCTGGTAACCGCATAGGTCTGTTAAAATGACCTAAATGGTATTTGAGTGCTTGCTCCTTTGCACATTGTAAATTTTGATAATGCAAAGGCCCAAATTCTGCAGCTGGAAAAACAGCCACTAATTTGCCGATTACACTGGCTACTTGTCGAATGGATGGTTGCTCCATAACAACAAGGTTGTTACAGGCTTCTATTAATTCTAATCTCTTGCCCCAGGGCAGAGTCACAGACATATTAATAGAGTTAATGGTAAATCCCAAATAATCGATAACTCTAGTTAACTCTAGATAACTCTAGTTGGTATCAACTTAAATTTAACTGGATGGATGAGAAACCGCAATTTCAAAATGTGAGTTTTGTACCTGAAACAGCTAATTTAGCTAATTTCAGTGTTTTCCCTATGATTAGGATATCATCCAAGTATGCCATAACAATGTGATTTTGAGCTATAAGTAGCCTATGCACCAGTTTCAATAATTTGGTAAATAATCTGGGGGCTGAAGTTAACCCATCAGGCAACGCTTTAAACTGCCACAGTTGCCCCATCCAGCTAAACTTCAAATATCTCCGGTGATCCCTGTGAATGGATACCGAATAGTATGCATCTTTGAAATCGATGCATGCCATAAAGCATCCTTTGGAAATCAGTTGATTGGCAGTAACAAAGTTTTCCACTTTAAAATGTCTATACTGCACATAAGAGTTAAGTTGAGTTAAATCAAGGATGATTCGGCACCCTCCATCTTTCTTTTAGAAACATAGAAACATAGAAAATAGGTGCAGGAGTAGGCCATTCAGCCCTTCGAGCCTGCACTGCCATTCAATATGATCATGGCTGATCATCCAACTAAGTATCCTGTACCTGCCTTCTCTCCATACCCCTTGATCCCTTTAGCCACAAGGGCCACATGTAACTCACTCTTAAATATAGCCAGTGAACTGGCCTCAACTACCTTCTGTGGCAGAGAATTCCAGAGACTCACCACTCTCTGTATGAAAAATGTTTTCCTCATCTCGGTCCTAAAGGAATTCCCCCTTATCCTTAGACTGTGACCCTTTGTTCTAGACCTCCCCAACATCGGGGAACAATCTTCCTGCATCTAGCCTATCCAACCCTTAAGAATTTTGTAAGTTTCTATAAGTTCCCCACTCAGTCTTCTAAATTCTAGCAAGTACATGCCAAGTCTATCCAGTCTTTCCTCATATGAAAGTCCTGACATCCCAGGAATCACTCTGGCAAATATTCTTTACCTTTTAGGCACCGCTGAGATACATATTCATAGGCACCAAGACATATTTTGTCTTGTAAATATATTAGAAATGAATAGGTGATGTTCATGACTCGACTTCTCGATTACCCCCTTTGTGTATAATGTGTGAATATCAGCTAGTATATCCAAACCTTCCTGTTGGGAATGAACAAATGTCTGGCTTGGTGTATGCTATGTGGGTGACAATGAATTGGGAAGAAATTCAATTTGGAACCCTTGTATACTGTGCAGTATAAACAGATCTGATGTTATCTAACGCCATTCATTCAAAAACATGTGTAATCTACCACCAACTTGTAACCGGACTACACACCCCATGTTCTGGAACGAACCAGACCCACCTACCTCCATGGTTACTGGTGGTTTTATGGTAGGCCCAACGGCCCCTGATGCAGGTTCTATTTCTGCCCCCGAGGTTTGGGGGTTAGGGTTGCTGGAGTGAGTGGATTGCGCATCTTCCACGAGGGCCGGCCTGGGCCTTCGCCTAAAAAAAGACCTCTGCCCAGAGAATTCGGCTTTTGAGCTGTCACCAGTTTCAGCGAACCGCTCACTGCTAATGGAAGCGTAGGGGTGCTGCCGTCGAAATGGTGAAGCTTTGCGAGTCATTGATCAGCCCGACAGCTTTTGCTTCTTCGTCCAGGTCCTTAACCTGTTTCGATAGATCTTCTCCGAACAGAAGATTTGGTGGCTGAACATTGCTGGCCCTGCACAATCCCGCAAATTTGGGGTTCAAGGCAGGTCGGATGGCGTTCTTCCGAAAACAGTTTATTTCGAAATGTGCGTTGCACATCAACGCCAGGGCATCCTGCTGTACATCAGACAAGGGTCCTCCATCCACAGACCTGGTGAATGCCATAATGCCTGAAGCCAGCAATTTCAGGATTCTTTGGAGCTTTATCTCCTGGGCTTTGATGCCCCCTCCAATATATCCCCAGATTGAACTGTTCACTGCCGGCACGTTCAGTGAAGCACAATTTCCAGGTGTATGGTACTTTGCAGTTGTTTCTACCATCACCTGTTCATGCAGCTGGTGCGATGTGAGCTAATTTATGCTCGCAGCTATCTCCTCTTGCAGTGGCTCCCCTGTTTGTGAGGGTATCACAAATTTTGATGCCATGGCAGGTAATTCTTGTGCCCCATGCATGTCATGCATTCTGGTTTGCTCACCGTACATATCTCCAAATTCGGAGTCAGTCCAGAACTGACCCCGTACGCTCCCCTCCTCAGAGTGGGAGACTTTACGCAGCCCTGGACCAGGCGCTGCCGTGGGCCCCCGAGGAAACCCGCGCTGATATAACTCCGTTTCACGGAGCATATCATGATGGAGCATCCTTTCCTACAATAAACGCCCGAAGGCGCTATCCATTGTAGGAGGCGAATCCTCCTGGCCTGACTCGCCTGAGTAAACAGGCCTATCAGACTTCTTCTTGGCTTTCCCCCCTTTTGGGGTTGCCAAGGTGCTTTGGACAGGCACCATCAGCGACTCGGATGGCGAAATCAACGGCCGCCGGCTACCCGCACTCCCGCGGTCCTCCATAGCTGGTTTCCCCACGGCCCATCTGGACTTCGCCCTGGATTTCTCCAGAATTATTTTGAACTTGAACGCTGTAACAAGATTTTTAACGAACAAAACGACCTCAGAATAAGTTTAAAACTTACCTGTAGGGCTTTTAAACTTACCGCTGGAGGAGTGACGCACCTCCCAGCCAGTCGTGCGCCATGCATTAGACATATTGACGTGCATGCGGGCTGGCGGGCTTCTTCACGTAGTCACTAACGTGACTCCGAAGTAAAACGACACTGTCGTATCTGCCTCATCCACCAGCCCCCCCGCAGTGTATTCCAGGCACTCACCACCCTCTGTCTCTTGGTGTGGCTAATACCCTCTCCTCTGCACCCTCTTCAATGCCTCCATATCTTTCCTGGAATGGGGTGACAAGAACTGCAGGCAGTAATTGTTTGCATGCTCTGCATGCTTTCTCTTTGTAATGATGCAAAAATGTGTTAAACAATATGAATTTTAATCTGAATGACCAATAAGAATCTGGAGAGTTGTTGCCCAGAGGCTATGGTGTCAGTCACTGCCAGGAAAGGCACTGGCAGTCTGCAATGGCAATGTTGTTGCTGGATTGAAATACCAGTGGCCACTGGTTCCAGTGTCAGTGTCAATGACCTGGCAACTCACTAGGCACTGACATTGTGTTTGCATTGACTGTTCATTTTATTACTGGCAACCTTGTTCATGCCCAATGTTATCACTAGCTACAGATGATCGCATCAGTCAATGCCCACAGATGTCACTGGCCCCTGGATCTGGGATCAGTGACGATTGGCAGCAATGCCAGTGGATAGTGGTCTCAAGCACTGGAGGCCAAGAATATCACTAGCCACTGGGCAACGGAGATGTCTCGGCATCAATGAAGATGCCTGTGACTGGTAATGCTGGCGGCCGCTGGCATTAGGTTGAATGGTGGCCGCTGCCCACTGGTGCTGTTGTTGGCATGGATGCCCTGTATCAACGCTCTCCACTGGCACTGGAAGCCATCTTGAAGTCCACAAATGTTACTGCCCACTGTAACTGTAGTCAGTGTTGATTGGTAATAGAGTCACAGGCATAGACACTGGCGATGCCTCACTGGCTTGCAGTGCCAACAGCCATGGGGCATTAGGCTCAGTCATGTTCACTGTGTCTGGCAACGACCACTGGTGATGGAAATGATGGCCACTCACACTGTAGACAATGTCACTGGTCTGAAAGGTCACTGACCACTGGGCACTTACATCAGGGTCAGAGTGATGGCCTGATGAGAAGGGTGCACCTCTATAGGATGTTGTTTAGGCCGCATTAGGAATATTGCAGCAGTTCTGGTTGCCCCATTACAGGAAAGAGATAGAGGCTTTGAAGAGGGTGCAGAGGAGGTTTACAAGAATGATGCCTGGATTAGAAGATTTCAGCTACATGGAGAGTTTGGATAGACTTGGATTGTTTTTTTCTGGAACGTTGGAGATTCCAGAAAATACCTCATAAATTTATGAGAGGGTAAACAGTCAGAACCTTTTTCCTAGGGTTGAAATGACCAACACCAGAGGGCATATAAAATGAGAGTGTGTAAGTTTAATGGAGATGTGTGGGGTCAGCCTTTACACAGCGAGTGGTGGGGGCCTGGAACACATTGTTAAGGAAAGTGGTGGAGGAAGACACGATTGTGGCATTTAAGAGGCTTTTAGATGGTCGATGGAAGTGTGGAGAATTGAGGGATATAGATTATATATAGGCATATAAGTGTTCTGTCTTGGCACCATGATTGGCACAGACATTGTGGGCTGAAAGGGGTGTTTTTGTGCATATGTGAAGGGTCCATTTCTGTGATGTACTGTCCTATGTTCTATGTCATTGGTTGCTGGCAGTGTTAAACTGATTGCCATTGACTGATGACATCCCCTGTGACCATAAACAAGGTCACCAGTACCAGAGGGCAGTGATAATCCTGACTGTCAATATGAAGACAATGCCAATGCCTAGCGATATCCCAGGTTATTGACACCGACACTGAACTCATTGGTTGTGGAATGCAGTAGTCTGGCATCAATATGGACTCCAAGAATAACACTTTAATCATTTGTGTACATTCCAAGGTTCCACTTCCACAGCATGCAGAATAATTAATCGTTTGAAACTGCCTTTATAAACAGGCAACGTGTTTACACATCAGTATTACACTGATTACACTAGTTCCATCAATAATATGGAGAATAAATTATTTTCTGTTGAGCCTTGTTGAAGCAAGCAAACAGGGACAACCTGTATTACTGCTGTAGCAGTGATGTTACGTACCAAAGAGATACAAAGTGCTGGAGTAACTCAGCGGGACAGTCAGCATCCCTGGAGAACGTGGTAGGTGATGTTTCGGGTGTGGACACTTCTTTAATCTGAGGAAGAGCCCAGACCCAAAACATTACCTATCCATGGAGTCTGAAGAAGGATCCTGAACCAAAACGTCACCTACCATGTTCTCTAGGGATGCTTCCCTGACCTGCTGACTTCCACCAGCACTTTGTGCCTCTTTTCTTTGTAAACCAGCATCTGCAAATCCTTGTTTCTATGATGCTACGCACCATCTTTGTTAACTTACAATGTACAGTATATGTTGAACTTGCGATATGCTAAAGCTGAGGAAGGAAAATAAAAACTTTTGAACCTGTTCATAACACACTTCATGACGCATTTAATGGATAAATGGGTAGGAAGGGATTAGAGGGACCTGGATCAATGCAGGCAAACGGGACTAGCCCAGAATGCCAACTTGGTCAGCGTGGACAAGGTGGGCCGAAGGGCCTGTTTCCATGTTGTACAGATCTAAATGTTTTTTGTGAAAAGCATTCAACTGTAAATGCTGAAAATCTAACATTAAACATAAAGTGCTGGGAATATTCGGCAAATCATGTCTCTCTAGAGAGAGACAATCACAGTCAGCAAACTGAAATGATGTTTGGATGAAACTTTAACTGTTTTATTTCTCCAGCATTTTCTGTTTAACGTCATCTTTTGTTTTGGTGGATTATGAGAAAATCGATTTGAGCCTTGAAATTTACTCCCAGTCACTTACCACTGTGAGATATGCGCTGTGCTCACACTCACTACTCGGAGACTAAATCGTGGAAGCAAGAGATTCTTTATTATATTTGCGAGTCTGCAGAGTCGGGTGCCCCTCCAATTTGAGACACACCAAAGTCAGGAAAGTAAAGCCCCTTTATACACACAATTCTACATTTAACCTCCCCTTCTGACCCTCTCCAATCAGGGCACTGAGGTGCACAGTCTGTAGGTATGTCCCCCCCAGTACCTCCCACATCATACATCGCATGTCCTTACATTTGCATGGTAATGAGCGGTTTCTTGACCAGGGGTGTGTTGTAATATTCATTTATTTTATTAAGCATGCTCAGTTTTCTATGACCTGCCCTAGATTTGCTCACCTCCAACTGAACTCTCTCAGTTCTCCTATATCAGCACTAAAGCTAGGCTATAGTGACAAGGGTCCCATCTATCACTCCCTTCTACTGATAGGGGTCTATCTACATCACGCCCTTCTACCGCTATACAATGCTATCAATTCTTACTCAAGGACAGTTCTGGTAACTTCATCCACAGCTGTGTCAGAATCCTCTCCCTGGCCTCTATCAGTTTGAATCCTCTTTAAAGCCCCTTACAATAGTGGGGTTTAATCATTTTATCCCTCACACTACCGAGGAAGGATTTCAGAGATAGCTAACTGAAACTCATTGAAACAACACGAGGACTACTTCACATTTAGATGTAGGATTTCTATCAATATCCCTATAGGTAACATCTTATTAATTCTAGATCAGAGCAGCTTCACATTCCATGTGAACTTGCCAAAGATCTGGCGACTGTGGTCGTAGAGAGCCAATGAAACAGGCCCTTCGGCCCAACTTGTTTATGCCGACCTGGATGCCCCTTTTAAGCTGGTCCCATATCCCCCTAATCCTTTCCTATCCATGTACGTGTCCAAGTGTCTTTTACATGTTGTTACTGTACCTGCATCAACTACCTCTTCTAGCAGTTCGTTCCATCTACCCACCACCCTCAGGTTTCCTATTAAATCTTTCCCCTCTCACAAACCTATGCCCTCTATTTATGATTCACTTACCCTGGAAGAAAGGCTCTGTGCTTTCACTATATCTATACCCCTCGCAATTTTATACATCTCTATAAGATCATCCCTCCGCCTCATAAATCTTATCTCACTTTGGTAATGTCACCTGAACTAACCTTGTTGGTTCCATAAGATCCTATTCTAAATTTCTCCTAACGTTTCAGAGTTCACATAATTATTATTGAGAGCCACACAGTGGTTTAATTAATAAGTTTACTACCTAACATGTCTCACTCAGATAGAGACCACAATAGGTTTAAACCTGGCTTGTTACTACGTAGAACTGATGCTACAATTATCATTGCATCTTAAACGGAAGCAGAAAAGAAAGCCATTTGGCCTATTGGAATAGCTATCGTAAATTGCCCCACTCTCCTTCCCATTCTCTATTGCCCTATCAAATATCTTTCAATTTTTTTTTGAAAATTCACTTCTGAACATTGTTGTTAAATCTGCTTCCACCATTATTTCAGGCAGCACATTTTAGGTCATAACTAATCGCTGTGTCTCAGAAGTTTCTATTTTGCCTTGGAATCTTTTGTAATGATATTACATTTGTACTTGCCTACTGGTCTACTAGTGAATGCAAATTCTTCCCCTCTCTATGAAAAGCCTTCATGATGTTCAAACCAATCCATCCTTGTGAATCTCCTCTGCATCCTTTCAAATCATCCCACATTATAGACAGACACAAAATGCTGGGGTAACTCAGCGGGACAGCAGGTATCTCTTCAGAGAAGGAATGGGTGACGTTTTGGGTCGAGACCTTTTCACATTGTTCTTGGTAGTCGCCGCTCCTGCTAAGAAACATATTTGTGGAAACTATAGCAGGGTAAGATTAGTGCAATGCACAGTCGATTAAAAATATTGCTTTTGCAGTTAACAGATGAGAAATGTCAAAATGGACAAAGAATTGGAGGATAAATTGTACTCTGAACAAATCCTGGTTTGAGTCTAAGAGCAATTGTGGAATCTGTGGAATTCTCTGCCTCAGAGGGCGGTGGAGGCAGGTTCTCAGGATGCTTTCAAGAGAGAGTTAGATAGGGCTCTTAAAGCTAGCGGAGTCAGGGGATGTGGGGAGAAGGCAGGAACGGGATACTGATTGGGGATGATCAGCCATGATCACTTTCAATGGTGGTGCTGGCTCGAAGGGCCAAAATGGCCTACTCCTGCACCTATTGTCTATTGTCTATTGTCTATTGAAAGTTGAGATACGGTCAGGCGTGCACTTAAAACTTACATATACGGCAGTAAAAGAAAAGGGTGTGGGGGTAACTTAGTCTGCTTTTTGCAGAAGATTGTTTCTTCTGAAGAGTTTTAGGCCCTAGAACTGCTAGTCCATAGTTCAAACTAATATTTTTACTGACCGAGCAAGTTTGGTGCAGTTCTAAGCATTTCTGTAGTTCTAGAGGGGACTGTGGGATTAAGTATAGTGGTCTCTTAAATCTTTGTAGAATCATTGGCAATTCCACAAACTGGCTTGTCTCTGTTAAATTCAGTCAGGAACACATGCATTTGCTTAAGGTCATTTCTTTTTCTGTTTAATGTAAGTGATATAGTATGCAGAATAATGAGATATTCAGGTGACTGGTGCTAAAACCCGTATTCACCATTGCTCTCTACCTTCCGTTTAAGCGTTGCCAGCTTATGATGAACTCCCCCAATATTGCATTGTCGGTGCTAATAACTTTAAACAAGTGAATTAATATTATTTTTTTAACACGTCATTGCACAAAGTTTCACTTTGCCCGAGAGGTTAATTAGAGAACCATGTTTCCCACACATTTCTTGTTATTTTCTCTTTTTATGTGGTGAAGCCACAACACTCAATAACAACAATCCATGAGAATGAAGCTCTGGGCATCAATGAGGTAAAGATGCCAATGTGCATGAACAAAGGTTGACTTTTAATTATTTTGCCAGCCTGACAGTGCTTTAAGATGAATATCATGTTTCCAGGTTGTTTCTAACGCTTTGGGTGTTGGGAATGAAGCATGCAATTTCTTTGCCTTTTCAAACCAGTATGTCTTACGTTGACCAAAGCAGTGCAAAAGAAAAGGTACAACATTTTAACTGCTATCAGCCAATTTTCAGTGATGTCTAAAGGGCCTGTCCCACTTGGGCGTCATTTGCGCATCACGCAGGTGGCGCGCGAAGATTTCTTGAATCCGAACATCCTGAGGCGCTGCGTGCGACCACGCGTCACTGCCTACACCACCACATCGTGGTCGTGTTGCGTAAATTATGTCAGGTAATGACGCGCAATTAATGCCCAAATCGGACAGGCCCTTAACACTAATCTACAAACTTGTTCAACTAGAAGACAGCCTAACCTTTGACACTGGGCATGCAACCTTACAGAAATTGCTAACTGCATCTTTGAGTAGGCTCTGACATTTAAACTTGAAATCATCTAAAAGCTTGTATTTATACTTTTTTTAAATTAAATAGAAATTAACACTTTGCCTGAAAATGATAATTGATTCTGTGCCGCGTTTTCATGTCACTTTTGCAAATTAAAACATTGCATCACAGATGGTGGATTGGATTACATTCTCCTCGGAAATTTCTATGAAGCCACTTTTAAATAATGACACGCAATATTCGATATTTTAAATATCGAAGCCCATTTTTTATGCAAAAAATATTTCTGATGCACAATCACATTCTATAACACTGATTGATTGCATGAGACTGTGGCAGTATTTACATTTGTCGGTATTCCAATAAATTTGAGTGGAAAATTAGTTTTGAACACAGTTTGCATTCCAAATGTTGATTGCATCACAACTGGAAGCTCTTGGCTAATGGAGTGGACATTTAGGATAGATATTACATTTTCATCTGGATAGGGAGAGTCTCATATATTAGCCGCAATGCAAACTCCTGGAGGAGCACAATTTAATAGCTAATTCAACAACATTTGTTGCTTATTAATGATAGAAATGTGAGGAACGATATGGTTAGATTGCATTCGAATACATTCCGCCACATATAAAAGATTTGAGCTCTCTGTTGAAACAGCCTTGTATTGTTGAATAAAATAGAAAATACAGAAAACACTCAGCCCTCAGGCAGCATCTGTGGAACGAGAAACCATTAACATTTCAGGTCCAGGAACATTTCTTTTTGATTTTCACAATGTTGAATGATACATTCTTTGAAAAAAATACATTATTTTACAGTTGAACATCAAATTGAACATTTTGCAAAATTTCTACAAAGTCTCTGATTACTTTGATTCTAAATGTGTAACTGTAAAAAGAGTAGGAGTGAACGGGTCCTTTTCAGGATGGCAGGCAGTGGCTAGTGGGTGCCGCAAGACTCAGTGCTGGGACCCCAGCTATTTACAATATATATTAATGATTTGGACGAGGGAATTAAATGCAACATCTCGAAGTTTGCGGATGACACGAAGCTGATGGGCAGTGTTAGCTGTGAGGAGGCTGCTAGGAGGCTGCAAGGTGACTTGGATAGGCTGGGTGAGTGGGAAAATGCATGGCAGATGCAGTATAATGTGGATAAATGTGAGGTTATCCACTTTGGTGGCAAAAACAGGAAAGTAGACTATTATTTGAATGGTGACCAATTAGGAAAAGGGGAGATGCAACGAGACCTGGGTGTCATGGTACACCAGTCATTGAAAGTAGGCATGCAGGTGCAGCAGGCTGTGAAGAAAGCGAATGGTATGTTGGCATTCATAGCAAAAGGATTTGAGTACAAGAGCAGGGAGGCTCTACTGCAGTTGTACAGGTTCTTGGTGAGGCCACACCTGGAGTATTGCGTACAGTTTTGGTCTCCTAATCTGAGGAAATACATTCTTGCCATAGAGGGAGTACAGAGAAGGTTCACCAGACTGATTCCTGGGATGGCACGACTTCCATATGAAGATAGACTCAGCTTGTACTCGCTGGAATTTAGAAGATTGAGGGGTGATCTCATAGAGACTCAGGGCCCCGAGGGCTGAGGGAGAGGTGAGAAGGGAGGAGACAGCAAGGGTTAACAGAATTGAGAAAATTCAATATTCAAGCCCAAAGGATGCAGATTCCCCAAGCGGAATATGAGGTGCTGTTCCTCCAGCTTGCGGTGTTGCTCACTCTGGCCGTGGAGGAGGCCCAGGACCGAGAGGTCGGATGTGGAATGGGAGGGGGAGTTGAAGTGCTGAGCCACCTGGAGGTCGGGTTGGTTATTGCGGACCGAGCGGAGGTGTTCGGCGAAGCGATCGCCAAGCCTCCGCTTGGTCTCACCGATATAGATCATCTGGCATCTGGAGCAGCGGATGCAGTAGATGAGGTTGGAGGAGGTGCAGGTGAACCTCTGTCGGACCTGGAAGGACTGCTTGGGTCCCTGAAAGGAGTGGAGGGGGGAGGTGAAGGGACAAGTGTTGCATTTCTTGCGGTGCAAGGGAAAGTGCCGGGGAAGGGGTAGAGTGGGAGGGGAGGGAAGAATGGACAAGGGAGTTGCGGAGGGAGCGGTCTTTGCGGAAGGCAGACAGGGGGGGAGATGGGAAGATGTGGTGGGTGGAGGGGTCACGTTGGAGGTGGCGAAACTGGCGGAGGACTATATGTTGTATTTGCCGGCTGGTGGGGTGAAAGGTGAGGACCAGGGGACTCTGCCCTGTTTGCGAGTGGGGGAATGGGGAGCGAGGGCAGTGTTGCGGGTATGGAGGAGACCCTGGTGCGAGCCTCATCAATAGTGGGGGAGGGGAATCCTCGTTCTCTGAAGAATGAGGCCATTTGTGATGACCTGGTGTGGAACACCTCATCCTGGGAGCAGATGCGGCGTAGACGGAGGAATTGGGAATAGGGGATGGAGTCCTTACAGGAAGCAGGGTGGGAGGAAGAGTAGTCCAGGTAGCTGTGGGAGTCAGTAGGTTTGTAGTGGATGTCGGTCAGGAGCGTATCACCTGCAATAGAGATGGTGAGGTCAAGGAATGGTAGGGAAGTGTCGGAAATGGTCCAAGTGTATTTGAGTGCCGGATGGAAGTTGGTGGTGAAATGAATGAAGTCAGTCAGTTGTGTGTGGGTGCAGGAGGTGACACCAAAGCAGTCGTCGATGTAATGGAGGTAGAGGTCGGGGATGGGGCCCTGGTACGCCGAGAACAAGGATTGTTCGACGTACCCAACAAAGAGGCAAGCGTAGCTGGGGCCCATGCGTGTGCCCATAGCTACGCCTTGGGTATGGAGAGAAGGCAGGTACAGGATACTGAGTTGGATGATCAGCCATGATCATATTGAATGGCGGTGCAGGCTCGAAGGGCCGAATGGCCTACTCCTGCACCTATTTTCTATGTTTCTATGTAAAGTGTGTGATGACAGAGAACATACGGGGTGGTATTCATATCTCTACCTCTCCATTTACGTGGAGCATGCCTCATCTAATCAGGTTGATTTACTGTGAAAAACAACAAAGCGTTGGAGGAAATCAGTGGGTCAGGCAGTATCTGAGGAGGAATGGACAAAAGACGTTTGGGGTCAGGACACGCTCGGGCAGCATGGTGGTGCAGCGGTAGAGTTGCTGTCTTACAGCGCTTTCAGCACCGAACACCCGGGTTCGATCCCAACTACAGGTGCTGTCTGTACAGAGTTTGTACGTTCTCCCCATGAGAGTTTCCTCCCACATTCCAAAGATGAACAGGTTTGTAGGTTAATTGGCTTCTTGTGTGTGTAAACTATCCCTAGTGTGTGTAGGAAAGTTTTATTGGCGAGGGTCGCTGGTCGATGCGGACGGTGGGCCGAGGGGCCTGTTTCCGTTCTGCATCTCCAAAACTAAGAGAAAACCCATACGGCCACAGGGGTAACATCCACACTCCGTACAGACAGCACCCGTAGTCAGGATCAAACCAGTTCTCTGGTGTTGTAAGGCAGCAACTCTGCCGCTGCATCACTGTGCCACCGTATTAAGCCCACTGCTGTATTTCCAAGTTGAACATCTTTGTAACAGTGCGCTACTGCCATCGCATGCAGTCGTTTCCGCAAGCTAGTCAGCTCTTCTCGTGGATGCTCCCACGTCTCCACATGGGGTCTCCCACATTGTCTTTCAACTTACGACATGCGGGATGTATCCCTTACGTAAATCGGGGAGTGTTTGTACACAATCTTAATAACATTCAAAAGGTGTACGTAGTGCGAAATTAAGATTGGAACAAACACACAAAAATTCAATTCCTTTATATTTTGAAACATTAATGTGCATATAAAAGACCTAATAAAATTAATCTCTCAGGGCCAGATAATTAGCTAGGCAGTAATTATGCTTCAGTACTTAAGCAACTAAAATTCATGTGGGTAGTTTAAAGTCACATCAGCTCAAATGATGTGATTTTTCTCCCTGTGGGAGGTGGTTACAGAGTGGAGAGTCTGAATTACTGATAACTACTTTGGAATTCCTGGGTTAAACTATGTTTGTCTGGAAATTCTCCCCAATGTCATTGGTATTCTCATGGTGTCATGACGATAAACAACCGCATCATTGTTGCTTCAAGATCTGGTCGCCTCTCTCTTACGGATGTTGACCGAAAGATATTCCCAGGGCAGGCTACCACAAAGAGCTCCGCGATTTTCTTCAGAAAGGTTCCATAACAGCTCTCTGAGAAGGCAAATGTCTCATCTTTAAGATGACGCCTCCAACTGTGCAGCACTCTTTGGAATTGTAATGGAGTCACAGCACAGAAATAGACCCTTCATCCAACTGAGTCCACACCGACCATCAATCACTCATTTAGACTAATCCTGCACAACTCATTTTATTCCCCCACATCCCCAACAACTCCCTGCCTCTCCCTCCTCCTCACCTACACTAAGGGTAATTTGCAACAGTCGATTAACTTGCCCACCAGCAAGCTTCTGGGATGTGGAAGAAGCCAGAGAACCAGGAGGAAACCCATACTTTTAAAGGGGGAACATGCAATCTCCACGCAGACAAGACCGGAGGTCTGGAACAAACCAAAGAGGCTGGAGCTGTGAAGCAGTAGCTCTACTATCCACCCCATTGTGCCACCCCACAACTTTCATTGTAGTGGACTATCACCAAAGATGTTCAATCCTTTAGAGAGGCAGATAAACCCAGAGCCTCTGACTCAGTCAGAGAATAAGTGATTTTGTTGAGAGCCAGTGCTGTCAATATTTGTCCATGTGAGGCATTCCATGTTTAGCTACACCATCCATGCTTGGTGTTTGCTGGGCGACAGGCATGGAGAACAATAGTATAAGGAACCCTTAGGTCCTATATGTTAACTATGAAGGACTTAACCTTTACTCATTTTATATCTTCAGATGCCCACATCTCAGCTTCATTAGCTAACTGAAGTACTTTCCTTTCTTTATAAATGCGTTTTGAAACCGAAGCAATCCCCACCAACTTCAACTTGGATTTCCTCATCATGAACTAGTATTAATGATAATTAACTAATAATTCCAGTACAAATACCCAGATGTTCCTGGACCCAATTATTCTTGCACTGTCAATGAATGTGTACCCCTGCTTTATGGAGGGGATGTGCTCCTAGAAATCTGTGACACAAACATCTTTTTCCATTGAGTCCCATGTTACAAGTAGAGATGCTTTTCAATGGAAAGCTTTTCTCTCAACAGCAATGTCAACCTAGGTGCAAATTCTACAGAAAGGAAATTCTGATTGTATTGTACGCAGAAGAGGAAAGATTGTTGTTTTAATTAAGTTGAAATGGATGCTGACAGGAGACACGAGAGACTGCAGATGCTGGAATCCAGAACAGCAAACATAAATGGATGTTACATTGTTCGATATAGTATCGATATAAGGGATTGCCTTGTCGGTTTCCAAAGCAAATCTCTTTAGTGACCATCCATTGTGAGCCGCCAGCCGGTGATCAATGTCTTTGGCAAATCAATTCATCTGTATACATTTTCTGCTTATTTTTTCCAACACTTCCACAATAGTGAATTTTTTATTCCCACAATTTTTATCACAAATTTTGGGTAGTGATTTGTGAATTTAATGAGGGAGAATTTCCATTGCCCAGATTGCCATAATGAGGCATTATACTGTATTTTGAAATAGTACATCCTGGGGAAATTGTAATTGTTCTCCCTTGTCTTTGATTATCGCAGCTTGTGAATGCAACAACAAAACCAATCAAAGATCAGCTTCAGAGGAAAGGCACTGAGCGACGATCTAGGCGGTCACCAAAGGATTACCCTGGCAGTGATGAGGAAGTGATCTCAGGAGAGGAATGAGAACAAGCCATCAAATGATGAATGAAGGTGAGGGATGTGTTTCCTCTGTGCAAAGCCTGACAGCCAAACAGTTATTTGAAACTGCAGGAGCAAATGCATGTTTGGAGTTTAACGTGTAGAAAGACGCGACGTGGAAACAGGCCCTTCAACCCATTGACTCCACACTGATCATCAATAACACTATGTTATCCCGCTTTCGCATCCACTACCTACACACTAGGGGCAATTTACAGAAGAAAATTAACCTATATATCTGCATGTCCTTAGAATGTGGACGTGCAAACTCCACACAGACAGCACCCGAGGTCAGGATCTGGCACTGTAAGGCAGCAGCTTACCTGCTGTGCCACTGTGCTGCCCCATGATGTGACACAGGTAATTATAGACTGAATGGCCTAATTCTGCTCCTAAGTCCTATGGTCTTATGGTCTTATGATGTTTTAGTGAAACTTTTCACAAGTCTTGTTAAATAATTTCTATGTAATTAGAATATTTGTACCCATTGACATTTTAAAAGACCATTTACATGCATAGTTCCAAGATTTTGGCTTTCGTTTTTCCAAAAATAAATTATGGTCAAGAAAAACATATACAAGACGTACAAAACATTTCACAACTATCTTAAAGTTGATAATGTTGTCTATTCGGTTATTACTTGTCCCTATTGCCGATGTTGTGACTTCTTTGGACCATAAGCATATGAAGTGAATGAGTCGATCCAGCCCCTCAATCTCCAGAGGTGGCTGGACCTTGGACTAGCCAACACAGTGCTTTCCCACAGAGCCTTCGCATTAGCTGCAGCGAGCTTCAGAACATCACTCATCATGTGCTCCTGCAGCCTGGAATGCTTGAAGTTGCAGCATTCACGCAGGCATTTCCTTAGATTAGCTGACTGGCAGAAGGAGGTTTACGAGAATGTTACCAGGGACGGTTGGGTTAATGCATGAGGAGCGTTCGATGGCTTTGGGCCTGTACTCGCTAGGGTTTAGAAGGGTGAATATCATACCTCTAGTTTCCCCCTTGCCAGACTCTCAGTCTGAAGAAGGGTTTCGATCCGAAACGTCATCTATTGCATTTTTCCAGGGGTGCTGCCTGACCCGCGAAGTCACTCCAGCATTTTGCATCTTGATTATTATCTTCGGCTTTTTTCCTACTGTTCAACTCGATGATTCAATTATGTCGTTTGTGGAAGGGTTTTTAAAGACATTCATTTTGAGATTTTATAGAATGCCAAGTCAAAGCCTGGCAGGTTTGAACTGTAACAGAAACAGTAAGACACACATTTTGCTCTCTGCGGAAGCCTTTCATGTTTCATTTTGACCTGAGATGTCAACAGAATCCATCACATAGAGGCAACATGTTCATTTTAAGTGGGTCAGTGCACTTATGCAGGGGATATTATGCAGGTATTCAGAGACTTGATAAGGTCACTTGTCCACAGCTGCTTCTTTCTTTCAAATTATCTTCCTGCACTCTCATGCTTCTGCCGTCTGCGATAATGGGATCATTTTGTGTGTTGGACTGGGCTACAGCCAAAACTCTCTGCAATTTCTTGCGGCATTGGGCAGAGCTGTTCCCAAACCAAAAGCAAAAGAACAATCTCTGAGAAACAGGCGCAGTTCTTGCAGAATTCCCACTCATACCAAGGCACTGGTTTCACAAGCAACAAAAATAAAAGGTTCTGGTTCGTTCAATCAATATCTACATGGAAACCAACTATTAATTGTATAACAAGCAATTGATCCTTAGCATATGCCATTGAAGAGTTAAGGACAATGAGGAAGATCATCCATGAAAATATTAGAGTCATAGAGACGCAGCACGGAAATAGACCCTGTAGCCCACTGAGTCCATGCTGACAATCAACCACCCATTTATACTGATCCAACATATTAAATATAACAAAGCCTGCTTGAGGGGTCAGATACACCACTCTGGCTCCTGTTTTCCTGTTTGAGTTTAGTTGCGTTTATTGTCATAAGCACTAGTGCAGTGAGGTGTAGGTACAATGAAAATCTTGTGTTCAGCAGCATTTACGTGTTGCTGAGCATGCACTCAGCAACACGTAAATTATACATTGGTTCTGCCAGATATTTAATATAAAAAGTCTGCAAAAAACAATTTTAAAGGTTGCACTATAAAGTTGTTCTGAAGTGGTGACTAATTGTTTTACTCCCAGTTGTCTGTTGAAGTAAACCACTTCTTGTACATAAGAAATTTGCCTTACAAAATAACAGCTGAAGAAATGGATGATATATTTGGGAAGTATGGAGACATCAGACAGATCAGAGTTGGAAATACACCCAAGACGAGAAGAACTACGGGCGTCAGTGGTTAAGGGGAGAAGGCAAGGGAACGGGGTTAGGAAGGAGAGATAGATTAACCATGATTGAATGGCGGAGTAGACTTGATGGGCTGAATGGCCTAATTCTATGTGGAATGAACTACCTGAGGAGGTAGTTGAGGCAGATACAATAACGTCATTTAAAAGGCACTTGGACAGGTACATGGATAGGAAAGGGTTAGAGGGTTATGGGCCAAATGTGGGCAAATGGGACTAGCTTAGATGGGGTATTTTGGTTAGCACAGACAAGTTGAGCCGAAGGGCCTGTTTCTGTGCTGTATGACTCTATGACTCTGTGACTCTGTGACTCTATAACATGAGGTCATTTCATAGTCATTATCACTACTCCTGGTTTCTTTTTATAGAGAATACTTTAAATATTAATTTCATATAATTTGATTTCATTTATTTGGATTTATTAAATTATATGGAATCAAATCCCCAGCATCTGTGTTGGGATTTGCACTCTAATCTATGGATCAGTAGCCCAGGGCTCAGCGACAGTCCTCCCCTGCATTCGTCAATCACCCTTTACTGATTGCGATCAATTACAGCCATTGAGAAGCAACTCCCTATGGTAATCAGGACAGGATCATGCTTGACTTGAACCACCTCTACAGCCAAACCGCTGACAGGAATCACCCATTCCCATTTGCAGGAAGTGTAGGACAGAACTGCGGATGCTGGTTAACACCGAAGATAGACACAAAATGTTGGAGTAACTCAGTGGCTTAGGCTGTGTCTCTGGAGAAAAGGAATGGGTGACCTTTCGGGTCGAGGCCCTTCTTCAGACTGAGAGTCAGGGGAGAGGGAAATGAGAGATAGGATATGGTACAAAGAACAAATGAATGAAAGATATGTAAAAGGACAAATCAAAGTCAGCAACTCTGATCAAGGAAAGGTAGAGCCCACAATGGTCCATTGTTGGCTGTGGAGAAGGTGATAACGATTGATTACAAACAGTGAAACTAAGTAGGACGACAGTGAAACTAGCATGATGATAGGGTGGGTGTGGGACGGAGAGAGGGAATGCAAGGGTTACTTGAAGTTAGAGGTCAAAATTCATACTGCTGGGTTGTAAGCAGCCCAAGCGAAATATGAGGTGCAGTTCCTCCATGTTTAGGAATGTTGCTTCCTTGACCATAGAAAACTATTATAGAAAATATATCAGATTTATTGAATGGATCCAAGATCTAGGACAAAGTACATATGATATAAATTATTAGTGAGGGACTTTACACTTGTCCAAAGATGATTTTATGAAACCAGTCATTAGGCTCATCAGTGACTGCAGCAACATCACCAATAAATGCTTACATTACAATTTTGTTTCCATGAGGAATTGGAATTCTCCTCTGCAGACTGAGACATTCCAGAGAAGAGCTTGTAGCTCGTATGTACCATCTCACCCCCATTTTCTTTGAGTCTGAAGGGTCCCGGCCCAAAACGTTACCTATCTATTCCTTCCACAGACACTGCCTGACCTGCTGAGTTACTCCAGCACTTTGTGTATGGCTCAAAATACCAGCATCTGCAGTTCCTTTGTGGACCCCTTTTCTTATCCTTTCTAGACCTCACTCCTTTAGCTGAGAGCCACAAACAGTGAAGTGGCAAGTTAAAATTCTTCTGGACATTCCAGTGAGCTGTGTTTGGACACCTGACTGCTCGCCAATGCTACACTAACATATGATCCAATGCTCTTAAATATGCAGCGCCGATTAATACATCAGATTATGGACTAGCCACTATAAAGAGTTGGTCCTATTGGGCAGTGGCAGAGCAGTCTATCTCTGCCTAAAGATGCACGTTTGGCAGCAGAGGACAATTGGAACATAACTCAGTGCAGAGGCACATTCTTCTGCCCGGTTCAGAGAGTGCCAGTAGAGGCAAAGAACTCCCATTAAAAAAAGCTCAACAGGTCAGGCAGCATCTGTGGAAAGAGAAACTGACAACGTTTTTGGTCTGTGAATGAGAACAGAACAAGAAAATGCCTATTTGTTTTCCGTGAAAGTGGGTAAGCGATGTGTAGAACAAAGGGAATGTCAGTGGTAGTTTAGTTTAGTTTAGAGATACAGTGTGGAAACAGGTCCTTCGGTCCATCAAGTCCACGCCGAACAGTGGTCACTCATACACTAGATCTATCCTTCACACTAGGGAAAATGTACAGAAACCAATTAACCTGCACATCTTTGGAATGTGGGAAGAAACCGGAGAAAACCCACAGGTAGAACGTACAAACTCCATAGAAGCAGCCCCCCTAGTCAGTATCAAACTCGTTTTTCTGGTGCTGTAAGGTAGCAACACTACCACTGCGCCACTGTGGTACTTGGAAGGATGAATCAAAATGGGGTAAGGGTGGCTGTTACCAGCGCAATAACCTTCTTGGTTTATATAATGTTATACATGTTCAAAATACACAACTATGCATAAAATGAGCATGTTTAACATTATTTTCCTTGGTGATCCTGCATGTGGCTTGTAGCTATAGGAGAAGGAAATATGGCAGACAAGGTTAAGAAGTAATATAATTAAAACATGCTGGCACTGTTCCAGTTATGTTGAAAACAAACATCGATAGATTCGCTAATCTCGTTTAACCTGAATGCTGATTGTTCTAAGATGAGTCCCCTTCAAGTTACATAGAGCACATAGAGATTAGTTTAGTAAAATTACTGAAAGCATGCTTAGATTTCATGAAAACACAAGGAAATGCAAATGCTGGACTCTTGAGTAAAACACAAAGTACTAGAGGAACTTAATGGGCCAGGCAGCATCTGTGGAGGGAATAGATTTCCTTTAGAAACAAAGAACTACAAATACTCAAAAGGACACAAAATGCTGGAGTAGCTCAACAGTTCAGGCAGCATCTCTGGAGATGCTCTCCAGAGGAGCTGCCTGACCTGCTCAATTACTCCAGCATTTTGTGTCCTTAATTGATTTTCTGAACATATTGCTGAATTCCCCCTGTGCTGCACTCTCACAGTCTCCTTGTCTAAAGGAAATATTATATGCGTGGAAGCCACTTCCAGGTTTGTTCTTTAGTTTAAAGGTACAGCGCGGAAACATGCCCTTGGGCCCATCAAGTCCGCATGACCAGCGATCCCCGCACACCAACACTAACCGACACACAAGAGGGGCGATTTACATTTAAACCAAGCCAATTAACCTACAAACCTGTATGTCTTTGGAATATGGGAGGAAACCAAAGATCTCGGAGAAAACCCACGCAGAGTCACGGGGTGAATGTACAAACTCCATACAGACAGCATCCGTCGTCAGGATCGAACCCGGGTCTCTGGCGCTGTAAGGCAGCAAATCTACCGCTGCGTCACCATGTTGCCCGTGCCGAAGAAGCAACGCTCCGCTCATGAGATTGTGTGAATGTTCATTAGAGGGAATCAAACTCAACCGAAGAATGGAGGTTTAGTTTAGTTTATGTTCAAGAAGGAACTGCAGATGCTGGAAAATCGAATGCAGACAAAAGTGCTGGAGAAATTCAGCGGGTGTGGCAGCATCTATGGAGCGAAGGAAATAGGCAAATTTCTCCAGCACTTTTGCCTACCTTAGTTTTGTTATGTGTACCTCACAGCTTCAATGACCTAGGTGCAATCCTAACCTCAGGTGCTATCTGTGTGGAGTTTGCACGTTCTTCCTGTGACCGAGTGGGTTTGCTTCCCAGCTGCTCCAGTTTCCTCACACATCCAAAAAACATGTGGGTTTGCAGGTTAAATGGCTGCTGTAAATTGCCCCATGTGTGTCGGTGAGTGGTAGAATCTGAGGCCATGTGCGTAGGAATGTGAAGGGAATAAAAAGGGATTAGTGTAAAATTAATGTATGTAAGTGATGCATGAGTCAGTGGGCCAAAGGGTGTTTTCTCCATACTGCATCTCCCTTTGGCTCTGTGACTTTATGTGGGTCAATATCTTGCGACATTTGGTCGAAATTACTGCACCACACCTAAGAAAGTGTAACCTACACCACCACTGTAATGCAACCGTTCATTTCATGGGCTGCTGTGACAGTGCTGGTGTCACAGTTGTAGTATTTCTCTGACCTCAGTCATCTGATCAGCTGAAGCTTTGCAACATTATATAGCAAAACCTGGGTGAGACTGTCCAGTGAGAAAGTAATCTTGCTTTACCCAAATCTCATCTGTACTCTGTTAGCTTTGGTAGCTTTGAAGCGATTAAGAACAGGAAACTATCTCATTTCATGCAAAATCTTTGTGGCCACCCAAACGGCTGAAATCAGCTAATTAAATTTGCATAGATCTGGGGCACTCCTGAATGAATGGCAAAGCTTTTTACTTGATATTCTTGATTCTTTTAGTTCAGGTTAGTTTAGAGATACAGTGAAGAAACAGGCCCTTCAGCCCACCGAGTCCACACCGACCAGCGGTCCCTGCACATTAACACTACACACACTTGGGACAATGTACACTTATACCAAGCCAATTAATCTACGTGCCGGAGTGGCGGCGCTGCCCTGGCAGCAGCGGCACGCCTGCAGTCCGTCTGTTTTTCTTTTTATTTGTTGTTTTCTTGTCTTGTTGTAGCGTTAGTTTGAGTTATTATCTAGTGTATGTGTGTGGGAGGGGTGGGAGAAACGTTCTTAGTCTCTTCCGTTTGGGGGGACGCGACTTTTCTTGTCGAATCCCCCGTCTCCGTCTGCACTGAGGCCTATCGCGGAGCTGGCGGCCTCCAACTTTAACTGCGACCGACCCGAGGCTCCGGAGGTAGAGCCAGCCAGGACTTACCAGCGCAGGGCTGGCCAACTTCGGGGCTGCGACGGGTTCAGGCGTTCCGGCGGCCCGACTCGGAGCTGTGGCGGCTTTCTGGCGGCGGTGGCGGCGGCAGCGACTTCGGTGGTTCGGCCACGGGCCCAGTGGACGACATCGTCCAGAGCTCGCAGGTCACAGGTTGGTGACCTGTTTTTCTGGATCTCCCGCGGCAACAGCTGCGTCCGCTGGACTGGAGGGCGGCAGCATCGGCAGTTTCGACCGCCCCGGGCCGCGGAGTTGAACCGCGGGACTTATTTACATCACCCGGTGCGGTCACAACATCGGAGGCCCGGGTCGCCTCAACGCAGAGGAAGAGGAAGAGGAAGAAGGGAAGAGACAAAGACAAGATTTTTGCCTTCCACCACAGTGAGGAGGTGTGTGGTGAACACACTGTGGTGGATGTTAAATATGTGTTTATTGTGTGTTTTTGTTATTTACTATATGTATGACTGCAGGCAACTAAATTTCGTTCAGACCGCAAGGTTTTCCAATTTTCCATGTTTTTTTACAATCCTGTACGTCTTTGGAGTGTGGGAGGAAACCAAAGATCTCGGGGAAAAATCACGCAGGTCACGGGGAGAACATACAAACTTCGTACAGACAGCACCCAAAGTCGGGATCAAACCCAGGTCTCTGGCTGCATGCGCTGTAAGGCAGTAACTCTACCGCTGCGCCACCGTGCCGCCCGTAACCCCAAAATTAGACAGTCTCACCCAGATTCTCCTATAAATTACGAACTTATCAATTTTCAGGCAACTTCAATATTCCTGCATTATAATTTTAAGACTGGCACAACATTAAAAAAATAAATGTATAGACAGAGTTTTCAAGCAGAAGTGACCACAAAGTTAACACAAGAAGATCGTAAGGTTATAAGTGATAGGAGCAGAATTAGGCCATTCCTCCCATCAAGTCTACTCCGCCATTCAATCATGGCTGACCTATCTCTCCTTCCTAACCCCATTCTCTTGCCTTCTCCCCATAACCCCTGACACCCATACTAATCAAGAATCTATCTGTCTGCCTTAAAAATATCCATTGACTTAAAAACATAGAAACATAGAAACATAGAAAATAGGTGCAGGAGGAGGCCCTTCGAGCCACACCGCCATTCATTGTGATTCATTTGACCTCCTCAGCCTTCTGTGGCAAAGAATTTCAGATTCACCACCATCTGACGAAATAAATTCTTTCTAATCTCTTTCCTAAAGGAATGTCCTTTAATTCTGAGGTTATGACCTCAAGTCCTAGACTTTCCCACTAGTGGAAACCTCCCCACATCCACTCTATCCAAACCTTTCACTATTCGAGGTGTGGTTTAAGATGAGGTTTTAGGAGATTCTGAAAAGAAAATGGAGAGTGGAAAGGTTGTTAGATTTAGTGAGGGAATTTGACCAAGGTATTCAGCCTTCCCATTTACATACAAAGAAGCTGGCTTCACTGTGCAAAGCTGGATCCAAGGTATCAAAGGCACCGGCTGTTTGGACAAGCATTATGAGCCATGTATCCATGATGTGTGCTGACAACATAATCCAACAGATCAGGTTCCAGTTAAAATATCTGCTCACATCAAAGGCACTTAATTACTTCATTCTTTCACTGTGAGATGAGCCCTTCCAAACTAAGCTTTCACAACTAAGAATTTCAAGTTCTAATCATCTTTGGTGAGGACGCGAGGGGCCTGTTTCCATGTCTGTAACTCTAATGCCTGCCTCCTTGAGTTAATGTCGGCAAAATAATCTCTCATACTTTGTTTCAAGAGAGCATCAAAGAGTGTTTAATTGTCAAACCACTGAGAACACAAGAATGAAACTGTTATTTGCTTCAGCTTTAACATTAACGCATCAACACAGCATAAATATACAATGAACAATAATACAAGAAGTGGTGACAGGTAGTACTAGGTAACCAGTCTGTAATAGAGCGAGCTGAAGTATGTAGTAGAACCTACACAAAGTCCATCGTAGAGTAGAAACAATGAACTGCGTATGCTTAAAACACAAAAGTACACAAAGTACTGGAGTAACCCAGCAGGTCAGGTAGCATCTCTGGTGAACATGGACAGACAAAGTTCTGGTCATGATCCTACTTCATCTGAAGAAGGGTCTTGTCCTGAGATGTCAACTGTCCATGTTATCTAGAGATGCTGCCTGACCTGGTGAGTTCTTCCAGCACTTTGGTACCCAAAGTCTATCATAGATTGTCGCTGAAGTGGGGGTTGTGGTTAGGGTTTTGCAGAGGGGGTTCCAGTGCCTAAATGTTGATGGGGAAAAAAGCCATTCTTGAGCCTGGAGGCAATGATTTCTGAGGCTCCAATGCCGACGTCCTGATGGTAACAGCAATATGAGAGCATGGCCAGGGTGGTGTGGGTCTTTAATGATATTAGTTACCTTTTCGTGGCAGCACCTCCTGCCTCAATATCCATGATGGACTGGGCAAAGTCCGTCACATTCTGGAGTCTCCTTTGTTCTTGGCCATTCGAGTTACCAATCCAGGCCATGACGCAACCAGTCAGCATGTTCTCACACCTGTCAAAGTTCGATAGAGAATCTGGCGGCATACTGAATCCACTCAATCTTCTGAAGAAGCAGAAGCATTAATGAGCTTTATTTGTGATTGCATCGATGTGCTGGGCACAGGATAGATTCCCACCGATGTAGTAAAGTTATCCCATTTATGTATCAGATAGAAAGATCTGCTGTGATCAGCCAATAGTTTTTGATAGAGAAAGGATAACACAACATTTGAAGATTATGAAAGGAAGGAATTTGTTTAAAGACATGTGGAGATTAATATTTCTCACCATGCTATTCTTGATTGTAAAAGATTCTCAGACATTTCCTGCTGGTTAATTGCATCTGAATGGGCCGCACAAATATAGAAACATAGAAACATAGAAAATAGGTGCAGGAGGAGGCCATCCGGCCCTTTGAGCCTGCACCCCATTCTTTGTGATCATGGCTGATTGTCCCCTATCAATAACCCGTGCCTGCCTTCTCCCCACATCCCTTGACTCCACTAGCCTCTCTCTTAAATCCATCCAATGACTTGGCCTCCACTGCCCTCTGTGGCAGGGAATTCCATAAATTCACAACTCTCTGCGTGAAAATGTTTTTTCTCACCTCAGTCTTAAATGACCTCCCCATTATTCTAAGACTGTGGCCCCTGGTTCTCAACATTGGGAACATTTTTCCTGCATCTCGCTCGTCCAGTCCTTTTATAATTTTATATGTTTCTATATGTTTCTATAATATCCCCCCTCACCCTTCTAAACTACAGTGAATACAAGCCTAGTCTTTTCAATCTTTCCTCATATGACGGTCCCTCCATCCCAGGGATCAATCAAGTGAACCTACGCTGCACTGCTTCAATCACAAGGATGTCCCTCCTCAAATTAGGAGACCAAAACTGTACACAATACTCCAGATGTGGTCTCACCAGAGCCATATACAACTGCAGAATAACCTCTTTACTCCTATACTGAAATCCTCTTGTTATGAAGGCCAACATTCTATTAGCTTTCTTCACTGCCTGCTGTACCTGTAAGCCAACTTTCAGTGACCGGTGTACAAGGACGCCCAGGTCTCACTGCACCTCCCCCTTACCTAACCTAACCCAATTGAGATAATAATCTGCTCCCAAAGGAGGAAAGTGATTACTCGTAGTGTTTGCTAACATTAATCGTAGTATGCCTCAATTTATTTTGTGGAATATCATTTGTCTTTGGAGCTATAGGTCGTAGTCATAGCTCCCACTACCTCCTTTTGTTACTTGAAGTGGTAGAGGGCGTAAGTACTGGATGCTCACCATCTCATCTCATGTAAACATCGTAGCTGCCTTTGTTGCTGTAATATTCTGACAGTCAATGCCACACCATGATTTGGATGAGAACGTACATGGCATGGTTAGCAGGTTTGCAGATGACACAAAAATAGGTGTTATTGTAAATAGTGAAAATGGTTGTCAAAGATTGCAGCAGCATCTTGATCGGTTGGGCATGAGGGCTGAGGAATGGTTGATGGAATTTAATACAAAGAAATGTGAGGTGTTGCATTTTGGGAACACTCACATGGGCAGAACCTATGCAGTGAACGGCAGCGGTTCTGCCCGGTTCTGAGGAGCGTCGTCGAGCAGAGGAATCTAGCAGCACAGGTACATTGTTCATTGAAAGTGAAATTACAGGTAGATAAGGTGGTCAAAAAGCCTTTTGGCACATTGCCGTTCATCAGTCAGAGCCTTGAGTATAGCAGTAGGGAGTTGCATGGTATAAGATGTTGATGAGGCTGCATTTAGAGTAATGTGTTGTTTTGGGCCCCATGTTATAGAAAAGATGCTGTCAAACTGGAAAGAATGCAGATAAGATTTACAAGGATGTTGCCAATACTCGAGGTCCTGAGCTATGGGGAGAGGTTGAGCAAGCTGGGACTCTATTCCTTGGAGTGCAGGAGGATGAGTGGTGATCTTATATAGGTGTGTAAAAACACGAGAAGAAGTGATCGGGTAGACTCTCTTGCCCAGAGTAGGGGAATTGTGGACCCAGAGGACATAGGTTTGAGGTGAGGGGGGAAAGATTTAATAAGAATCTGAGGGGTAACATTTATCACGCAAAAGGTGGAAGGTGTATGGAACGAGCTGCCAGAGAAGGTAGTTGAGGCAGGTACTATCGCAATGTTTAAGAAACATTTAGACAGGTACTTGGATAGGATAGGTTTAGAGGGATATGGGCCAAATGCAGGTAGGTGGGACTAGTGTAGATGGAACATGTTGGCCGGTATGGGCAAGTTGGGCTGAAAGGCCTGTTTCCATGCTGTAAGAATCTATGATGCTATGACTCTATGACCAGCGAGGGTATTAACATCACTTATGCACATTATTGTAACCACAATCTTCTTCAGTAATGAAGAGCACAGTGGCAACCTCATTCATCTCAGCTTGATGCTAACTCCCACATTGCAGTGGTGTAGTAATGGGACAACAGATAGCTTACCTTAATGCTGTGCCCTCTACATTTTGATATATCTATACTGGGAAAAGATCCTGGCAGTCTACATTACCAATCTGCAATGTATTTGGAAGAAACAGTGTTTAACACAATGACCAAAAAACAGAAAGCTGGAGTAACTCCGAGAGTCAGGCAGCAACTGTGAAGGGAATAAACAGGTGGCATTTTGGGTTTACACCCTTCTTTTAACACAATGACTCTTAATTGATAGGTATTTTCCTACTTGATGTAGTAATCAATCTGCAATGTAGACAGCAAATACATTATTTAATTTCCTCTGGTTTAAAATCTGTTTCCTTATAGTCAGTAGCCCTCACCTCCACTTTCCTATTAAATGAGCAATATAATTCAAGTCCAGTCTTATGAAAAATACTTGAAGTGCAGTCCTGTCATTTTAAGATGATGCATGTCAAATTGTCAATGTTTTTCCAGTTGAGATTATGTTTACTCTGTAGAAGTATGGGAATTATAACCACTAATATACCAGCTTGCCATACATCAGTGAGACCAAGTGTAGGCTGGACCGTCATTTTGCCCAACACTTGTCCTCAGTCCACCATGTCCTACTAGATCTCCCAGGTGCTAAACATTTCAACTCTTCTTCCCATTCCCATACTGATGTTTCTATCCTGGGTCTCCTCCATTTACAGAGTGAGGGCACACACAGACTGGAGGAACAGCGCCTCATAATCCTCTTGGCTAGTGTACAACCCAATGGTATGAACATTGATATCTCCAATTTTAGGTATCTCCAAACCATCCCCCCACCCCCTCCCCCTCCCCCATCCCCCCTGTGCTCCACCTGGACTCACATCTACATCTCCACCCCTCCCCTTCCACCACCATTCCTTCTTCTAGCTTCACAATTAACAACTCTTCAATCCTATTGTCTCGCATCCGTCCTTTCATCTCTGGCCTTTGTCCAACCATCTACCTATCAAACCCTTCCCTTCACCCGCATACACCGATTACTTGCTAACTTCATCCTGCTGTTCCTCCCTTCTATCTTTCTTCTCTCCCACCACCACAATCAATCTGAAGAAGGGTCCCGACCCAAAATGTCACCTATTTGTGTTCTCTAGAGATGCTGCCTGCTCTGCTGAGTTACTCCTACACTTTGTGTTTTTATTAGCAGCTTGTAAATGTGACTTACAAAGCTGACACAGGTCATGCTTTAGTGAATGCCTGCACTATTGTGCTTTGGAATGGAATGCAGGAATGCAGGAATGTATCTTTCCATTTACAGATTATTACGGAGCTATCTTTGTTACATAGTCACATCACACGGAAACAGTCCTTCAGCCCACTAACAAATACCCATGTGTAGAAAGGAACTGCAGATGCTGGTTTAAAACGAAGATAGACATAAAATGCTGGAGTAATGGGATAGGCAGCATCTCTGGAGAGAAGGAATGGGTGATGTTTCGGGTCGAGATCCTTCTTCATACTAGAGTCAGGGGAAAGGGAAACAAGATATATAGATGATGATGTAGAACAAATATAAAAACAAACTCGACTAAGTGGATCCCATGTTCACATGGGAGGGCTGGTCCCCCAATGCAATATTCCAGCTCTCCACCAATTCCAATATTTTGGGGGAAGGGGTGGCTTTCTGGAGCACTAGTATGGGCGTTGTGGGCTGAAGGGACTGGTTTCCAGAGGGCTAGTATGAACTTTGTGGGCCAAATGGATTTATGCTAGTAGCTCCATCACTCAGGCCTGGTGGGCTGGCAGCTCAGTCACTCAGGCCTGTTGGGCTGGCAGCTCAGTCACTCAGGCCTGTTGGGCTGGCAGCTCAATCACTCAGGCCTGTTGGGCTGGCAGCTCAGTCACTCAGGCCTGGTGGGCTGGCAACTCATTCACTCAGGCCTGGTGGGCTGGCAGCTCAGTCACTCAGACCTGATGGGCTGGCAGCTCAGTCACTCAGGACTGGTGGGCTGGCAGCTCAGTCACTCAGGGCTGGTGGGCTGGCAGCTCAGAACTGCCAGAAATTCTGCCCAAAACCGGTGGGACACTGTGAGAGAGAAGGGGGAGAGGGTGAAGAATCAATTTTAGACATTTTTCATCTATTTCTGCAGTTCACAGCAATGTAGGAGGAAAGTCTATCCTGGCCTGGATCTCACAGGGAGCCAATGAAGGGAGGGAGAAAAGTACTGGAGTGAGGTTTAATACTTGCAGGGGTAATACTTAATGATGGGCCGAAAGGACCTCCTGGGCTAGTACAGGCCTGATGGGCTGAAGGCACTTAAAAAACAAAACAGTGTGAAATCTCAGTGAAAAGCACCTTTTCTGGTCTTTTCCTGGCCTTCCTCAGGCCTTTTGGCCCAGACTGCTCTTCCTGGGCTAATATGGGTATTTTGGGCAAAAGAGACTAGTTTCTCAGCTAATATGGGCTTTGTGGGCTGAAATGAGTGGTTTCAGGTGGGCCAAACAACTAATTTCATTTCATTTCCAATTTCAATTTCAAGCACAGGGCAGGCCAAACAACTCATTTCATTGTCATTGTCATTTCATTTCATTTCCATAGCCTTTTCAGTTTCAAGCACAGGGCAGGCCAAACAACTCATTTCATTTTCATTTCATTTCATTTCCATAGCCATTTCAGTTTCAAGCACAGGGAAGGCCAAACAACTTATCTCATTTTCATTTCATTTCATTTCCATTGCCATTTCCATTTCAAGTACAGGGCAGGCCAAACAACTTATCTCATTTTTCATTTCATTTCATTTCCATTGCCATTTCAGTTTCAAGTACAGGACAGGCCAAACAACTCATCCCATTTTCATTTCATTTCATTTCCATTGCCATTTCAGTTTCAAGCACAGGACAGGCCAAACAACTCATGTCATTTTCATTTCATTTCATTTCCTTTGCCATTTCAGTTTCAAGTACAGGGCAGGCCAAACCACTCATTTTATTTTAATTAAGGGCTAACAGATAATTTATTGCAAGTACATTGCAGACTCACAGTTCAGTAGACTCACAGTTCAGTTGACTCAGAGCAGAATCACAGTTGTGGCCTCTCCCTTGCGATCTTCCAGAGTGACTGACTCATGTGCATGCATCTGGGGTTTTATAGTCCTGTCCCCCCCGGAAGGGGTGTTGCCTTGATCATGGTAATTGACAGGCGAGAGGACCAACCACCTGATCTCAAGATTTTTTAAACATTCATAACTTTTTTATTTTTCATCGCTCAGAAGAATCCTCAAGGCTGCCTCAGCGGAGGAGGACTGTGACTAAGATGGCCAAAAATCATAGCAATATATGGTAACATTGTTTCTAAAATCAATATACAGCGCAGACAGGTAGTGGTCAAGATGAGACTTTTAGTTATATAGAGAAATTAAAGATATGTAAAAAAGTAATGATGAGAAAGGAAACTGGCCATTGTTAGCTGGTTGCTAGGTGAGAACTGCTGGGATTGCTCTGCTGGAGGGTGGCATGGTCCGAATGGTCCAATCAATCTTGCTCTTTGTTGTTATAAGAAGTGAGGATACAATGTGTGATGCGGAGGGAGAGATTGAATTAGAAGGGGACGACTTTAACATAGAACATTGGATTGTAGAACAGTACAGCATAGGTACAGGCCCTTCAGCCACAATGTCTGTGCCGAACATAATGCCAAGATAAACTGACCTCCTTTGCCTGCTTATGATTCATATCCCTCCATATTCTGCATATCCATGTGCCTATCCAAAAGTGTCTTAAATTCCACTATTGTATCTGCCTCCATCACCACCCCTAGCAATGCATTCCAGGCATCCATCACTCTCTGTGTAAAAAGTCACCCCTCACATCTTCTTTATGCCCGGTTCCTCACATCTTCTTTTGCACTCTAATCTTCGACATTTGACAAAATGTGCTGACAGTCTACCCTCTCTATGCTTCTCATAACTTTGTATATAGTTCTATCAGGTATCCCCTCACCCCTGGTACCCCAGAAGAAACAATCCAAGCGTTTTCAACCTTGCCTATAGCTAATATCCTCCAATCCAGGCAGCATTCTGATAAACTTCATCTACACTCTCTCAAAAGCTTCTGCAACTTTTCAGAAATGTGCTGTCCAGAACATTAAGGTGAGAGGGGGAAATTTAATAGGAACCTAAGGGGCAATATTTTCACACAAGGGTGGTGGGTATATGGAACGAGCTGCCAGAAGAGGTAACATCACATAATTTAAAGGACATTTGGACAGGTACATGGACAGGAAAGGTTTAGATGGATATGGGCCAAAGCATGCAGGTGGGACTAGTGTAGATGAGGCATGGTTGTAGGGCCTATTTGCATGCTGTGTGACTCTATGACTCTAACTGCACACAATACTTCAAACGTGGCCTAATGAAAGTTTCATGGTGTTGCATGCGACTTCCTCACCCTTAAAACTTCCTATATTGATTTTTTCATCTCCATCTCCAAGATTCTATCCCTGAGTAACAAGTGCAATTGTGAAGCGTTGTGTGTACAACTGGGAGACAGAGCAAAATATTTACAGGGAAGAGTGGGTGAAGGGAGTTGAATAATAAATAAAAGAGCAGAACTTTCTTTGCAATTATTTTGAGAGATGTAAATAAATTAAATTTAGGTTTATTATTGTCTCATACTGATGTACAGCGAAAAACTTTGCTTTGCATGCTATCCAATCAATTCAGATAATACAAGACAAAAATAAATTTATGTTAAACTCAAGTACAATAGATATTTGGATGGGTTTGATATGAATGTCTAACTGTTGCTTTTTTCCTCCCTCAGGTGGCAAGCCTGTAATATGCTGTAGACCATCTCCTGTTCTAACGTTTCACCTGAAAGCACATTTAAAAAGAGCTTCTTGTAAATATGTAATTTAAAAATTCTAACCTACTATGAAGTGCTGCCATTGTAACCACAAAAAAAAAATCAAATGATGATTACATTATTTATTTTATAAAATCCCAACCTTTTAAAATTGCTGATGAAGGAACAAAGAACTGCAGGTGCTGGGTTATACACAAAAGGACACAAAGTACTGGAGTAACTGAGCGGGTCAGGCAGCATCGCTGGAGAACATGGATAGGCGACGGGACCGGTTGAGACCCGAAATATCAACCCATCCATGTTCTCCAGAAATGCTGCCTGACCTGCAGAGTTACTCCAGCACTTTGTGTCCTTTTAAAATTGCCATCTGATGATATTTACAATGTAAACATTCAATGTGGTCAGTTAACAGTAATTGCTCACATTCTTCTGTATGAGAAGCACCTGTAGCAGGTTGGCTGAGATGTTTCTGTTGATGCCTCTGGGAGTGCTGATTGGTGTCATTTGCAGCATCTGCTGAGCTCCTGGGAAAGCCAGGTAAATATAAAATAAGGTAGACAAAAATGCTGGAGAAACTTGGGTTTCGACCCGAAACGTTGCCTATTTCCGTTGCTCCATAGATGCTGCCTCAACCGCTGAGTATCTCTAGCATTTCTGTCTACCTTCGATTTTCCAGCATCTGCAGTTCCTTCTTAAATATAACATAATTTGGGCATCCAATATTTACATGCCATATGTTCATAGTATATTTGCTATTGATGTTTTATTGTCAAACTTGCAGCTAAACCTGTTTAACTTCCAGCCTACTTACCAGTGAAGATGTCTGCAGATAATTTTCAATGTCAAATCTTATTTTCTGTATGCATTTTTAATGCTTTTTGAAGAAAATAAAGCCAACTGTTACTTCTGTTATTTTAAAATGGGGTAATGTGTTTCAAATTGCTTTTTTTTTAAATGCTTTTGAGCTCCTAATTTATCAATGCACATCAAAAAACTTCAGTAGAAATGGCCATGCACTTTTAAAAGAAAATAGTTGCTTGGTAAGTTATCGCAGACAAAAGTGTTTTTTATTTAGAGATACAGCATGGAAACAGGCCCTTCAGCCCATCAAATCATCGCCAACCATTGATCACCTGTTCACACTAGTACTATGTTATTCTACTTTCGCATCCACTCCCTAACACAAGAGGCAATTTTACAGAGGGTCAATTCACCTACAAACCCACACGTTGTTGGGATGTGGGAGGAAACCGGGCATTCACAGGGAGAAGGTGCAGACTCCACACAGAGAGCACCCGTGGTCAGGATTGAACTTGCGTCTCTGCTGCTGTGAGGCAACAGCCCTATGGCTGCCCTTAAATGCACTTGATAATTTTAGCCGTGGTGTATACTCTGTCCCACAGTGATTACATTTTGGAAGGAGAAAATAATGCATAGACACAATATAGGAAGGATGTGATCGCACTGGAGAGGAAGCAATAAGGTTTTTAGGAATAAATCGCTGAGGAAGAAAGGCTTCAGTTTTGAGGACGTCTGGAGAGGTTGGGTTTGTTTTCTTCAGTGGCTGGGGTGGGGGGGGGGTGCTGATTGAGGGGTACAGAATAATGATGGACATAAATAGGTTGAATAGTGAGAAACAGTTCCAACCAATAGAGACGCCTAAATCATCTATTTCTTGTTAAACATGCTCCATCATTACAAATATATAACTTGCCTTCACAGAAGCCTTAAAGATATCTTAAGTGTTTGGCAAAATTCTCCAAACTGAACCTGAGAGCAACTAATCTTATAAAAATAATAGTTCCTTATTAATTTATCTCTGAGCTATTAGTACTGTGGCTAATCACTGTATGATATTTTCAGCCTTGTTTATTTCTGTGGGATGTCTCCTTGTAGGGTAAAATATTACTAGATAGCAGGAGGTTGTGCTTGTAACTGGTTGTCTCATCAAAGCAACAAAGGAGTACTGATGAAGGAGAGAACACTGGGGACAACAATAATTTACCAAACCAAAGGGTTAGGCATAATGTTCAAATTTTGGACTGGAATATTTTAGTGAGATGCTGGGGAAGAGAGAATTTCAGATGACTGAAATGTTTGCTCAGTGGTGCAGTGGAGAGGTTGGCGAGTTAGAGATACAGCAAGGAAACAGGCCCTTCGCCTCACCGAGTCCACGCTCTGCTTCTGTGCCACATAAGTCCATGACTTTCATTATTTAATGTAATTGGTGACATACTTTTCCCATATCTGACTCACAAAAAAGAAAGAGTATAAGTCTACGCAAAGACATCGGATTTCAGGATGGAAAAATGTAAGCGGTTTAAAAGTGATCTGAGGAAGATTTTGTTTCACTCAGCTGATGGGTGCAATCTTGAACACACTGCCTGGGAGAGTGGAGGAGGAAGAGATTCAAGAGTGTTTATTTGTTCTATACAGTGGATATGAACCAGAACAATGAACTGCTTACTTTTTGGAGCTTTAGAATTGCAACAACTACAATAGAAATATACAATCAAGAATATATTATTCCAGGTAAAGCAGACCACGATAGTGCAAACACTACAATACATTGCGCAAGAATAGTGGCGCAAAGTGCATAGTGATCTGGTGCTGAATTAGGGTTGTGGTTAGGTTTGTGTTGGGTAGTTTAAGAAGCTGATGGTTGATGGGATGAAACTGTTTTTGAATCTGGAGATAATGGTTTTCAGGCTCCTGTACCTTCACCCCGATGGTAGTAGTGGGAAGTGTGGTCAGAGTGGTGCAAGTTTTTGAAGATCCAGTCTACCTCCTTATTACGGACCTCTTTATCATGGATTTTGGTTATAGTGGACGGAGCTTCCCCACAGTAATCACTGTCTCTTTAAGAACACGGGCTTCTGGTTATACTGCGGGAGGCCATTGATATTGACAAACCATTGTTTTAGAAAGATAGAAACATAGAAAATAGGTGCAGGAGTAGGCCATTTGACCCTTCGAGTCTGCACTGCCATTCAATATGATCATGGCCGATCATCCAAATCAGTATCCTGTACCTGCCTTCTCACCATACCCCCTGATTCCTTTAGCAAAAAAGGGCCACATCTAACTCCCTCTTAAATATAGCCAATGAACTGGCCTCAAATACCTTCTGTGGCAGAGAATTCCAGAGATTCACCACTCTCTGTGTGAAACATGTTTTCCTCATCTCGGTCCTAAAGGAATTCCCCCTTATCCTTAGACTGTGACCCCTTGTTCTGGACCTCCCCAACATCGGGAACAATCTTCCTGCATCTAGCCTATCCAACCCCTTAAGAATGTTGTAAGTTTTGTAAGTTTTGATCGACACTTGTGCATGAACCACACCTGGAGTATTGCTACAGTTTTGGTCTCCAAATTGAGGAAGGACATTATTGCCATAGAGGGAGTGCAGAGAAGGTTCACCAGACTGATTCCTGGGGATGTCAGGACTGTCTTATGAAGAAAGACTGGATAGACTCGGTTTATACTCTCTGGAATTTAGGAGATTGAGAGGGGATCTTATAGAAACTTACAAAATTCTTAAGGGGTTGGACAGGCCTTGCAGGAAGATTGTTCCCGATGCCAGGACAAGGGGTCACAGCTTAAGGATAAGGGAAATCCTTTAAGACCGAGATGAGAAAGACTTTTTTCACACAGAGAGTGGTGAACTGACAGAGGGTTTGAGGCCAATTGGCTATATTTGTGGCTGAGTTGGATGATCAGCCATGATCATATTGAATGGCGGTGCAGGCTCGAAGGCTGAATGGCCTACTCCAATTTCTATTTCTATGTTATTAGATTAACAAACAGCCTTTTGCTAGCTGTGCAACTGAAGTTCAAACATTTGTGTCTCTTAATTCAAGAAGCTGTTATTACTTACTGCTTGCCGTTGAATTTGTGAGCTGCAGTACTGTTTAGAGAAGTTTGTATGCATGAGTGCTGAAGAGGAAATTGTATGTTTCTATCCACGATGTACTATGAAAATCCTTTCCTCCTCTCTTTCCCCATCTCAAGAGCTCTGCTTTTGAATATTTCTCAGGGTGAGTTTAAAAAACTAAAATTGTCTTTCTTTAAGTATCCTTTCACCTCAACAACAATAATTTGCATTTATAATTTCAATTATAACTTCATTTGTATAACACTTTTCACACAATTGAATGCAACCCAAAGTGTTTTCCACATAGGCACAGGTAGAAGCAAAAATACAATATTTTGTTTTCTTTTAAAATCTTTTTATTAGTTTTTTCTTCCAAAGAAAACAAAAATAAAACATTAAAAAAAAGTAGTGATAAACGTAACGATGATATTGATACATAGGGATCAGGATTACATTAATAACAGGTATAACCTGATATGAGACCAATGTCAAAATACACATTGAGTATAGACCTCCCGGTCTCTATGTAAATATATTTAAATCTTTAAAAGAAAACTTATAAATGTAGAAAAAAACACAAAAATAAAAAGACAAAAAGAAAAAGAAAAAAGAAAAAAGCAAAACCCCCTAAACTAAAACAATAAAATTAAATTAAATTAAAAAAATCAATAATAATAAAATAAAACTGAAATAAAATAAATAAATAAAAACTAAACAAAGCAAAACAAAATCTGAACTAAAAGTTTCAACAATTTAAGTCTGTATGACGTCAAGTCCGTTCCACCATATAGAAGTGAAATAGTTTTTATAACGGATAAAGAGGGAGCAATTTATATTGTATGAAAGTGTTCAATAAATTTTCCCCAAGTCTTATCAAATTTAACCAAGGGTTCAATAATGTCACACCTAATTTTTTCTAAATTTAAACATGATATTGTTTCAGAATACCACTGGAGTGTGGTCGGAGGGTTGGAGTCTTTCCATTTAAATAAAATAGATCTTCTGGCGATTAATGTGGTAAAAGCAATCAACCAATGGGTGGAGCGGGACAAATGAATAGAATCTAACATTGGTAGCCCAAAAATTGCAGTAATAGGATGAGGTTGTAAATTAATACCTAAGACTACAGAAATAGTATCAAAAATGTCTTTCCAATATTTTTTCCAAAAGTGGGCAGGACCAAAACATATGGGTCAGTGAGGCCACTTCAGAGTTACATCTGTCACAGGTAGGGTTTATATGACCATAAAAATGAGCCAACTTATCTTTTGACATATGAGCTCTGTGAACCACCTTAAATTGTATCAAAGCATGTCTTGCACACATTGAAGAGTTATTGACTAATTGAAGAATCCTCTCCCATTTCTCTATAGATAAAGAAGTTTGGAGTTCCCCTTCCCAGTCATTCTTAATTTTATCAAATGTATCTATTTGTAATTTCAAAATCAACTCATAAATAGTCGTTATTAATCATTTCTGATACGGGTTCAACTGTAAACCATTTTCCAAAATTTCGGCATTGATGTGGTAGCGGAAAAAGGGGTAGAGTAGCCTTCAAAAAGTGACTAATTTGTAAATATCTAAAAAAGTGTGAATTAGGTAAGTTATATTTATTGGAGAGTTGTTCGAAAGACATAAAACAACCCTGCAAGAACAAATCATGAAAAGCTACTAAACCCTTCCTCTTCCATAACGAAAATACTTGATCAGTACTAGATGGTTGAAAGAAAAAAATGGATAAAATAGGACTCGATAAGATAAAATCATTTAGTCCAAAAAACTTACGAAATTGAAACCATATTCGGAGCGTATGTCTTATTATTGGGTTAGGTGTATATTTATTCAATCTCGTAATTGTGAAAGGTAACGAGGCCCCTAGAATAGAGGCCAATGATAGCCCTTGTAAGGAATCATGTTCAAGTTTTATCCATCCTGGGCATTGAGTATATTCTAAATCTTTTCTAAGTAATGCTACTATAGCCGGAATAGATTTCTCAGGGTTAGAAATAAATAATAACAGATCATCTGCGTAAAGAGATAGCTTATGTGTCTTATTGCTGCGGACAATACCAAAAATATTACGGGATTCCCTAATAGCGGTGGCTAAAGGTTCCAAAGCAATATCAAATTGTAAAGGATTTAAGGGACAGCCCTGTCTAGTACCTCAAAAGAGCCTGAAAAAAGGGGATCTCTGATTATTAGTAAATACAGAAGCCTGAGGTATATGATATATCAGCTTGATCGAAGAAATAAATTTTGGACCAATCTTAAATTTTTAAGTGTATTGGATAAATAATCACATTCTACTCTATCAAACGCTTTCTCGGCATCAAGTGAGATGACACATTCTAGGGTTTTATTAGACGCAGTATATACAATATTCATTAATCTCCTAACGTTAAAGTATGAGTAACGATTTTTTTAATAAAACCGGTCTGATCTTCAGAGATAATTTGCGGTAAAATCTTTTCCAATCTCATAGCTAATATTTTGGAAATAATTTTGAAATCTACATTTAACATTGATATAGGTCTATATGATACAATTTAAAACAGTAAGAACATAGGCAGTTAAAAAGCACAGATATATATATAAAAATATGAAATATAAAATATTTTGTCTTTTATAAAAGACAAACGAAGTAAAGTTAGTTAAAGCCTTTTGCTGCCATTTAAAAATGTCAATTGTGGGCGTCTCCCATAGCCATGGGTAGGGTATTTCACAGCTTGATAGTGTTATTGAAAAAGGCTGCATCACCAATTTTCGTTTTGCTGCAACACTGAGTGGCTAACAGGCCAGCATCAGAAGACCTGAGTGTTCGAGTAGGGGCACAGAGAAGGAGGGACTCTGTAAAATATGTGGCACCTAAGCCATTTAGGGCTTTATAGACAAGAAAGAGGACCTTATTGTCTATCCTGGATCTCACAGGGAGCCAATGAAGGGAATATAATACTGGGGTGATATGTTCCATTTTCTTGGTATTTGTTAAGAGCCGGGCTGCGGCATTTTGAAAGTGTATTTAATGTGGAGGAACATCCCAAATGTTTCATGGAGGTGTTAGCAGATGTAAAACATGGTTGTTGTGCCAAAGTAAGTATTATTCTTGCCTTGTGGAAACAAGGAAGTGCAGATGCTGGTTTACACAAGAAGATACGAAGTGCTGGAATAACTCAATGGGCCAGGCAGCATTTCAGGAGAATATGGATAGGTGATGTTTCAGGTTGAGACTCTTATTCCGGCCTTACATTGTACTTATAATGGCACTGAAGGAGATCATTTGATCAACGAGTCCATGGTGACTACTGTAGAACAATCCCATTAGTTCCATCACCTTATTTCCTCATTCCCTTCTATTCTTTTTCTCAGTAGATGTGACACTATATTCTGCACTCTGTTTCCTTTCTCTTTTACATACTTGTTACATAACTTGATATGGTTTGTAAAACAAATGTTTTCACTATACGTTAGTGCACGTGACAATAATAAACCAATTCCAAGACCCTACAACATATTCCCTTTAGTCAATACCTATCAACTCCATTTTGATTCTTGTTAATATTGATTTCCACTAGAAGTAGTTTGCAGCAGCATGTTAACCCACTGGTGTATCTTTGTGGGATCTGGGAGGCAACTGGAGCACCCAGAGAAAATGCAGGCTAAGAATCTGGTCAAAGAAGAGGTTAAAGGATTGCAAGATAAATCTTGGCTTGGCAATCCTTTAAACTCCTCTTTCACTAAATCCTTAGCCTGTGTTTTATTTGGTTGCTTCAGTTGTCTCCCAAGGTAAATCTTGGCTTAGCAGTAGCTTGCCAAGAGTTATTGGTGTTGTCATTGGCATATTTCTTTGTGTTTATGCACTGCTATACTGGCAGCCAAGTGTTGCGTTTATCAACATGGTCCGTGCAGATTTTCTTTTGATGCAAACAGATACTTTAATTGGCTGTCTTCTTTCTCAGGACGAGACAATCTTTATTAAACATGCTAACCTCTCCATCGGGTAAGAGGTACAGAGGTTTGAAAATGCAGTCCTCCAGATTCAGGGACTGTTCCCACCCCGCTGTTATCAGGCAACTGAATCTCCTCTCACCAACCAGCGAGCGGTCCAAATGGTTCTTCATCTATATCATAGTAATAGACCATGTTCACCAGCACTGAACACATGGATCTAATCTGGATACAGACGTGGAATTGGACTCAGGCCCAGCACAGACCATTTGTGTCTGGTCGATGGGAATTGTGTCCCTGGTCTTCTGGACCCATGTCCTGTGTCAGGGGGGCAACGGATCTGGTTTGATTGCTGGAGTTGGTACAATGTGCTGTGTACCAAGGGGATAGAATCTAGTCCATCTGTTGCTTAGTTTAGTTTAGTTTAGAGATACAGCACGGAGACAGACCCACTGAGTCTGCATCAACCAGCAATCCCTGCTCATGAAAACTGGCCCAGGGGCTGGTCTAATGTTGTTGAACGCAAAATGCTGGAGTCACACTAGGGACAATTTAAATTTATACCAAGCCAATTAACCTACGTCTTTGGAGTGTGAAACCCACGCGGTCAGTCGGGATCAAACCCGGATCTCTGGCCCTGTAAGCGCTGTAAGGTAGCAACTCTACCACTGCGCTACCATGCCGACCTTACTTATAATGTGGTTAACCTCTCTCCATCAACTCGTCAGGGTTCCAGAGAGTCAACTCTGAGAATATATTGCCATCATTGCCATGGCAACCTCTCTGCTGTGAATTGAGTCTGCTTCTGACAAAGAGTAATTTCTCTTTCCCATAAGGCGTATTATATTGGCCATTTCAGGCTAACCAGTATCCATCATCTTAATGCTATTACCTTGAAAATCTCCATCTGTTTAGTCAGAATTGTTCACGTCAATAATTCCTGGATAAATTAAGGGGAGTGTACAATGGGTGCGAAAAAATATTTTCTCTTGCTTTTTACGACTTATCTTTGTGATATTATTCACATTTTTGTATGAACATCTCCATTGCAAACAATGTTAGACCGGTAGAGACACAAGAAACTGCAGATGCTGGAATATAATGCAGATCAGTATAAACTAGCTTATAAACATCTCTAAATTAAACTAAACTAAACACCAAGTGTGGTCTGAAAAAGGGTCCCGACTCAAAATGGTGCCTATCCATACCCTCCATAGATGCAGCCTGACCCATTGAGTTACTCCAGCATTTTGCGTTCAACAACATTAGACCAGCCCCTGGGCCAGTCCGGATGATTGACCCATGACTAACACAAAATATAACCTCGATCACATCCCATTAAACTTCTCAAAGTATACTTATCGGGTAAAATTGTGTTTCCTCTTTAGAGAAGAAATTAATATTCAGAAGAACATCTCAAATTTTGAATTCAGTTTGAAAACCACACAAACCGATGATTATTTATTCTCTTTTTTGCAGTTACAAAATTAGTGGCCGGGGAGAACTGTGGTTTTCATAACTCAAGAACCACTGATGCATAGAGCATCCCTACTCATTTGTCACATGCTGTTGGAACGTTAGAACCGAGAGTGTTCTATTCAGCTACCGCCTTCAGTCATAAGATGCAAACTAGAAATCAGGGTCTTACTTGAGAACGAGTGACGAAAGACAATAACTTTACCACCCAGTGCCCAAATATCCAGACAATCCAGTGTCATGGATACACTCCCCAGATCACTCCATGAACAAATCACCTCCAGAAAAAAGTTATTAAGTGCTCGAGCAACATAACAGGACAGGCAGCATCTCTGGAGGAACATGGATGGGTAATGTTTCTCTCCTTCCCCCTCCCTCCATCCCCTTTTACCCGCATCCCTTCCCCTGACCACAATTCATACCTCTTCTATCCTTACCTCCTTATTTTGCATATTTTATCTCTGGCCTTTGTCCAACCATCTACCTGGAACCTCACCACCCCCACCTCCCCTTACATATATCCACCTATCACTCACCATGCATTGCCCTGCCCCCACCAATCTCCCAACTTTTTTCACGCATTACACACAATCTGAAGAAGGGTCCCAACCTGAAATATCACCTATCTATGTGCTGCTGGCTGAGCCGCTGATTTGCTCCAACACTGTGTCTACTGTTGTTGACAAGCATTCCTTGTGTCTTCAAGTCACTACCTGATCAGCTCAGTAATTCCAATCACTATGATTCAAGAATACTTTGGGGAAAGCGCTGTATTTCGTATACAGTTCATTATTTCCTGAATGGTCTTCCTGAGCCACCTCAATATCAGAATGATTAACATAAAATTATATATTCACCGGGTTAGTTGGATCTCCACATCATTTTGAAGTTAATGAACCTGGTTTGTGGCACCCGATTCCGCCTGGGAATTTTCAATTTATGAAGCGACAGATGCACGTTAAATGATGCTTCCTAGACTATTCATAGCGTGAGGGGAGAAAGAAATTGTAAGAGACAAAGCCTGGTGAATGATAGCAAAATGCTAAATCCAACTATTCCCGTTTCACAAGGAACTGTTAATATCAAATTCTATTCTCCATTTATCAACCTGAAACATAGATCATAGAAAATAGGTACAGGAGGAGGCCATTTGGCCCTTCGAGCCCGCACTGCCATTTATTGTGATCATGGCTGATCGTCCCTAATCAATAACCCGTGCCTGCCTTCTCCCCATATCCCTTGATTCCACTAGCCCCTAGAGCTCTATCTAACTCTCTCTTAAATCCATCCAGTGATTTGGCCTCCACTGCCCTCTATGGCAGGGAAATCCACAAATTCACAACTCTCTGGGTGAAAAAGTTTTTTCTCACCTCCAGCAGTCTTAAATGGTCTCCCCTTTATTCTAAGTCCTGGTTCTGGACTCGCCCAACATTGGGAACATTTTTCCTGCATCTAGCTTGTCCTGTCCTTTTATAACTTTATATGTTTCTATAAGATCCCCCCTCATCCTTCAAAACTACAGTGAATATAAGCCTAGTCTTTTCAATCTTTCCTCATATGACAGTCCCGCCATCCCAGGGATCAATCTCGTGAACCTACGCTGCACTGCCTCAATCACAAGGATGTCCTTCATCAAATTAGGAGACCAAAACTGTACACAATACTCTAGATGCGGTCTTATCAGAGTCCTATACAACTGCAGAAGAACCTCTTTACTCCTTTACTGAAATCCTCTTGTTATGAAGGCCAACATTCCATTAGCTTTCTTCACTGCCTGCTGTACCTGCAAGCCAACTTTCAGTGACTGGTGTACAAGGACACCCAAGTACAGGAGGTCGCTGTACAGGGTCTCCATCCTAACCTAACCCCATTGAGTTAATAATCTGCCCCCTTGTTTGTGCCACCAAAGTGGATAATCTCACATTTATGTATATTTACTGCCTCTGCCACGCATCTGCCCACTCACTCAACCTGTCCAGGTCACCCTGCAACCTCCTAACATCCTCTTCACAATTCACACTGCCACCCAGCTTTGTGTCATCCGCAAACTTGCTGGTGTTGCTCCTAATTCCCTCTTCCAAATCATTAATATATATGGTAAACAGTTGCGGCCCCAACACCGAGCCTTGCGGCACTCCACTCGCCACTGCCTGCCATTGTGAAAAGGACCCGTTCATTCCTACTATTTGCTTCCTGTCCTTCAACTAATTTTCTATCCATGTCAACACCCTACTCCCCAATACTGTGTGCTCTAATTTTAGTCACCAGTCTCCCATGCGGGACCTTATCAAAGGCTTTCTGAAAGTCTAGATACACTACATCCACTGGCTCCCCTTCATCCATTTTACTTGTCACATCCTCAAAAAATTCCAGCAGTCACATGATTTGACCTCAAAAACATTTCTGCTTTCTGAATGATGTAGAAAGACAAATAAGTAGCAAATCACTATGGGGATAACATCCTCTCAATTTCCCCTCAGATGAATTGACTTCCAGTACTAAATACAGACTGTGAGGCATTAAAAGTTGCCAGACCAATGAAGAAAAAATAAGATTAAGTATTGAATTTGTCAAATTCTCCTATTTACACATTTGTCCTGAGCAATGAGTTATGAATAAAGTATAAGCTGGTTGTGGTAAACCTGCCTGACATGTGGGAAAGCTCTGAAGTGTTTTTATTTCCACATCTTCATGGTTTAATACCGGACATGTAATATATTTAAAGTTGCAGTTCCTCGTAAGTAGTGGGGAGCAGTGAAAGAAGGTCACTGTGACCTTCACGACCTCTTGACCTTTGATCCTGGTCCCTGATTCACAGGGAGGTACAGAACCAGAATCAATCTTCCTGTGAAATAGTCTCATGTTTGATCAACTAACAGTGTGTGCAAATCTGTGGGTTATGGGTGTGATATATGGGACAATGTTGAAGGTAGGAATGGGGTGTTTCAATGTTATTATGAATTCTGATTATTTTGAGTGAGTCTTCTTCTTCTTGCGTATGGCAGCATAGCCTAAAGTTGTAGGTCAACTTCTTCTATTTGATCTAATTGTTTGTGCATGTCGGGATGATTGCATTAGTCGAAACAGGGTGACCACGTGAAGGTTGCAATCTCCCACCCCTTTGGAGTGAGTGAACCATCCTGACTGAGTTCAAGGAAACCACTGTACTTGGGCGGTACAGTGGTTTACTGGTAGAGCTGCTGCCTTACAGCACCAGAGACCAGGGTGGGATCCTGACCTCGGATGCTGTCTTTGTGTGCATTCTCTCTGTGACCGCATGGGTTGTCTCTGGGTGCTCCGGTTTCCTCCCATACTCCAAAGACGTACTGATTTGTAGGCTTATTGGCTTCAGTAAAATTGTAAATTGTCCCTAGTGTGTTGGATGTTGTTAATATATAGGGTGATCGCTGGTCAGCTTCGGTGGGCCAAAGGCCTTGTTTCTGTGCTATATCTCTAAAGTCTACTTAAGTTTTGGAGCTTTTTTGCATTACTGTATCCAAATTCCTGGAGCTTGTGCTCAGTTTGGGTCACCTGCTATAAGAAAAATGACAATAAGCTGCCAAGAATGCAGAGAGGACTTATGAAGATATTGCCCGGACTGAAGGTACTGAATGATAGGGAGAGGTTGGGCAGGCTAGGACTTTATTCCTTGGAGTGTAGGGGACTGAGTGGTAATCTTTTGGAGGTGTATCAAATCATGAGGGGCATAGATAAGAAGAGGGAAAATATTTAGTAGGAAATTGAGTGGGATTTATTTTCACACAGAGGGTAATAGAATCATGCAGTCATAGAGTGATACAGTGAGGAAACAGGCCCTTAGTCCCAAAATGCTCATACCGGCCAACATGTCCCAGCTACACTAGTCCCACCTGCCTGCGTTTGGTCCATATCTCTCCAAACCTGTCTTATCCATGTACCCGTATAACTGCCTCAACTACCTCTTCTAGCAGCTTGTTCCATACACCCTCCACCCTTTGTGTGAAAAGGTTACCCCTCAGATTCCTATTAAGTCTTTCCCCCTTCACCTTAAACCTATGTCCTAGGGTGGTTCATACTGTATATAGAATGAGCTGTCAGATTAAGTGATTGATGCAGGTAAAATAACATTTTAAAAGCATTTTTAAATGCCGGGACATCGAGTGTAAGAGTCAGGAAGTCATATTAGAACTTTATAAAATCTTGTTTGTGCTACTTAGGAAGGTTTAAACCAGATTGGCTAGGGGAGGATCCCAGAGCAGAAAGGAGGTAAATGAGAAGTTGGGGGCAAATACTGTGGTCAAAAAGGATCTTCTTCTTCTTGTGAATAAATCTGAGATATAAATAAACCAAAGGAATAGTTAGATCTCAAGCCGGGTGTTGAGCAGCCAGGTTGTTGTCTCTGCGTCAATGTCTGCCGGGCCCTGAGCTCAATTTGGTGGGTGGTAGAGCGGGCAGACAGAGATGACATGGTTGGTTACTCCACATTCATAGGCTGGGCTCTGGCAGAGCCACCATCTCCACATGCTGGCATTGAAACGCCCAACTCCAGTATGAAGTCTGTTGAGCTTCACCCGTGCTCCTCTGGGGAGGTCAGACCCTGGACAGCTTTTATCTGGTGAAGAGTTGTAGCTGTGTTAAGGAGATGAGGTTGCCTTCCACTCCTGTGACCACTTGGTGGCTATCCAGTGTACCTTTGTCTCAGTTGGTTGGTTGCTCGGAGTTGTTTTCCATGTGGAACAAAGGGGTGTCGGGACCTCAGTCGGGGTGGCCTCTGCTCTCTGCTGATAGCCTGATGGAGGAGGTGAACTAGGTCCATGGCACGATGAGATAGTACCAGAGTTGCTGCTTGCCTTTGGATCCCTGCAGGCGGAATGCCTGCAAGTATAGTGAGCTGCTCGACTGGGGTAGGTTGAAGGCACCCAGTGATGGTTCGCAAGGTGCAGTTCAGGCTTGTGTCGACCAGGCTAGTATGTCTGTAATACAGAGTATGTAGTATGTAGTAATACAGAGTAATTTGGGAGTAAGGTATGGCAGTATAGATTGGCCCCATGGTTTGTTCAGCCTGCAACATGTGGGAGATCAGGGAGATGGTCGGTGTCCCTGGTGACTACGTTTGCAGGAAGTGTGTCCAGCTGCAGCTCCTGGCAGATCGCATTGAACGATTGGAACTGCGGTGGATTCATACTGGAGCATCCACGATGCGGAGAAAGTCGTGGATAGCACGTACAGTGAGTTGGTCACACCGCAGGCAAAAGGTAGGGAGGACAAGAAGGGAACGGGTGGCCAATAGCCAGCAAAGCAGTAGGCAGGTAGTGCAGGAGTCCCCTGCGGTCATCTCCCTCCTAAACAGGTATACCATTTTGGATACTGTTGAGGGAGATGGCTCATCAGGGGAATGCAGCAGCAGCCAGGTTCATGGCACCATGGGTGGCTCTGCAGCACATGAGGGGGGAAAAAAGAGGTGAAGGGCAATAGTAATAGGGGATTCAATTGTCAGGGGAATAGATAGGCGTTTCTGCGGCCGCAAAACGAGACTCCAGGATGGTATGTTGCCTCCCTGGTGCAAAGGTCAGGGATGTCACTGAACGGCTGCAGAACATTCTGGAGGGGGAGGGTGAACAGCCAGTTGTCGTGGTGCATGTTGGCACCAACGATATAGGTAAAAAAAGGGATGAGGTCCTACAAGGTGAATTTAGGGAGTAGGAGATAAACTTAAAAGTAGGACCTCAAAGGTAGTAATCTCCGGATTACTACCAGTACCACGGGCCAGTCAGAGTAGAAATAGGAGGATAATGCAAATGAATACGTGGCTTGAAAAGTGGTGCAAGGGGGAGGGATTCAAATTTTTAGGGCACTGGGACCAGTTCTGGGGGAGGTGGGACCGGTACAAACAGGACGGTTTGCACCTGGAATGGAATGGAACCAATGTTCTTGGGGGAGTGTTTGCTAGTGCTGTCGGGGAGGATTTAAACTAATGTGGCAGGGGGATGGGTACAAGAGCAGAGAGGCAGGAGGGTGTAAAATGAGGGTAGAAGCATTAGGTAGCAAGGTGAAAGGTAAAAGTGGCAGGCAGACAAAACCAGGGCAAAAATCAAAAAGGGCCACTTTTCAGCAAAATTGTATAAGGGGTAAATGCGTTGTAAAGACAAGCCTGAAGGCTTTGTGTCTCAATGCAAGGAGTATTCGTAATAAGGTGGACGAGTTGAATGTGCAGATAGATATTAATGATTATGATATAGTTGGGATCACGGAGACATGGCTCCAGGGTGACGTAGGCTGGGAGCTGAACATCCAGGGATATTCAATATTCAGGAGGGATAGAGAGAAAGGAAAAGGAGGTGGGGTAGCGTTGCTGGTTAGAGAGGAGATTAAAGCAATGGAAAGGAAGGACATTAGCTTGGAGGATGTGGAATCGGTATGGGTAGAGCTACAAAACACTAAGGGGCAGAAAACGCTGGTGGGTGTTGTGTACAGGCCACCTAACAGTAGCAGAGAAGTTGGGGATGGTATCAAACAGGAAATTAGAAATGCGTGCGACAAAGGCAAAACAGTTATAATGGGTGACTTCAATCTACATATAGATTGGGTTAATCAAAATAGGCAGGGGTGCTGAGGAAGAGGATTTTTTGGAATGTATGCGGGATAGTTATCTAAATCAACATGTAGAGGAACCAACGAGAGAGCAGGATATTTTAGACTGGGTTTTGAGTAATGAGGAAGGGGTAATTAGCCGTCTTGTTGTACGTGCCCCCTTGGGCAAGAGTGACCATAATATGGTTGAGTTCTTCATTAGGATGGAGAGTGACATTGTTAATTCAGAAACAATGGTTCTGAACTTAAAGAAAGGTAACTTTGAGGGTATGAGACGTGAATTGGCCAAGATTGACTGGCAATTAATTCTAAAAGGGTTGACGGTGGATATACAATGGAAGACATTTAAAGACTGCATGGATGAACTACAAAAATTGTTCATCCCAGTTTGGCAAAAGAATAAATCGGGGAAGGTAGTGCATCCGTGGATAACAAGGGAAATCAGGGATAGTATCAAAGCAAAGGATGATGCGTACAAAGTAGCCAGAAAAAGCAGCATACCAGAGGACTGGGAGAAATTCAGAGACCAGCAGAGGAGGACAAAGGGCTTAATTAGGAAAGGAAAAATAGATTATGAAAGAAAACTGGCAGGGAACATAAAAACTGACTGCAAAAGTTTTTATAGATATGTGAAGAGAAAGAGGTTAGTTAAAACAAATGTAGGTCCCTTGCAGTCAGAAACAGGTGAGTTGATCATGGGGAACAAGGATATGGCGGACCAATTGAATAACTACTTTGGTTCCGTCTTCACTAAGGAAGACATAAATAATCTGCCTGAAGTAGCAGGGGACTGTGGGTCAAAGGAGGAATTGAGTGAAATCCAGGTCAGTCGGGAAGTGGTGTTGGGTAAATTGAATAGATTAAAGGCCGATAAATCCCCAGGGCCAGATAGGCTGCATCCCAGAGTACTTAAGGAAGTAGCTCAGGAAAATAGTGGATGCATTAGTGATAATCTTTCAAAACTCTTTAGATTCTGGAGTAGTTCCTGAGGATTGGCGGGTAGCAAATGTAACCCCTCTTTTTAAGAAGGGAGGGAGAGAGAAAACGGGGAATTACAGACCAGTTAGTCTAACATCGGTAGTGGGGAAACTGCTAGAGTCAGTTATTAAAGATGGGATAGCAGCACATTTGGAAAGTGGTGAAATCATTGGACAAAGTCAGCATGGATTTACAAAAGGTAAATCATGTCTGACGAATCTTGTGGAATTTTTCGAGGATGTAACTAGTAGCGTGGATAAGGGAGAACCAGTGGATGTGGTATATCTGGACTTCCAGAAGGCTTTCGACAAGGTCCCACATAAGAGATTAGTATACAAACTTAAAGCATACGGTATTAGGGGTTCAGTATTGATGTGGATAGAGAAACTGGCTGGCAAACAGGAAGCAAAGAGTAGGAGTAAACGGGTCCTTTTCACAATGGCAGGCAGTAACTAGTGGGGTACCGCAGGGCTCAGTGCTGGGACCCCAGCTATTTACAATATATATTAATGATCTGGATGAGGGAATTGAAGGCAATATCTCCAAGTTTGCGGATGACACTAAGCTGGGGGGCAGTGTTCGCTGTGAGGAGGATGCTAGGAGACTGCAAGGTGACTTGGATAGGCTGGGTGAGTGGGCAAATGTTTGGCAGATGCAGTATAATGTGGATAAATGTGAGGTTATCCACTTTGGTGGCAAAAACAGGAAAGCAGACTATTATTTACATGGTGGCCGATTAGGAAAAGGGGAGAGATGCAGCGAGACCTGGGTGTCATGGTACACCAGTCATTGAAAGTAGGCATGAAGGTGCAGCAGGCAGTGAAAAAAGCGAATGGTATGTTAGCTTTCATAGCAAAAGGATTTGAGTACAGGAGTAGGGAGGTTCTACTTCAGTTGTACAGGGTCTTGGTGAGACCACACCTGGAGTATTGCGTGCAGTTTTGGTCTCCAAATCTGAGGAAGGACATTATTGCCATAGAGGGAGTGCAGAGAAGGTTCACCAGACTGATTCCTGGGATGTCAGGACTGTCTTATGAAGAAAGACTGGATAGACTCGGTTTATACTCTCTGGAATTTAGGAGATTAAGAGGGGATCTTATAGAAACTTACAAAATTCTTAAGGGGTTGGACAGGCTAGATGCAGGAAGATTGTTCCCGATGTTGGGGAAGTCCAGGACAAGGGGTCACAGCTTAAGGATAAGGGGGAAATCCTTTAAGACCGAGATGAGAAAGACTTTTTTCACACAGAGAGTGGTGAGTCTCTGGAACTCTCTGCCACAGAGGGTAGTTGAGGCCAGTTCATTGGCTATATTTAAGAGTGAGTTGGATGTGGCCCTTGTGGCTAAGGGGATCAGAGGGTATGGAGAGAAGGCAGGTACGGGATACTGAGTTGGATGATCAGCCATGATCATATTGAATGGCGGTGCAGGCTCGAAGGGCTGAATGGCCTACTCCTGCACCTAATTTCTATGTTTCTATGTCTGCTTCAACTCCATATGGGTGCGCAGTACTCAGCTGGGGCATACACAAGAGCTAAGGCAGAGGTGTGAAGAGTTGATGGACTGGCTCACCAACTTGTTCCTGCCAGGCGTCGGATGAGGCCGCTACGTGCCATGACCTTGTTGCGGAGACCAGCCAGGGGTTGACGAAATGTAAGCGACCTGTCCAGCTTTACGCCGAGGTAAGTGGGTGTTTGTTGGAAGTTCAAGCGCCTTTTGTTAATGAAGACAGCTAGCTCTCGCTTACCTTCCTTGTTGTTTAGATGAAATGCTGTTGACACAGTTTTGCCTTCGCTCAGCTGTAGATGCCACTGTCGCAGGTATACTGCCAAAGTCCCCATGTCTTGACTCAAGGAGCTTTCGATGGTCTTCCATTCTTTGTGAAACATCAGGATGGCTATATCGTCAGCATACCTATAGTTTCCAGCGATGGTCTCAGGGAGGTCATGGATGTACATGTTGAAAAGCAGCGGAGCCAAGACGGATCCCTGCGGGACGCCATTCTTCAGTCCACGAAGCCTACTCTGCTGTCCATCACTGGTCTTAAGCACAAAGCTGCGCTTTGATATCAGCTCCATGATATAGCGTACCATGTGCCTGTCTGGCAGCGCCCGGAGTCGCTTTGCAGTTAGTCCCCGGTGCCACACGGTTTCATAGGCAGCTGTCAGATCTATAAGAACAGCGCCTGCCTTCTCATTTGCCTCAAAGCAGTCCTCGATGTCTTGGGTGAGGAGGGTTACCTGGACCGCAGTAGATCGACCTTGGCAGAAACCAGCCTGCTCGTGGAGTAGTTGAGGACCTATGATAGGGTTCTCAAAAAGGATAAGATTAGCAGGCAGGTCAGCCAGGTGTATTGCAAAGGGAAAGGAGAGAGATGTGGTTAAAACTGTATTTATTTCAATGCTGGAGACTTAACAAGGAAGGAAATTATCTCAGCGTGTGGAGTGGCTCTGGGATATTATAGCCATAACGGAAATATGTCTAGGAGAAATGCCAGACTGGCAGCTCAATATTACAGGATATAGATGCTACAGGTGTGATACAGATGCAGGTAAGAGAGAAAGTTGTGTGGTCTTTTTGATGAGGGGGACACCACTACAATGCTCGGAGAGAAGATTCTTGAGAGATTGTCGAACGAAGCCTTAGGGGTAGTACTTAGAAAAAGGGAGGAAGTTATCACTTTGATACCCCTGTATTATAGGCCTAGAGGTGCAGATAGTTAGGAGATATTATAGGGTAGTGTTTGTATTGCCACTCGTGTGGGTGAAACGTTTGAGCCGAGAGTGTTCTATTCAGCTACCTCCATTCGTGCCATTATATAAATTAAAGTTATAGGGTAGGGTTCATGGGAGATTTGAAATTGTTAATGATTTGGATGACAATATAGTTAACAGTGTCAGTTAATTATCAGATGCCACCAAGATTGGTGGTATGATGACAGTGAGGAGGGATATCTCAGTTAACAACAGGATCTAGATCAGTTGGGATGGTGGGGCAAGGAATGGCAAGGAATTGAACTCTAATCGATGTAAGGTGTTGCAATTTGGCGTGCCAAACCCGGGCTGGACTTGGTGGGGCTCTAGACAATGTTGCAGAACAAAGAGACCTGTGATTGGCACATGGTTCTGTAAAAAGTGGCGAGTACGGTAAACTTTTTGATGAAGACAGTTTGACATTTGGCACCCTTGCCTTCATTGGGAAGGGTTTTGAGTCCAAAAGTAGGGACATCGAGATGCAGTTGCACTCGTCATTGGAGAGACCAAGCTTGTAGTACTGTGCGCAGTTCTGGTTGCTCAGCCTGTTTTTGTGTCCAGCCAATCACCAAGGTGGTCTAGACTGCCTGAAAACATCTAAAAGCTGAAAGGGCAGCACAGTGCACAGCTGGTAGAACTGCTGCCTCACGTTGCCTGAGATCCAGTTTCAATTCTGTCTGGAGTTACATGTTCACCCTGCGAACGCATGGGGTTCCTCTGTGTGCTTCAGTTTCTTCCAACATCCCAAAGCCATGTGGGTTTGTAGTTTAATTGGCCTCTATACAATTCCCCCCCTAGTGTGGAGGGAGTGGATGAGAAAGTGGGATAACATATAGTTTGAACGGGGTGACTGATGATCAGTGTGGACTCGATGGGCAGAAGGGCCTGTTTCCATGCAGTATCTCTAAACTCTGAACTGTTTCTCTTTGCACAAATGCTGGCCGACTTGATGAATATTTCTAGCATTTTCTGTATTCGTATCACATTTCCCTATCTGCAATTTTTGTTTGTTTTCTATTTTGTTCCTGTTTCAAGGATCGTGAGAGATTTATGCTTTTTTGTTGCTGCTTTCTGTTTTCAAGATATTTTGCACTAGGCTTTTGATCTCAACCAGGTCATTACTGTGAAAATCATTATACAAGGAAACTTTGTGATAATCTTTTCTCTAGGAGTTGTTTTTTTCTCTAGGTTTTTACGTGATATGTATTTAAAGGGAAACAAATCATTCATTTGCTTTTATACAAAAAAAAACACAAATAGATTCACACAGAAGGTGATGGGTATATAGAATGAGCTGTCAGAGCAGATCATTAAGGCAGGTACTATAACAACATTTAAAAGACATTGCATGGCGGAATAGTAAGATTAAACGAGAACTTACCAGTTTGAAGTTTGATCTTTATTTTATGAGGAGTCGAGTTGAGGGACTACGTGAATAGAAGCCCGTACAGCCGTTGGTGCGTCAATCTTCAAAGCAGCGGAATGAATTCACAGCTAACAATGACCGAAGTATAATGGTAAGATGATAAAACTAGAACTACCAGATGAGATCTATGAGGGTGGGAGCGGAGGGCACGTAGTCCCTCAACTCGACTCCTCATAAAATAAAGATCAAACTTCAAACTGGTAAGTTCTCGTTTAATCTTACTATTTTACTTCGGAGTCACGTGAGTGACTACGTGAAGAGTTCAAAGCACTGTGAATTCACGCCGCAGACTCAAATCCGACGTTCACACTGCCTGGATTGACTCAAAAGTCGTTAACAATCAATCATGCATCAGTAGTACATTTGTTAAATGAAATAACAGTTTATTTACAAACAAATCATAACAAACCCTCTAACTCAGGGGAAAAATGTAACAGTACTGACACCAGAATCAGCAAACATCCCGAGCCTTGAAATCGGCTTGTGACAAAACCTCTGAAAAGTTAGCTCACTGGACCATCCTGTGGCCGCGAGGACCTTGAAATAGTTTGCACCGACACCTTACTGTGTGGTTTTTTGTGACTAATAAACAAAGCCAACTCTATTCCTCTCAGAGGTTTAGTAATCTCAATGTAAAGAGATAAATGTGAGACTATACAGAAGCGATCATCTGCGGGGTATGCTGAAAACACCATCTTACATCCTGTCATGCCTCTTTTATTATGTTTAAGCAAATCATAGACATAAAATATAATGGCATCAGCCGACACATGCATTCTATCTAGCCGTAGCTTTTGCAATGTTTGTACACGTTGGGCTGAAACCAACACCAGAAGCATGACCACCTTCATAGTTAATTTGGCTATAGATAGGCTTGTAACCGGAGCCCACTGGCGAAGAAGCATAAAAACCTCACTCACATTGCAAATACCGGCATACCTGAGTTTAGGAGGATTAGAATTGAAAACTCCCTTCATGAATCGTGAACTAACGGATGTGTCCCTACTGTATGCAATTCTGCACTTATAGGTAAATAAGAAGACAGAGCACTTCTGGCTGAATTAATTGCACTGTAACTTAATTTTTTGGTCAAAATAAAGAGTTGACAAACTCCAATACATCCGTGGTCCCTGCCGTGTGATATACAATATCCTGCTGTAGGCAGAATTGCTCCCACTTCCTTATATAGGTGATATATTGCTGCTGTGTACTATCCCTGCAGGGCGACGTGAGAACATCCACCGTCCGATGAGACAGTCCTCTCCCCAGGTATGGCCTCCTTAAAATCTGCAAATTAACAGATCAATACGATCCTATAAAGGATGTTGATCCCCAGTGACTGGATTTACCAGTAGATTTTTATTCTTGGGCATAAGCATGTAAGGCTCCCTAGCCATTTGTAATACAACGGGAAACCATGCTCGTGTAGGCCAATTTGGCACTACCAATACCCCTGAAGCGGTGTCCTCCTTGATCTTTTGCAAACATCTGCTGATGAGACAGAATGAAGGAAATACATACACAAACATTCCTCCCCAATGCAGCGAAAATGCATCCACTGCTACTGCCCCAGAATCTGGTTACCATGAAACATATCTAGGTAACTGATGATTTAATCGAGATGCAAACAAGTCAATATCTGGCAATGCATACTGATCAATCATTTGGTTAAACACATCCTGATTTAACATCCATTCAATGTTGTCATTAACTGACGTGACCTCTTCCTGGCAAATAAAGTGCTGAAAGCCAGATATTTTGGTCAATACACCAGCTCCAAATCTGGTTAGCCAGTCTATCACAAGACTGTGACTTAACTCCACCCATGTGGTTTACATATGCCACTGCTGTGGTGTTGTGAATCTGAGCTGCACATGCAGATCCCTCCTTGTAGAACAATAAGCTTTGAGCCCATACCAGGTGCCCAACAACTCTAAATAATCAATCCCTCTTAATTGAGGAAGCGATGTCTCATCCACATTCCATCTGCCTCCACAACTAGAAGACATATCTGTTGCACCCCAACCCAGTGCACTCACATCAGTCTGTAATATCAGTGACGGTGATTCCACGAAACCTTCCTTAAATTTTTTGAAACATGTACTATCCACCATTGTATGTCAGCAATCGCCCCAGCTGACAACTGCATAGGCCTATCAAAAATAGCCCCTTTGTATTCTCAGTGCCTGTTCCTTTGATGGTTGTAATTGTTGATAATGCAGAGGACAATACTGCACAGCTGGAAAGGCTGCAACAACTTCCCAATAAAACTGGCTACTTGTCTAATCAAAGGCCGTTGTTCTCCAACGAGATTAGCACAGTCCTCAATTAACTGATTCAATTTATCCCTGGGTAAAGTTACCAACATGTGATTGGAATTAATGGTAAATCCCAGATAATCAATAATTTGGACTGGTGATAATTTAGATTTACCTGGGTGAATAACAAATCCCATTTGTTCAAAAGTGATTTTAACAACTGAAACTGATGATTGAGTTTCAGCATGAGTCTTTCCAACAACCTGAAATCATCTAAATAGGCCATTACCACATGCCCCTGAGCTCTAAGCAATGCTAACACAGGTTTTACCAATTTAGTAAATAATCTAGGAACTGAAGTTAATCCATTCGGCAATGTCCTGAATTGCCACAGCTCAGTCATCCAAATAAATTTCAAATATCTTCTATCATCACCATGAATAGACACTGCGTAATACGCATTCTTTAAATCAATGGTTGCCATATAATACCCTTTGGACACTAGATGTTTGCACGTGGTAAAGTTCTCCATTTTGAAATGCCTATAACAAACAAATTTGTTCAAATTCGATAAATCCAGAATAATTCTACATCCCCCAGTCTTTTTAGATCTGGGAAATATACTTGACAGAAATTGTTGACTTTGATAGACAGAAGGCTCAATTACCCCTTCTTATGTAACGACTGCCTTCAATACACTAAGTATGAACAAATCTGATGTCAACTGCTGCCATTGTTTGAGAACAATTTTAACCTTCCCCAATTTGAACAGGAACATCAGTTAATTCATCGTCTGTCAAATGTTATATTCCTTACCAGCATCTTTCCTTGCGGCCTTGTTGTCCTCGACTTCTTGTAGAGAACATTTTTTGCCTTGCTTCCAACTGGCTTAATGAGGGCCATGGTTATAACAACCTCATAACAGTCTTTGACCCTTTTTGCAAGGTTACCACCAAACAACAGATTTCGTGGTGGTACACTGGTTGGTTTGCACAACTCGCCAAATTCGGGTTAGCACTGGCCTAATAGCGGCCCTCCCGACATTATTAATTTCAAAATGCATTACAAAGGAGTCCCAGTTCATCCTGGTGTGCTTCAACCATATCATTTGTATCAATAACTTTCATCACAGCTGTAATACCTGCTTACAACAGTTTAAGCACTTTTTTAAAACTTCATCTCCTGGGCCCTAGCAGGCAAACCCATCTATGCAAATTTGGTGATTAACCACCGGTACCTTCAGGAGATCACAATTAACAGGAGCTTTATAGTTTTTTGCTACTTCATCCATAGCTAGCTCCTGTAACTGGTGGGAGAGCATATACTGAACGGCTTCGGCCAATTCTACATCAATCGCCTTTCCTGCCTCTCTACACTCAGCAAACTTCCCAGCAATGTTCGGAATTACCTCCAATCGAACACCTTGCTCTCCCCCAGCATAGAAACAGTGTCAGCAAACTGCCCTGATAGAACATCCTCCTCACAGGCAGGATAGTTCTGCAGCCCTGAAACAGGTGCTGCTAGCACAAGCTCTCCATCAGCCTGGCTTGGGCATCACTCCTCCTCACGGAGCTGGAACATCCTCCTCACAGGCAGGATAGTTCTGCAGCCCTGAAACAGGTGCTGCTAGCACAAGCTCTCCATCAGCCTGGCTTGGGCATCACTCGTCCTCACGGAGCTGGAACATCCTCCTCACAGGCAGGATAGTTCTGCAACCCTGAAACAGGTGCTGCTAGCACAAGCTCTCCATCAGCCTGGCTTGGGCACCACTCCTCCCCACGGAGCTGGTCCCTGTCGAGCATTCTTTTGAAATAGAATCTCGACGTGGGAGAGCCGTGAGCAAACGGACTCTCCTATGGAGGGTATAACCTCCAGGCCCGACTCATTTACGGGCCACAGAGACTTGCCAGTGGCCTTCCACCCTACTGACAAGCCTCCACTGCCCCCCGGCAGTGGGTCCGCAACCACTGGCTGTGTAGCCAGCACCGGACCAGGTGTACCAGACGGGCCTCCATCCTCAACACTCTCCTGCCACTTTACCTTTCTACCCCCGGAGCGCCTCGCCGACACCTTCTTCCCTTTCTGCAACATATCTACAAAAACTCCCAACCGTTGCAGAAAAAAGACCTGTGGTAAAGTATTTCAACAAACCTTACCTCGTTTCAACTTGTTAACGAAAACTGCTGGAGAATGGAGGTGAAGTCTGAAGAAGGGTCTCGACCCGAAACGTCGCCCATCTCCTTCGCTCCTTAGATGCCGCTGCACCCGCTGAATTCTCCAGCTTTCCATGTAACCCGCGGTTTAAACTTACCGCTCGGAGGAGCGCTGCTGCTCCCCCCGCCCGACTGCACCAGCGTCTGACGTCATGACGCACCAACGGCTGTACGGGCTTCTATTCACGTAGTCACTCACGTGACTCCGAAGTAAAACAGCAGTTGAGTTGCTGTCTTATAGCGCTTGCAGCGCAGGAGAGCCAGGTTCGATCCCATCTACAGGTGCTGTCTGTATGGAGTTTGCACGTTCTCCCCATGACCACGTGGGTATTCTCCGAGATCTTCGGTTTCCTCCCATACTCCAAAGACATACAGGTTTGTAGTTTAATTGGCTTGCTGTATGTGTAAAATTGTCCTAGTGTGTGTAGGATAGTTAATGCACGGGGATCGCTGGTCGGTGCAGACTTGGTGGGCTGAAGGGCCTGTTTCTGTGCTGTATCTCTAAACGAAACTAAATTTGGACAGGTACATGGATAGAAAGGTTTAGAGGGATATGAACTAAGTGTGGGCAGGTGGGACGAGGCTAGATGGGGCGTCTTGGTTGGCATGGGAAAGTTGGGCCTGTTTCCATTCTGTATGACTCTATGACTAATATTGGAAAAAGGAAAAATGGCAAAGATTATAAGAATTCAAACTTGAAGACGTATCTTCTGACATTTGGGACTAGAACACGAGTAACACACACTGCTGTAACGTTTAACATGATAAACCAAGGAAACATCACACCGTACAGATAATAATTTACTAGCATGGAACAGTTCCAGTGTTATCTCTGCAATAAATGGCTCACCTGTTATTTAGTAGGAAAGCAATGATTTATAACAATAACAGCCGTTAATGCATTTTGCCAGCCAAATATGTTAAAACGCTTTGCAAATAGCAGAAAGCAATTGATCCCACAAAAATAATTTGTGTATGTAAATGCAGAATACCACAGATGCTGGAGATGTGAAATAACTACAGGAAATTTTGGAAATACTCAGCAGTCAAGAAGTGCCAGTGGAGTTAGAAACTGAGTTAATGTTTCAGGTTGATAACCTGAAAAGTATTCTGATTCATGAATATGTTTTGGTTGTTTTAGAGGCATAGAGTTATACAGCGTAAAAATAAGTCCTTTAGCCCAACAAGCCTGCACCAATGATCCACTCCCTATTTGCAGTAGATCAAAATTACTCTTAACATTGGTGAGACTGCAATTGGAGTATTGTGCGCAGTTCTGGTTGCGCCATTGCAGGATCGATGTGGAAGATTTGGAGAATGTATAGAAGAGGTTTTCTTGGATATTGCATGGCTTAGAGGATTTTAGCTATAAGGAGAGGTTGGACAAGCTTTCTCGAGCATGGGGAGCTGAGGGGAGACCTGACAAAAGTGTATCAAATAGTGAGTTATAGGATAGATATTCAGAACCTTTTCCCCAGGGTGCAAATGTCAAAGACTGGAGGGTAGAGCTTTAAATTGAGAGTGGCTACGTTTAAAGGGAATGTGTAGAGGAAGTTTTGTACATAGAGTGGTGTGTGTCTGAAATGTGCTGCCAGTGTTGCTGGTGGAAACAGACACAACAGTGATATTTAAAAGACTTTTAAATAGATACATGAATACGCAGTGAATGGAGGGATATGGATCACATTCAAGCAGAAGAGATTAATTTAAATTGGACTTGAGATTAATTGTAATTATGGCATTGACATTGTGGACCACAGGGGCTGTTCCTGCGCTGTACTGTTAATGTTCTATATTAAATCCCATTTCTAATGTGGGAGAAAACTGGAGTGCCTGGGAAATTCCCGCCCGGTCACAGGGAGAACAACAGACTCCACATAGATCAAGATTGTACCAGGGTTGCTGAGAGATGTAGCTGTTTCTTTAAGCTGGGAGTAGAAGGTTTGCTTTGCTAGACACTCGTCTTCCATCCTAACAACATGATCGACCCATCTTTGTTGGTTCTTGATGACGAAGGCTTCGATGCTAGATGTTTTTGCTTCATTCAGCACGCTGACGTTGGTTCTTCTGTCTTCCCAACTAATATTTATATGCTTCGAAGACATAGTTGATGGAACTTTTCAAGTGTTTTCAGATGGCGTCGGTATGATGTCCAGCTTCCTTATGCGCATTGGAATCACCGCTGCCTTGTACACTGACATTTTGGTGTCTGTTTGGATGTCACGATTTTGAAAGACTCTCGTTCGAAGACATCCAAAAGCTGTTCCAGCATACTTAAGATGATGTTGGATCTCGTCATCAAGGTCGACATTGGAGGAGAGGTGACTTCCAAGGTACGGAAAGTGATCCACATTTTCCAGGGTTATTTCACCATGTTGAATTGATGGTTCTTTCCAATTTGTCTCAGTTGGTGACGATTGGTAGATAACCTGAATCAATAGACAATAGACAATAAGTGCAGGAGTAGGCCATTCGGCCCTTCGAGCCAGCATCGCCATTTAATGTGATCATGGCTGATCATCCCCAATCAGTAGCCCGTTCCTGCCTTCTCCCCATATCCCCTGACTCCGCTATTTTTAAGAGCCCTATCTAGCTCTCTCTTGAAAGCATCCAAAGGACCTGCCTCCGCCGCCTTCTGAGGCAGAGAATTCCACAGACTCACAACTCTCTGTGAGAAAAAGTGTTTCCTCGTCTCCGTTCTAAATGGCTTACTCCTTATTCTTAAACTGTGGCCCCTGGTTCTGGACTCCCCCAACATCGGGAACATGTTTCCTGCCTCTAGCGTGTCTAAACCCTTAACAATCTTATATGTTTCAATGAGATTCCCTCTCATCCTTCTAAACTCCAGAGTGTACAAGCCCAGCCGTTCCATTCTCTCAGCATATGACAGTCCCGCCATCCCGGGAATCAACCTTGTAAACCTACGCTGCACTCCCTCAATAGCAAGGATGTCCTTCCTCAAATTAGGGGTCCAGAACTGCACACAATACTGCAGGTATGGTCTCACTAGGGCTCTGTAAAACTGCAGAAGGACCTCTTTGCTCCTATATTCGACTCCTCTTGTTATAAAGGCCAACATGCCATTCGCTTTCTTCACTGCCTGCTGTACCTGCATGCTTACTTTCATAGACTGATCCCCAGATCCCATTGTACTTCCCCTTTTCCCAACTTGATACCATTTAGATAGTAATCTGCCTTCCTGGTTTTGCCACCAAAGCGATAACCTCACATTTATCTGCATTAAACTTCATCTGCCATGCATCTGCCCCCTCCCCCAACCTGTCTAAGTCACCCTGCATTCTCATAGCATCCTCCTCACAGTTCACACTGCCACCCAGCTTTGTGTCATCTGCAAATTTGCTAATGTTACTTTGAATCCCTTCATCCAAATCATTGATGTATATTGTAAATAGCTGCGGTCCCTGCACCGAGCCTTGCGGTACCCCACTAGTCACTGCCTGCCATTCTGAAAGGGACCCGTTAATCCCTACTCTTTGTTTCCTGTCTGCCAACCAATTTTCTATCGATCTCAGCACTCTACCCCCAATACCATGTGCCCTAATTTTGCCCACTAATCTCCTATGTGTGTGCTATGTGGGACTTTATCAAATGCTTTCTGAAAGTCCAGGTACACTACACCCACTGGCTCTCCCTTGTCCATTTTCCTAGTTACATCTTCCAGAAAATCCAGAAGATTAGTCAAGCATGATTTCCCCTTCGTAAATCCATGCTCTCGGACCGATCCTGTTACTGCTATCCAAATGTTCGGCTATTTCATCATTTATAATTGACTCCAGCATCTTCCCCACCACCGATGTCAGGCTAACAGGTCTATAATCCCTGTTTTCTCTCTCCCGCCTTTCTTAAAACGTGGGATAACATTAGCTACCCTCCAATCCACAGGAACTGATCCTGAGTCTATTGAACATTGGAAAATTATCACCAATGCACCCACGATTTCTAGAGCCACTTCCTGAAGTACCCTGGGATGCAGACCATCAGGCCCTGGGGATTCATCAGCCTTCAGTCCCATCAGTCTATCCAACACCATTTCCTGCCTAATGTGGATTTTCTTCAGTTCCTCCATCACCCCAGATCCTCTGGCCACTGCTATATCAGGAAGATTGTTTGTGTCCTCCTTCGTGAAGACAGATCCAAAGTACCTTACAACACCTGCCATTTCCTTGTTCCCCATAATAAATTCACCTTTTTCGGTCTTCAAGGGTCCAACTTTGGTCTTAACTATTTTTTTCCTCTTCACATACCAAAAGAAGCTTTTACTATCCTCCTTTATATTCTTAGCTAGCCTACCTTCGTACCTCATCTTTTCTCCCCGTATTGTCTTTTTAGTTATCTTCTGTTGTTCTTTAAACATTACCCAATCCTCTTGTTTCCCGCTCATCTTTGCAACGTTGTACTTCTTCGCTTTAATTTTGAGTCTTCTTGGAGTTGATGGTAAGTCCAAGTTTTGTGTATGCACTGTTGAAGGCAGTCAGGGTCTGTTGCAGATGATTTTCTGAGAGAGCTGCAACACAGTTGTCATCTGCGTATTGGAACTCGATGAGGGAGCTCATAGATGTCTTAGTTTTGGACTTGAGATGGGCAAGATTGAAAAGTCTGCCATCTGTTCTGTGGATGATTTTGATTCCTGGGAGTAGGTCATCCTGGATGATGTGGATGATTGTCGCAATGAAGATGGTGAACAGTGTTGGGGCAATCAGGCATCCCTGTTTCATTCCTGATCTGACTTGAAATGGCTCACAGTTGCTGTTGCTGGCCATGACTGTGGCAAGCATGTCATCATGGAGGACTCAGGATTCAAATGTACTTTTCAGGACGTCCAAAGGTGGATAAGATGTCCCATAAGAGTTCCCTTGATACTGATTGAAGGCCTTAGTGAGGTTGATGAATGCGCTGTACAAAGGTTGAAGTTGTTCACAACATTTTTCTTGTAGTTGACGCATTGTGAAGATCATTTCGGCTGTTCCACGTGATGATCTAAAACTGGCTTGTGTCTCTGGAAGGATCTTCTCGGCTAAGGGCTTGAGTCGGTTGTTCATGATGCGGGCGAGCACTTTGCCTGCTGTTGCTGATAGGTAAATTCCACGATAGTTTCCGCAGTCAGATCGATCGCCTTTCCTTTTGGAAATGGTAACGATTGCTGAGTCTGTATAGTCTCTTGGTATGTCTTAATTTATCCAAATCTTGATGAGAAGTTGATGCAGATGGTAATGGAGCAGGTTACCTCCAATTTTGAAGACCTCGGCTGGTATTCCATAGAGTCCAGCTGCCTTGTTGTTTTTCAAGGTTTTGATGGGTTCCTTGACTTCTTCAAGTGATGGTAATCAGCTTAGGGAGTCATCAACAGGCTGCTTTGGAATGTTGTTGATCACATTCCTGTCAAATGAGGCAGTTTGATTTAGACGATGTTCAAAGTCCTCCCTCCATCTAGAATTGATGTCAGCATTGCTCTTCAGAATGGTTGACCCATCTTTGCTTTTGAGAGGGGCTTGACCGTGAGTGGATGGACCAAAAATGGCTTTGATGGCGTTAAAAGTGACGCGGGTGTCATTGACGTCTGCTAGTTGGATTTCCTGAGCTTTCTCCCGCCACCATTGTTTTTTCAGGTTTTGGGTGCTCTTCTGGACCACAGCCTTGCATTCCTGATAGCAGTTCCCTTTGATAGCCATCTGTTGGTCATTTTGTTTGTCATTATTGTCAAACTAATCCTGATTTTTTTTTTACTTTAACCCAATTGTTTCCTTGCAGGAGGCGATGATAGCATTCCAGTGTTCTTCGACAGATGGCGTGATTTGTTGAGGCAATTGATCTTGAAGTTTTTATTGAAACTTCTGTACATGGTTGATGTCTTGAAGGACGTCAACTTTGAATTTCTTGATGGTGTTCTGGTTTTGATGTTTCCTTTTTGGCCGAGTCTTCATTCTCATGGTGGACGAGATGAGACAATGGTCTGCCCAGCACCCGTCGGCACCAGCAACGGCTCTTGTTTTCAGTACATCTTGTTGGTCACGGGATCGTACGGTGATGTAGACGATGAGGTGCCAGTGTTTGGAACGTGGATGCTGCCAGGAGACTTTGTGCCTGTTTTTTTGGCAAAATAATGTGGATGTAATCACCAGGACACTTGGTATTCAGCACACTTGGTGAGGAGGAGTGTTCCATTGGCATTGACCTTGCCAACTTCCTTGCCGATTGTTCCAGTCCAGAGCCTATGATCTTTCCCGACTCTGGCATTGAAGTCTCCTGAGAGAATGATCTTGTCGTTGTTGGGAACAGAGGAAAGAACGTCGTCAAGTTGGGCGTATAAGTTCTCCTTTACTTCATCTTCAGCGTCCATAGGCGCTGATGATGATGGTGCATTGGTTTTTGACGAGCTACATTCATAGAGTCATAAGACGTTCGTTGATTCCCAGTGTCTGTTCTGTCTGTAGCGGCAGATTTTAAATGATTCAAGAGATTACTCCCTCTAGCCGCTAAACGGACTACATGGTTAAAGGGAATGTCTTCATAGGCTTTCAAGCTCTCCGTCGGGGACCTTCAGAGCTTCTTCACAGATAAATCTTCAAAACACAGCCCTTTGATTAATAAATTCTTTATTGTTGATGAAAAACAATAAGGTACATCCAAACTTCTTCCGACACTATAATCTTCGTCGAAATCCAGCTTATCACTTTAAAGGTTAGTAAATTCCTCGTGTCTCCGTTACGCTTCGCTCGGTCAAAGGGTAAACCTTCCCCATGCTGGTCCTAAACTAAACTGAAAACTAAGCTTCAGTGCAAGAAACATAGCTCCAAACATGCCCTAAAATACCTCATAAATCTCACCCACAATATAGAAACATAGAAACATAGAAATTAGGTGCAGGAGCAGGCCATTCGGCCCTTCGAGCCTGCACCGCCATTCAATATGATCATGGCTGATCATCCAATTCAGTATCCTGTACCTGCCTTCTCTCCATACCCCCTGATCCCTTCAGCCACAAGGGCCACATCCAACTCCCTCTTAAATATGGCCAACGAACTGGCCTCAACTACCTTCTGTGGCAGAGAATTCCACAGATGGCAGAGAATTCCACAGAATATAACGGGCAGTATAAAATTTAAAGACACATGCCATCATTAATGACACCCAAAACAAGCCAAAAGCCCACTACAATGTCAACTTCTGAAGTAGGCTGTTTTGGATGGCAAAACCTACTCCATGGATCCTCGTTTAGGATCAAGACATTTCCAGAAAAAGGTGTATTGACCTTGTTCTTCCTTTAGTTGCGCTTCTCCAGCTCTGTGGGTCTCACTCAGAGCATCGATGTCAAAGCTGAATTTTTGGAGTTCCCCTGGCGGCTCTTCTCTCTGGTCGGTCTGAATTTGGGTTATCCATCAGAGTTCGTATATTCCAAGTTCCGAGTTTCATAGTTTCGCTTCTTGATGGTTTTCGGCCCTCTGGATGGTGATCCCTCTGGATGCAGCTTTCCAGATAGGACAAGGTGAAGCTGATTATTTTTAGGGCACCTTTTCTAGCCCCTTCGCAGTTCAGGGTGAGCAGAGTGGATCCTAAATAGGGCTGCTCAGACATGAATACTGCTACCGAAAAACTTTCCTGCTTCTGCCCAAAATTGAGCAATTGAATCACGTATTCACCGCTTCCGTGCCGGTTCTTGACGTAGCTTCCAGCCATCACATGGCCTGCTCCTGTCGCCTTTCCCCGATCGCTGAAAGTGTTGAGAAGTTTAGTGCTGCTCACAGAACAAAGACGCCTGTGCGTGTGTTTTTTTAACGTGTACTTGATGTTGTACTCCAAGAAGCACACGGTCCCTCACAAATCAATCAATTTATTCCAATGGCAAGTGAACCAAGATGATTGGAGCTGATAGATCTGTTGCAGCCTCCATCCGCCCTCACAGCCGTTGAATTCAAGATGACTTTGTCCACCTGGTTCGCTGTTGAGATCTAGTAGGTTGGATCGTTCTTAGTCTGGACCCTCATCCTCAACCTTACAGCCATGGGTGGCCCTACCAGAAGCTGGTGGTTCCGACGGCATCGCTCTCGGAATCATGGGGACACGCAAGCCTCTTCACCACGACAAGGTGAATGATCCAAAGAGGTTGTGATAATAATAAACTAGATTAAACTAATCTAAACTAAACTAATAAACTAAACTAAACTATAGCTGGGTACAAAATGAAAGCAGGATTTAAAATGGTACTTGGACGTGGCGCCGACAGACGAGAAGCCGAGATAGGATGGGGAGAGAGAGGAGGAGAGAGAGAAGAGGGGAGAGAAAGAGAGGGGGGAGAGAGAGAGGAGGGGGTGAGAGAGGAGGGGAGAGAGAAGGGGGAGAGAGAAGGGAGAGAGAGAGAAAGGAGAGAGAGGTGGGAGAGAGAGAAGGAGGGAAGAGAAAGAGTGAAGGGGAGAGAGAGAAGGGAGAGAGACGGGGAGGAGAGAGAGGGGGAGAGAGAGAAGGAGAGGGAGAACGGGAAGAGAGAGAGAAAGGAGAGAGAAGGGGAGAGAGAGGGGAGGGGATAGAGAATGAAGGGGGAAAGAGAGAGAAGGGGAGGGGATAGAGAATGAAGGGGGAAAGAGAGAGAGGAGCGAGAAGGGGGAGACGGGAGCATGGGGGTCATTTTACCACACAAGCCATAGATGACTGGGCAATCTGAAACAAGCATCAAGTTGTAAGCGGCCGAAGGTGCGAATCCCTCGGGACAGCCCCCACTCTCCCACGGCCACCCTCCGCGGGCTGCGGGTCGGGTGGAGCGGAGGTGTGGGACAATGTTCATCCCTCCACAGTGATGTGATGGACGCGGGGGTCTGGACCAATCGCTGACAAGTCCCGCTACCCGGCAACGTCATGTCTGTTATTTGACTTTTCTGTTGAACGGCATTCGGTCCGTTGGCTTGTAGGCGACGCCACCTTTCCGGTAGGTTGGCTTTTAGGTGTCCCGCCCCTTCGGTTAGTTTGTATTTAAGCGTCCCACCCTTTCGGTTAGTTGGTGTTTTGGCTTATTTTCCATTTGGTTACTTGGCTTCCACTTCTTTGCTTCGGTTTCTTGTCCATCTACGCCACGTCTGCACGCGATTTTAAATATCACACTGGGAGTTTATTGGCATCTATGGACGTTTCACAGTTGTTAGGAAGCACCCAGATGAGAAATCACCAACCTGAAATATTAACTGATTCCCTCCCCTCAGATGCTGCTCGATCTGCTGAGTATCTCCAACATTTCCTATTTCATGTTGTCTTTTAATCAGATCTTAAAAAAAGTATTCACAACATTTTGTAAGATACTTTGTTTTAAAAGTTCATATCATAACATTCAAAGTTCAGTGTTGATTTTTCCAAAATATACTTCCGTAAAAGTGAATTTTAAATGGTGGAAATAAAATACTGTACATGTTCAACAGTTAGGCTGAGAGGGGAAGGTAGGGTTAAAGTTTCAAGGCCAAACCCAGCGAACAGAGTTGTTTCAGGTGTTTGATTTTAAAGTTTAATTGTGGCGTGCATTATGTCACAGCAGGATGATCTGCATTGCAACATGTACAGTTGTAGTCATAGAGCCATACAGCACGAAAACAGGCCCTGCAGCCAAACTCATCCATGCCGAGCAACATGCCATCTAAGCTTGTCTCATTAGCCCACATTTAGTCCATATCTCTCTTAATCTTTCCTATCCATGTATTTGTCCAGGTGTCTTTTAAATGCTGTTGTAATACCTACCTCAAGTACCTCCTCCAGCAGCTCGTTCTATATACGCACCATCTTCTGAGAGAAAATGTTGCTCCTCGGGTTCCTATTAAATCTTTTCCCTCTCACCTTAAACCTACGTCCTCTAGTTCTTGATTCCCCTACTCTGTGTAAAATATTCTGTGCATTCACTCTCTGAATTCCCTTCATGATTTTATAACTTTCAAAGCTGCTGTGTTATCAAACTCTGAATTGGGATCCAATATCATATTGACACTGTTATTTAAATTCACCTCAGGAGCTTTGCCTTCCTCTGCACTGAATAAATTATTCATTTATTTTCAACCATGTGGAATGATTTTTCCTGAGCTTATAAAATTATTGACTGTGCCAACTTCTACTTGCATGGTGGGTTTAACATGAGACCACAGGGATTTGATTGAAAGAAAAGGATGGTTTAGTTTACTTGAGAGATAGAGCACAGAAACTGGCCCTTCAGCCCACCGAGTCCGTGCTGACCAGCGATCCCCGCACATTAGTGCTATGCTATCCTACGTACACGCTAATGACAATTTACAATTTTACCGAAGCCAATTAACCTACAAACCTGTACATCTTTGGAATGTGAGAGGAAACCAGAGCACCCGGATAAAACCCAGGCAGGGCACAGGGGGAACGTACAAATTCCACACTGTGGTGCAAATAAAAGGAATAGTTTGGGAGAAAATAAAAAAAAACAAAGGCTTGGTGTGCTTTTAACACAGGTTTTAATGTAGTAAACCTAGTGTTGCAGTTTGAGGCTTAAATGTCAATGACAGCAGAAGTAACATGGTGACTAGAGGGTCAGAAGAGTTGTGGCTTTTAAGGTACTGTTGTATGGATTCCTTAAGGACTTAATGTTGAAGGAAAATGAGTTAGAAAAGAGTTAGAGCAAGAGTTGGGCAAAGAAGGAAGGAACTGTGGCTGTAAGTCTGTTAGTGATCAAGATCACAAGAATATAAATGGCCTGGCAGGATGGTAAAAGCAAGAATGTGGCCCTGAATTTAGATCAGAGAGTTGACTTTGGAGAAGGGATTGGGCAGCAGAGAAGAACAGTGAATTCTGAAGCTGAGATCAGCTGAGAAGCACCATACAAAAACCTAAGAGATGGTGAGTGCTGATTTGCGGCCACATGGACCGTTAATCACCTGTTCACACTAGTTCTATGTTATGGCAAGGCAAGGCAAATTTATTTATATAGCACCATTCGTACAAGCAGCAATTCATATTGCTTTACAAAAGAAAAGAATAACATAATAAACAAAAGAATAACATAATAAAAAGACAGCAGAACAAACATACAACACAGGACAACAAAAAAGCCAATAATCAAAAATTACAAAACAAGCAATAAGACAAATACATGAATAGTAAAACAAAGTGACTAAAACAATAAAACGATTTTAAAAGCACATAAAAGGGATAAGATTAGAAGGTTAAGAGATTAGAAGGTTAAGATTACCTGCATGTTGGGTTATGGAAAAGCTACAGTAAACAACAGTGTTTTTAGGCCTGATTAAATGAGCTTACAGTCTGTTGTTGGTCTTACAGTCAGGTGTTCAGGGATCTTGTTCCACAGGTATGGAGCATAAAAACTGAACGCTGCTTCAGCCTTTTTAGTTCTGACCCTGGGAACACAGAGTAAACCTGTCCCTGAAGACCTGAGGAGTCTAGGTTCCTCATATACAACAAGAAGGCCAGAGATGTATTTTGGACCCAGACCATTCAGTGCCTTGTAGGCCAGTAACAGAATTTAAAAATCTATCCGTTTACACACAGGGAGCCAGTGCAAAGATTTAAGGACAGGTGTAATGTGGTCCATTTTCTTGGTGTTGGTCAAGACTCTGGCAGCGGCATTCTGGATAAGCTGCAGTTGTTTAATTGATTTTTTACTGAGACCTGTAAAGATACCATTACAATAATCTAACCTACTGAAGATATATGCATGAACAAGTTTTTCAGTATCTTCTTTGGACAGAAATCCCTTGATTCTTGCAATGTTTTTTAGATGGTAATAGGCAGATTTGGTAATGGTTTTTATATGGCTGTTAAAATTCAAATCCAAGTCCATAACTACACCAAGGTTTCTGGCTTTGTCTGTGGTTTTCAATGCGATTGAGTCAAGTTGAGCACTCACCTCTAGCCCACTTTCAAGTTATCCCACTTTCAAGTCCACTCCCTACACACCAAGAGCAATTTTACAGGGGGTAATTAACCAACAAACCCGTACGTTTTTGCGATGTGGGAGGAAACCGAAGCACCTGCAGAAAACGCACAAGGTCACAGGGAGAACGTGCAAACTTCACACAGAGAGCATCCAAGGTCACAATGGAACCCTGCTCTCCCTGAGGCAGCAGCACTACCAGCTGCACCACTGTACTGCCCTTTTGAGCAAAATGGATGATTACTCTGGCCTTACTCAAGTGGGATGATGAATAGACATGGATCTCACGGCAGTATTTAGCAGTGCAGAATAATTATGCTGCCTTCCTAGTTAATGTTTAATCTCAGTGAAACGCAAAATAATTAGATTCCTCCATTTGCCTCGTCTACTTCTTTTGTTGACCTTCCTTCCTAAACTACAATGTTACCAATTAATCAATAGAGAGAATAAAAAATATATATTTGAAGATACGCTGGGTGGGTTCTCCTGGTTTACTGTCAATATTCAAAAATAATCTGGCCAATTAAGAAAAACAATCTGCTTGCAAAATATTATTCTTGATAAATTGGTTGGTACATTTATCTGTTATAACAGTGAATATGGTTCCAAAGTACATTATTGCTGTTGACATACTCTAAAAGCAATATAAATTTATGGTTTCATTCCCGTGACTTAACTTTAGTTCAGAGTCTTATCTATAGTTTAATTGTAATACAAATTAAGGATGCAAAGTAAATTTGTAACTTCATAACCAGCAGAGTATATCTGGGTGAAGAATTAAATTCTACAATTTTTGATGTTCAAAATATTAATTAGTTCTGGAAGAGAATGCAGTGTGGCATCAGCCTAAACTCGGGCCACTTATGCTCGAACCCTCGTCAGGAGTTACGAGGGCGGGCACGTGACGTCATGGGCTAGAGGGAGTGTCCTAGTACTTAAGGTCTCTTACCTCGAGACCTAGTAGAGTCAACATGTAGCTGAGCCCAAGAGTACAACCTCGCTCAGCTACAGCAACATTGTAATATGGTTAGCGCACCAACTTAACGTGTCACCACTGAATAAACAGCACTTTGAACCTGCCTGATGTCTCACCTTTATTCACCACGTATGGTGCCGCTACATTGGTGACCCCGAACACGCAGCCTTCTGATTTCAAAAATCTGAGACTTTGATGGAATGAAACAGGAGATTTTCTGGACTATTAGATATTACAGCATATTAAAACCTACATATCTTATTTTAAATGTCATAGAGCCACAGAGTCATGCAACGTGGAAACAAGTACAGCGGCCCAAAAATGATCACGCCGACCAACATGTCCCATCCACACGAGTCCCACCTACCACTGATGCACACTTGTACCAAATTTCTCAGAGACCCAGGTAGGTTGAAGCAGGTAGGAACTATAGCGGGGACTAAAGGAACTGCGGATGCTGGTGTTCTGTGGGGCTGGAGCAGGAAGAAACAATGGGTTGGTCAGGACAGTCCTGTTTGTGGATTTTAGGAAGGAGATAGAAGTGCAGAGCTGAGAAATATAAGGTTGGAGGCCGTGGAGATCATCAGGGGTGATGAAATCAGAAGCAGTCAGGAAGATGATGGCCTGGTGTTGGTCTGTGGGGTCATAGTCAAGGCATAAGAATGAGGAGGTGTCCAAGAGCTGGTGCCAGGCCTCAGCCCGGTAGAGGTAGCCTGCCGGAAAACAACAGCACCTCCCTTGTCAGCGGGATTGATAACAGTGCTGGGATTGTTGCTGAGTGAGCATTCAACATTTACAACATTTACAAGACTACTATAGCTATGTTTACTAGGAATGTGGACAGGTGCAGGAAAATAAAAGGTTTTGAAGGATATGGAACAGATGGGACTTAGATGGGCTTAGATGGACTTAGATGGAGCATCGTGGTCAACAGAGACGTGTTGAGCCAAAGGGCCTTTTCCCATGCTACAGTATATGACTCTGAGTATGCGGAAGCAAGAGTCTGGCTGGTTTAAGAAGAGCATGGAAGCTCCAGTGAGTAGAAAGGAGAGTGGCAAACATTTTCAGATCAGCCAGATACCGAACCATCGGGATTTCTGAACGGTGAGATCGTGGATAGCAGTGACTCCAACTCTCCCGCTTTCGGCGGGAGATCGCCCGCTGAAAGGCCATTTTCGAAAAATCTCCCGCTCTCCCGCTTGAGATTTTGCTAAAATGGCCTTTCAGTGGGCGATCTCCCGCCGAAAGCGGGAGAGTTGGAGTCACTGGGATAGTCAGAATTGCACTGGAACCCAAGGTTTATTTAACGTTCCTCTGTTTGCCATCTCATCTGACAGATTTCAAAGAAGCAAAAGAATTAACCTGTAAAACTAAAGGTAGACACAAAATGCTGGAGTAACTCAGCGGGACAGGCAGCATCTCTGGAGAAAAGAAATGGTTGACGTTTTGGGTCGAGAATGAAGAAGGGTCTCGACCTGAAACGTTTCCCATTCCTTCTCTCCAGAGATGCTGCCTGTCCCGCTGAGTTACTGCAGCATTTTGTGTCTACCTTTGATTTAAACCAGCATCCGCAGTTCTTTCCTTCACATAACCTGTAAATCTATTGGCAAGACATTAATGGTTTATCAAAAGCCAGCAAATGGTGTTTGGTAAAGTGTCCACAGAGATAGTGAAGCTGCCTCATGGTCCCCATGGCTCTTGTTTATTGATACATTTGAAATGAAATCTACCTCTCAGGGAAAGTAATTTGCTTTTACCAACTGAATAAAAGTCAATTAACTTCACCCGCTGTTTCACTTTCCCTAACATCAGATACAAGCAACTGGCAATTTTAACTAATATAAATTATTTTCAAGTAGTGTCTGGTACAGCTAACCCTACAAAGTCTATATCTCTCCAGTCAGGTTCTGATGGTACATTAAAGCAAGGAGCAATTTTGTACATTGCATCTCATTGATGCATTGGAAAGTTCACATGGGATCCAACTCAAAAAAAGTCTGCATTGTTCAAAACACAAAAACTGGAGGAACACAGCGAGTTAGGCAGCATACACATGAGTTCTTACAACATTTTCATAAGGTTTAGGAGCAGAATTAGGCCATTCGGCCCATCAAGTCTACTCAGCCATTGAATCATGGCTGATCTATCTCCCTCTCAACCGCTTTCTCCTGCCTTCGTCCCATAACCCCTGACACCCTTTCTAATCAAGAATCTATCAATCTCTGCCTTAAAAATATCCATTGGCTTGGACTCTACAGACATCTGTGGCAATGAGTTCCAACACTGTGAAATATCATTGCATATACCATTTCAATCTGCAGATTGGTGTCACTGTTACAGATACACCATTGAGTAGCACGGCACATATTATATTGTGATTTGTTTTCCTATTTCTTTCCCTTCTGAAAAATAAAGTGAGATAAATTATTTGCAGGTAGGTTAATGGATCACTGTCAACCCAGTGACAAAAACACTTTGTTCAACCATTTACATGAGCAGCCACTCTATTCGTTGACTGATTTTAAATAAGAATAACATAAAGCTAACACACTGGAGTCAATTTTTCATTCAGCCTTTTGAGAGCCAAGACCTCAAACAAATGGTTATATGACTTGATGCACTGAACTCCAGTTGCAAAGGTTGCTATTTGATTTATGTGTCACAGTTTTGCTCCTGTTTGATTAGACACAAGATGCACTAGTGTAGTTTAGTATAAAGATACAGCCCTTCGGCCTACTGAGTCCCTGTTGGCCATCAATCACCTTTTAATACTAGTTTTTATGTTCCGCAGAAAGAAGTTGCAGTCCATCCAATCTCCGTTTATAACTCAAGCCTTCCACTCCAGGCAACATTCCTGTGATTTTTTTCTGCACTCTCTCTAGCTTAATCCTATCCTTCCTATAGTATGGTGACTAGAACTGCACACAGCACTCCAAGTGAGGCCTGGGGAACGATTTGTCCCAATGCCTATTCGCAATGTTACTGCTAATGAAGCAACACATACCATATGCTTTCTTCACCACTCTGACTACCTGTGTCACTACTTTCAGGGAACTATGCACTTGTTCACTGGGAACTATGAACTATGCGCTGGTGACGACAGACGTGATGAGTGGGCCAGATGGAGAGGGACGGGGTAGTACCTCCAACACCTACTGTCTACCAGGCGAAGTTAACACAGGCCACCTCGTGGAGTTATTGCTGGGCACCAAGCGGCGATATCACTGGGCACCAGATGAAGTTATCGCTGGCCACCACAGAGTGGAGGAGTACAAATGTGCCAAAGTGAGGCTGGACATGACACTAACAGAATCCCGGGACCCAATAATAAGAGGTGTCGCTCCAACCCTAGAAACAGGTAGGAAATGGACTCCAGCAGCAGTGGTACTGGACGCAAAATCTGCCCTCCAACACCAGGACATAGTGGGCCATGCCCAACAAGGCCGAGGGGGCTTTGGCCTGGGAGCAATGAAACCTACCTGGCAAAAGGTTACTCCAGCTGAACGTCGGCACCTGGTGGTGGAGGAGGTGCGCCACCAGGAAGAAGCAGCCCGGTGTGCCAAACCCTTATCCCAAGCCAAACAAGGTCGCTGGATGACATGGGATGGCGTTGAGAGGAGGAAGATCACATGAAGAGAGCTGTGGACCATGGAGTCAAATAAGTTGAGCTTCGTTATCAGAGCCACATATGACGTCCTTCCCTCTCCCAAAAACCTAAATCTTTGGCTGGGAGAGGATCCAGCCTGCCCCCTGTGTGCAGTTCCAGCAAACCTCAAGCACATCCTGGTCAGTTGTAAGACCAGCCTAACACAAGGCAGATACACCTGGTGACACAACCAGGTGTATCTGAGGTGTTTGGCAGCTGAACTCGAGTGCAGGAGAGTTATCACCAACGCCATTCCTAGCAATGCCCAGATAACATTTCTGCAAATACCATCCTTCATCTGTGAAGGAGAGAAATGGAGGACTAACCCGTCGCCCCTCAACTCATGCCCACTGAACGCAGCCAGGGACTGGGAAATGCGTGTTGACCTAGGCCAGAGGCTTTCATTCCCAGTTGAAATCACAGTTACCAACCTGCAACCAGACCTTGTTCTCTGGTCCAACTCCTGTCGGCGTGTTTTCATCATTGAGCTGACGGTCCCATGGGAGGAGGCTGTGGACGAGGCTTATGAAAGGAAAAAGCTTTGATATTCAAACCTTGCAGCAGAGGCAGATGAGAGAGGTTGGAGGGTAAGGTTGTGTCCAGTGGAGGTGGGGTGCAGGGGCTTTGTAGCCAGTTCCACCGCAAAGCTCCGGAGGGAAGTAGGAGTCAAAGGGCAGGCACAAAAGAGGGCAATGAAAGAACTTGCCGATGCCGCCGAACGGAGCAGTCACTGGCTGTGGCTGAATAGGAAAGATGCTGGCTGGGCTGCCACGTGACCATCTAGAGGCTAGCAATGACACACACACCCAGGTCTGATCAACCTGTGGTGGGCCTGCCTCGACTGAGGGTGGCTTGTGATAAAAGGCCGAAACACCCAGTGACGTTGAGGTACACAACTGAAGATGTGTCTGATTGTTAGCAAAATTCACCTGGTGGTCATACTCAAGAATGTCAATTGTAGTGAAATCTTAGGGATTGTAACATCCAGTCCTAATAATCAATCTGCCACCTCATGGAGTTATTGTCTATGAAGATGAGCCACTTCTCGTGTTATGAAGGTGCAGTTATTTCTGTGCTTTAATCCAAGCAAAAATGGATTGAGTATTCTTTTTTTCCACTTTAGTTTTTTTATTGCTTTTATGTATACACAAATAAAGTATAACAACGAAACATACAACAATACAATGAAACATACAACGGTGTAGCAGGGGGGTTCAGTTTATAATTAATTATGCAGATTAATTACAATTAATGTATTGAGTATTCATCTAATATAAACAGAATTATTTTTGGAAAATGTTTGGCAGAGATAGGAAGAAAATTAGGCCTCTGTTTATTTTCCCTATGTTCTGAATGGTCAGCTTCTGCAATGCAAATTAGGTATGTTACAAAACTTACCTTGAGCGGCACTGCAGTTCTGCCACTCCCCATGTGCGCGACTTTGGCACGTTTCAGAGGGGGGGCGGGTTTAAAATGCCATTTTTCTCCAGACAGGGTAAATCGATCCATCTCAGGGGATTTCGTTGCTAAAGAGAAATCGCTCCGACTTTTGTTTTATGAAGGTATTTTTAAACTACGCTTGATCATTTATCAGCTAGAGTAATTTAAAAATCATCTTCTACAGCCGTGAGCGCCAACAACGGGAAGGATTTAACGTCGGGGATAAAATAAGGTACACAGTTTATTTTTACATAAAAACGTGCTTTATGAAGCCTTTAATCAAATTTTCATGTTGCGAAAAGGGGACAAAAAAAAACGAACCTTCAATGTTTTTTCTGCTGACTGTGGGTTAAATTCACCGCAAACAGCAACGTTCCAATCCACCGCGTTCCACTAAAACCCACTCGCAAGTTGATTTAAATGGCCATTAATTTACGGGAATTAAACACTAAATTCCTTCCATTTGGCCTATAAATTCATGATAATCAGATTTAAAAATCATGTTGTATTGTGAATTATTGTGTGAATGTTATTTGGACACTTAGGCAATTAAAAAATGTTTATCTTTTCTTAAGAAATGGATAGATGTTTAGACCTAGCAATTGAATTTTGTAATTAGCTACAATTAGGTAACTAACTAATTATATGCTTTAATTTCAGGTCATCCAAGTAAGATTGTTGCATATTTCTTTCATATTGCTTCAATCTATAATAACTGAAAATTTAATTGTGTTTTCTTAATGTTTAAGAAAGTTATGGCCTTTTGACTGTCCTAGATCACAGCTTTTGAGTTAAGTCAATGGAAAGGCAATGGGGAACAAGATGCTAATTTCCGAGTATGAAAATGGCCGTAACTTTTTTAATACTGAAGATATGAAAGTGAATTAGGTGTCAAATTAAACTTCTTTTTATTCTTTATCTGATGGGATAAATTGCAGACTTGATTTTTTTAAATCTCAAAATTTTGTAACATTGCTACAGAGATTAACTATCCTCCAAGTAATAGGAACTGAAAATGCTCTCAGCGTAACAAAACGAGTAAAATGCATTGTCACGTCTTAGTTCATCTATATTATTTTTTAACTCTGATTCTCTATGACAGCAAATTTCAGGCATACATTGGGAGATATCAAAGGAACCCAAGCAAACCTTAGAGCAAGGCTGCAATACGTAACTCTCCCTATTACATATATTTTACATACGCAACTGTAACTTTAGGACTGATTTTCAAAATGCTGCTCATGTAGATTGTCTGTCCATTATTAATGGAAATGAAATTTAGTCAATTCGTATAATGGAGGGAGGGGGACTGAAATAAGTTGTCAATTTAATACCAAGACAATAGGTTGAAAATTTACCTTCATGACACTTTTCAGTAGGGGAGCTGTAACATGGTGTGGATGTTTACTATAGAGTTGTGGTGCCTGGTCTCCTCCTTTTGTTCTCTCTCCCACCCCCCCCCCCCCCCCCCCCCCAGAGGGTCCTCCACGCCAGGTCCCACTGTCCTTTGTTCTCCCACCCTCCCCATATGTCCATTGTTCTCCCCCCACCACTTCACTCACGGTGGTCCCCCCCACGCTGGGTCCTCCATTGTTCTTCCCCACCTTCCAAATGGCGGTCCTTCACGCTCATCAACCATCGACCCTGGTCGACCCGCAAGGCATCGCCGCCGCCACGAGGCTTCACCACCACCGAGGCCCCATCTTCGATAGGCTTCAACGCTGCCGAGGCCCCATCATTGCGAGGTTTCACTGCTGCTGCCGCTTTACCACCACCGAGGCCTCTCCATTGTCGACGCCCCACATCACACCTCCATGGTGCCAACCCGGGCCCCGAGCCGCAGGCTCCGTCGCCGCTCCGCCAACCCGGACCAACCCGCGAGGCCCGGCTCCTCCGTCCGACGGCCTAGGAGCCCCCGGCCCGGCCCCAGAAGGTATCCAGAAGGCATCGAGACCTCGGCACCTCGATAAAGGCCTCCGTCCGCGTTCCCAGTCAACAGCCACGGCCCGTCGGGAAACCTTCTGGCTGCGCGGTAAATTAGGTGTAGTAACAACATTTAAGGCCAGTTCATTGGCTATATTTAAGAGGGAGTTAGATGTGGCCGTTGTGGCTAAGGGGATCAGAGGGTATGGAGATAAGGCAGGTACGGGATACTGAGTTGGATGATCAGCCATGATCATATTTGATGGCTGTGCAGGCTCGAAGGGCCGAATGGCCTACTCCTGCACCTAATTTCTATGTTCTATGTTTCTAAAAGACATTTGGACAGGTAATCAGATAGGAAAGCTTTAGAGGGATATTATGAACCAAATACGGGAAAATGGGATTTGCTTGGCTGGGTCATCTTAGTCAACATGGAAGGCTCTGTTTCAACGCTGTATGGCTCTATGACTATCTACTGACACTTTCCTGGAACTCGGTGAGTTTCAAAACCGTGAACAATTTATCTACTTTCAACCTCATATATTTTTCAGGTTGGTAGGTTAATGAGTCGCCGTAGATGGAGAGTTGATAGGGTGGTGAAAGAAAGTAGGCTACATTGAAATAAATGTGTGAATGTGATTGATAGGATTGCTCTGAGAGCTAGCACAGACTTAATGTGCAGAATGACCTCCCGTGTCATGAGGAGAAATGAGCATGAAATAACATTGTAGGATTCTGTGGATGATCAACCATGAGATCCTTTCATTTATTCCTTCTCTGTTCTCTTTGCATAATCCGGAAAAAAAACCTGCTCAGTTTGGCATCTGAGTAACTTTAGTTTATTGTCACATGTGCCGGGCTATAGTGAAAAGTTTTAGTTGCATGCTAGGCATCTCGGCTACTGCAAGGTAATTTGTTATTTTATAAATCGGAATGAAATGTTGGTATTCCTTAAAACAATTCCTAATTGCCGCTCAAAGATTATTGATGCAAGAGTAGGTGTTTCCCTCAGTCTTTGGAGATGGCAGGTGGTTAAGAGGGTAGTGAGAGCCACACCGAATCCATGTTATTTTCATCATAAACCTCAAAGACCTCTTTACTTCTTGTCCAGCTGGATGCTGAGAAAAATGATGTTCAATGCAGAGCCCCGTGTATTTGTCTTGTTAGGTAATGGGGCCCATTGGAACTCCAATGCGGAGAATCTGCCCTGTTCAATGACCTTGGTCATGTTCAATGTCTAGTCAAGTTTAGTATCAATATGTACAAGTACGTTGATGCACCCGTACCATTGTAAACCTTGATTGCAGCAACATCACAGGCACATAGACTCAGACAAACATTTTACTTCGGAGTCACATGAGTGACTTCGTGAAGGCCCCGCCAGCACGCATGCGCGACATATCGTCGCTCGCATTTGCAGTCGACAGCTGGAGGGGGGAGTGCGCTCCCTCAACGGCACCTTCAAAAAGGCCTCGAGGTAAACCCGTGCCACATTCACGTGAAACTGTTCTGTTTCCCCTGTGTTACAGGTCCCCATAGGGTGGATCAGGGGGAAAGCCACACCAAGGTCAAGCCCCGCTGCAGCGGCCGGCATCGACTTATCACCGGAGAAGTCTGCCAGATCGCGGACCGGTGATGCACCTATTGTGGTCGGGGAGCCCCGCAGGAGTGGCAGGCACCGGCTCACCACTGGGGCAGGCTGCCAGATCGCAGGCCGGTGGCAGTGTATTTCGGTCGTGTGGCCCCGCTGAGGCCACACGACCTGGCAGCGACTATGCGCCGTTTCAGTCCCGTATAACCGGGACTGGCGGTAAACCCGCGCGGATGTCGGGGAACCCCGCTGCGGTGGCCGGCAACAACTCATCACCGCTGCTGTCATACCAGACAGGCGGACCGCTTCAGTCCGGAAGACGTCGGACTAGCGGCATGTCCGTGCGGGAGTCGTGTAGCCCCGCAGGAGCGGCAGGCAGCGACTACCTGCCTAGGTACCCTAGTCATCACCTCGACGAGGTGCGGACCGACGGCAGAAGCCCCAGCAGTTCTCCAGGACCTGGGGAAGCCGACTTCCTGTCCGCAGATAGCGGCGGCGGTCGCATGGCCCAGATGGAGCGTATGATGGAGCAGCTGCTCGAGCGGGACCAGCAACAACAAGAACGGGGGTCCCTACGGTCTAGGAGCCACGCAGCAGGTCCACCGAGTATTTCTCCTTCGTCCGTGGGCAGTGCCAGGAGTCAGCAGTTAGCTGACTTTGAAGAGGGGTTGGCGCAGGAACCAGCATAACCAGAAATCCCTGAGGAAGAGCTACTGGAGGTAGTCTCTAAATTTGCCCAACCAGGGCATTCAGGGCAACCGCTACAGCCCAAACTAGCAGCAAGCATTAATTACCTTACAACTCACCAGCTGCAGGAACAGGTGTTGACGGAGGCTATCAATAAATACTAAGCCCCAGGTAATTGTGTATCGCTTAATGTCCCGACTGTCAACACGCCCATCTGGGGGAACATTAGTCCCGGATCAGGGCCCAGGAGTTGAAAATTCAAAGAATCCTCAAACTGTTGACATCAGGCATCATGGCATTTGCCAGAACCATAGACGGGACAGAGATGACGGAGGAGCAACAGGATGCTCTGGCACTACTGTGCAACACACAGTATGAGATCAACTGTTTCCGCAAAAGCTCCATCCGCCCCACACTCAACCCTAAATTTGCTGGGTTGTGTAAAGCCTCTGCTACGCCGCCACCGAGACAACCGTTCGGGGAAGACCTGCCTAAACAGGATGAGGAGGCGAAAGCAGAGGGCTTAATGAAACCACTGTCCTCAAGCAGGCCATAGGCGTATCGGAGGCACCATCCATACGTAACTACCAGGCCTCGGGGACAACCCGACAGGGCACCGAGAGCCCATCCACCAGCTGCACCCTACCAGCAGAAGCCTTTTTTAGGGCAGGGCCACCAGCAACCAGCGTGGAAGATGCGCCAACCCCCCACCCCAGCAACACAACGTCCCACGAAAGCGCAGAACATCAAGCCCCACCGGTAACCATGGAGGTAAGGGGGTCTGGTTCTCTTGAGAGTGCTGCATGCATAACCTCACAAGTAGGAGGGAGATTGCGTGCATTCTGGGATGCATGGGGGACTATAACTTCGGATACCTTTATTTTACAAAGTATTCAGGGTTATGAGATTGAATTCATAAATGGGCATCTTCCCCCAACTCAACATGTATCTGACCAGAAATTTGCACTTTCTCAAAAAAAGGAAGTGGAAGGACATGGAGAAATATTAAGGCTACATGCCAAGGGGGTAATAGAAAAAATGACACATGAACCTCTTGAGTTTGTGCCTAACATCTTTACCAAAACCAAAAAAGATGGTGGATGTCGAATTATCATTGATTTAACCCACTTGAATACCTTTGTACAATATACCCATTTCAAAATGGAGTCATTTGAAATGGCTAAACAGCTGATTTCCCGAGGATGCTTCATGGCCTGCATCGATTTAAAAGATGCATACTATTCAGTACCTATAAGGGAACATCACCGGAAATTCTTAAAATTTGTCTGGATGGGGCAACTATGGCAATACAAAGCCTTACCTAATGGGCTTACCACAGCCACTAGGTTATTTACCAAAATGTTAAAACCAATATTGGCATCTCTCAGACAACAAAATCACATAGTCATGGCATATTTAGATGACCTCTTAATTGTGGGAAAAACTCTCTAAATAGCTGAACTAGCAGTAACAGCTACCAAAACATTATTCGAGAAACTAGGGTTTGTTATCCATCCAGACAAATCTAAGTTCAACCCATCTGTGGTTATGGACTATCTGGGATTCACAATTAACACCAATCATATGATTGTCACTATCCCAGGCAGCAAAGCAATAGACATAATAGAGGCATGTAACAGCGTTGCTTGCGCCAGGGAATCGACTATTAGACATGCTGCTAAGGTAATTGGAAAGCTTGTAGCTACATTTCCAGCTGCACGATTTGGCTCATTACACTATCAAAACTTGCAAAGAGCAAAAATCTCAGCATTAAAATCAAATGCTGGACATTTTGACAGGCCTATGCAGCTGCCAATTAAAGCAAGAATTGAGCTACAATGCTGGGTTAGCAATATTAGTGATTGTTTTAATCCCATCATTATATCTAACCCATCAGTCGCGTTACAAACCGACGCAATCGCCCAAGGCTGGGGAGCTACCGACACCACTACTAGTTGTGGCGGCAGATGAGATTCGCATGAGTCTACAATTCTTCAATCACAAGGTATAAACTATTTGGAAATGGTGGGAGCATTTCACGGGCTGTGGGCTTACTGCACTAATTTACATCATACGCATGTCCGTCTTCAAATAGATAATACCACTGTGTGGCATATTTAAACCATATGGGTGGTATCAAGTCAATATCTGAAGTGGATCGGAAGACCTCACCTGGATACTAATAATTAGTATAATCACACTACTAATATAAATAAATAACTAACAAATATTAAAACCACAACGCGGTATCATTATCAGTTTTATTCTTACTAATTAAGATTGCTCACTATTACTAATCACTACTATTAATAACTAACAACTAATGTTCATTTATGTTGGAATGAATAGAGTCAAATATAGGGATGGATTTCACTTGGATATCTTTCTTTATAACAGCAATTTTCACCTTGAACTTTTGTTTTTCTTTTTGTTTTATGGGTTTTTTATTTTATTTTTTATAGCTTTTTCATTTTTCATTTCTAACATTACTTAGATTTTTAAATTAATTTCAGATATAGACATTGCTATATCTTTAATCAGTATAATTTGATAAATGTTTCTTTTTTTTTGCCCCTTTTTAATTATTTTTTTTCCCTTTCTTTTTTCCCTTTTTTCTTTTACCCTTTCTTTTTTTTCCCTTAATGTTATACCCGGTAAAATATTATTATGGATTAATAATTCCCATAAACCTGGGAGCTGGTTAAGTTAATAACATCAACGACGGAAGTCGGTAGATGGTTAGCCATGCTAGTATGGCTAGCACTAACTGCAACAACTCTAGTTTTTTCTATCTTTAAGCACAATACTAACCCTCTTAATCTATCCTTTTACTTTTCTTTTATATAATCTATTGTGTTTTTCAGTTTGAATGGAGTTATACATTGGACCAATGGAGATATATTCTTGAGGGACATAAACGAGACATAAAATTAATCTATTCGATGTTCGGGTGTAAGGTCGGGTCTGTCGGGCTGAACCATAGACTCTATTGTAGACCTCCATAAACATAAGATGCAAGACTCAAAAATGAATACGGGGAATGAGGGACTAACGTTCTGTAGTTGGAATGTCAAAGGTATTAATGAACCGATAAAGAGAGGAAAAGTATTGCACATTTAAAGGCAACTAAAGCTGACGTAATTTATATTCAAGAAACTCACTTAAAAAAAGACGCCGAACATAGGTTGAAAGCTAAATGGATAGATAAAATGTATCACTCTTCTTTCACGCATAAATCAAGAGGCGTAGCAATATTATTTCGTAAAGGTACTTTATTTAAGCATACATCAACTATAAACTGATAAAGATGGCAGATACATTATTGTTATAGAGAATTAAACACAGAAAAAATGATTCTTGTTAATATATATGGACCAAATTTTGATAGCCCATTGTTTTTTTAAGAAAGTACTTAACAATATTCCGGAACTAACACAATACAATTTAATAATTGGAGGAGATTTTAATTGTACACTAGACCCCTATTTAGACAGATCTACTAGGCAAAGAAAAATTAAATCACACTCTAGTGATTTATTAAACGCATATATGCAAACGACTAACATTAAAGATGTTTGGAGAATAGAAAACCCTACTGGACGAGAATACTCCTTTTACTCGCCAGTACATAAAACCTACTCAAGAATAGATTATTTTTTGGTGGACGCAAAACTTATCTCACTTACTTATGAATCCAAATATCACAATATTATAATTTCAGATCATGCGCCATTAACATTTAAGATCAAAATAAATGGTAAAACAGAAAAATCAGGACAGTGGAGATTTAACCCACAAATTTTAAAAAATAAAACTACTCAGGAATATATCACAACACAAATTAAGATTTTTTTTCTAAAACAAATGATCAACCGGAAATATCTTGCTCCTTATTATGGAAACATTTAAAGCATATCTCCGGGGAATCGTGATCTCCTCCCAAGCATTTTATAATAAAAAGAATCGGAAGGAACACCAAGATTTGGAAAGGGAGATTAAACAATTAGACATACAGAATGCAACAAACCCAGATATAAAATTACACAATAAAATTGCAGCATTGAAATATAAATTAAATAAAATATATACAGATCAAGTTGTAAAACTTTATCAACATACCAAACAATTACAGTTCGAATTCGGAGATAAACCCCCAAAATTATTGGCTCGCCAATTAAGGAAAATGGAAGCTGAAAAAATAATCCATAGGATCAAATCACATAACGGCGAATTGCTAATACAACCCAAAGATATTAATGAAAGATTTATGCAATATTATAAAAACTTATACACTGCTAAAACAACAGAAAATAAAATAGAAATAGAAGCATTTCTAAAAAAATGTAACCTGAAAGGGTTGGATTTACAAAATAGAGAATTATTAAATGCTGATATCTCGACAAAAGAAATCCAAGAATCTATTAGATCATTAAAAAATGGTAAAACACCGGGACCAGATGGTATTGGTTCGGAATTTTATAAAATATTCATGATCAGATGGTTCCACGTCTGAAATCATTATATGAACAGATATATACACAGCAGAAAATTACCAGAAACGCTGAATGAATCTATTATAAACACTTATACCTAAAATAAAATAAAGACTTGGATGAACCAGGATCATTTAGAGCAATAGCTCTTTTAAATACTGATCAAAAGATATTAACAAAAATATTAGCACAAAGGCTAAGTTCAGTTGTCAACGAATTAATTCATCCAGATCAAACAGGATTTATACCAAAACGATATTCCTCATATAATCTAAGACGGTTATTCAATATTATATATTCGAAAAGAAGTATTAAAAAAGACCTAGTAGTCATTTCGCTTGACGCAGAGAAAGCCTTCGATCAAGTGGAATGGCCTTACCTATTTTCGGTTATGGAAGCTTTCAAATTGGGAGAGAAGTTTACCACTTGGATTAAATTGTTATATACAAATCCGACAGCTAGAATAACAACAAACCGAATGTTATCAACTAAATTCAATTTATCTCGAGGTTGTAGACAAGGTTGTCCTTTATCCCCTTTATTGTTTGCACTCGCAATAGAACCTCTTGCCCAGAGGTGAGATTACATCCGGAAATATATGGATATGATACTAGAGACACTAAAAATAAAATCTCCTTATATGCGGATGATGTATTACTTTATATCACAAAACCAGAAACAAGTATCCGAAATTTGTTAAAATTAATAACGGAATTTGAATCTTTTCTCAGGATACAGTATCAATTGGAATAAAAGTGAACTTATGCCAATAACGGTGAATAATTTACATAATATTACAACAATTCCCTTTTAAGATAACAAATGAAAAAATTAAATATCTTGGAATTTTCGTAACAAAAAGATTCGACTCTTTATTTTAAATCTAACTTCCCCCATTATTGAATAAATTAAATAAGAATATTTTATATTGGAAAAGCTTACCTATCTCAATGTTAGGTAAAATTAATACAATAAAAATGATCTTTCTTCCACAATTATTATATCTCTTCCAATTAATTCCGATATATCTCCCCTAAAAAATTTCTTCAAAAAGGTAGATTCCCTAATTACTAACTTCATTTGGGATTATAAGAGCCATAGAATAAATAAAAAACATTTATGTAAATCTAAAATAAATGGAGGATTAGCATTACCAAACTTTATGTTTTATTACTGGGCAGTCAATATTAAAAATATGAATTTTTGGCTAGAAGAAATAGATAATCAACCAACTTGGTTAAATATGGAAAAAGAAGATTGTTCTCCCTTTGAAATTAGTTCTATAATATTTGCTAATACTAATTTAGCTAAGAAAATTTATAGTGAAAATCCGATAATAGAAAACGGAATCCGCATTTGGAAACAAATAAAGAAAACATTAAAACTAAAATCTATACCATTATCTCTTACCATCGTAAATAATGTTACGTTTAAACCTTCAATGATGGATAAAGCTTTTTTACAATGGAAAAATAAGGGAATTACTAAGATGGGAGATCTTTATAAGGAAAACTCTTTTCTTTCATTTCAAGAGTTATAACAAATTTATGGACTACAACACTAAAGAATATTTTAGATATTTACAAATCTGAAATTATGTTTCTGCAAATACACAAGAGCTTAGAAATAGAAAGTTAGAAATTCTAGATGAATGTTTAAATAAACATCCAAATACAGAAAAAATGATTTCATATATATACAATATTCTATTGGAAAGTGATGTTCCATCAACAGAAATATATAGACAGTCTTGGGAAAATGAACTAGGCCAAATTATAAGGCCAGAACTATGGGATGAAAGTTTACAACATACACATCATTGTTCGTTAAATGCTAAACATTCCCTTATACAGTTTAAAATACTACATAGATTACATTATTCCAAATCTAAATTACATAACATCTTTCCAAAAGTATCCCCCATATGTGATAAATGTCAAAATTTAGAAGCAAATTTGTCACATTCATTTATTAACTGTATAAAAATTACAAAATTCTGGATATAAATATTTAAGATAATTTCGAATGTTGTCAATATAATTCTGACTCCTGACCCAAAGTTAATAATACTTGGAATACTAGAAACAGACCAATTAGTAACAATGAATCAAAGAATTTTTATTGACTACGGTTTAATAATTGGGAAAAAATTAATATTAAAATTTTGGAAAGGCCCCTACATCCCCAACAATCAAAATGTGGAATACAGAAATGTCGGAGACACTTCATCTGGAGAGATTGAGGCTTGGCCTAATGGACAGGTTAGATCTCTTCAGAGAGATTTAGTCTCCATTTATTAAATATTTACAGGGTCATAATGGCTCGGCACGAGGGCTTGACTGAGGCGTGAATATTAGAATGGATGAAGAAACATATATAATAAACCATGACTATATCTCCAAGGACGGATTAATGACTAACACTCCATTCACCATCATATTTCTTATATTCTTTTTCCTCCATCTTTTCTTACTTTAAAAAAAAATCAGAAAAATGTATAGAAACATATAATCTTAAATTTTTAATATTAATAAGAATATAAATATTACTAATATTATGAAGGTATTATTAGTATCATGTATTTGCAATTATATAAAATATATAGTCTTAAATTTTAAAATCAATGATAATACAAATATTATTAACTGTATGAATATATCATTAATATCATGTATTTTCATCTATGCAAAATAATGTACTTTTTATTATTATGTTTCTATAATAAAAATACGTAACCATCAAGTCAATATCTTGTGAAGAATTGGCAAATACAATTTGGCTCTGGTGTATTGAAAGAAATATTTGGATATCAGCTACGTACCTTCTGGGTAAGCTCAAAACAGTGGCGGACACCAGGTCACGAGTATTCAATGACAACATTGAGTGGATGTTGAACCCCCAAATATTTGCTAAAATTATAGCTAAATTTGGAACACCAGGTATCGACCTTTTTGCGTCCAGGTTGAACCATCAGATACCAACATATGTATCTTGGGAACCAGATTCTGGGGCAGTGGCGATGGATGCATTCTCGCTACATTGGGGGAAATTGTTTTTCTATGCATTTCCCTCATTCTGCCTCATCAGCCGGGTATTGCAGAAAATTCAACTGGATTCTGCAACAGGCATTCTGATAATACCCGACTGGCATACACAACCATGGTACCCGGTGGTCCTCAATATGCTAAAAGTACCATGGGCACAAATTACCAAATGTCCAAATTTGTTCACCAACCCCATTTCTGGGGAGTATCATTCATGCCATGGTCATCTGAACCTGTTGGCTTGCAGGTTCTGAAGAGGCCACTACTGGAGTTCGGGCTGTCATCCAGGACCATGGACATCATAACGGCGTCGTGCAGAGAGTCCACTAGGAAGCAGTACCTAACCCACATCAGGAAATGGGAGGCCTCCTGCAGTCGGACCAAGACCACCTACAACACTGCCACGATCCTTAACGTGCTGGAATTCCTCGCCGGCCTTCATTTTGATGAGGGACTCAGCTACAGTGCCATAAACAGTGCCTGGTGCACTGTTGTCCTACCTCAATATAGGAGTGGGATTGCACCAGCTGGTATCAAAACTAATGAGGAGTATATTCAATACTAACCATCCTCGACCAAGATATATTATTACCTGAGGTATGCTTTTACGAAATTATATTCCACTCCTTTTTACTGCAGGGTAACAGGGGAATATTTTCTTATACTTCCCCTTTCTAGCGAACGCCTATGGACTTTACCTGTTTAAAAGCGGGAATATAGTCTGGGGAACTTGGCAACGTGTTGACGAGAAGAGGTTCCTGTCACATAAATGAATTACAGGAGCTCATTTCCTCTAGATGTCTGCCTATGGGGGGGATGTAGGGGTGGTGTTGACCCTGGGGGGTTTATAGACTCACCTACAAAGTGGTGATGTTGATGGCACTGACCACTGCACAACGGGTCCATACTTTGCAGAAACTGAGATTGGACAGTATGATCTCGACCCCTGACAAAGTAACCTTCTTTATAGAGGAGTTGCTTAAGCAGCACAGACCTGGAACTACAGGGCTGCAATTGGAATTCCGAACATACCCCGTTGATGCAACACTCTGTATAGCCACACATCTCCGATATTATATTAAAGTCACACACACCGTCAGGAAGATAGAGCAGGGTCTGTTCATCAGCCACAAGAACCCACACCATTGGGTGACGGTGCAGACTATCTCCAGGTGGCTCAGGGTGGTATTGGATGCAGCAGGTATCGATACTAACGTTTTAAAATCTCATTCTACCAGGGCTGCATCCACATCAGCGGCGAGGACCATGGAGATTCCCATGGATCATGTCCTTGCAACCAGTGAGGCAACCTTTCAGCCATTTTATAATAAGCCTGTGGCCGCTCCCGCAACGTTTGCGGGGTCAGTTTTAAGTACTGTTCCATAAAACGTTTATCCCCGAGTTAGGGGTTTTATTGTTTGTATTTTAATTAATACATTATTATTTTTCAGCTTGTTCAAGTCTGAAATATGTTAACATACTTCCTCCATCAGTAATTGCGGCAGTGTGTGAGCATGGACGTGGTCCAGGGCAGGAAATCACAGTGCTTTGAAATCTTCACGAAGTCACTCACGTGACTCCGAAGTAAAATAGTAAGATTAAACGAGAACTTACTAGTTTGAAGTTTGATCCTTATTTTATGAGGAGTTGCGATGAGGGATTTTGTGCCCTCCGCTCCCAACCCTCTACTATAAGGTCAACTGGTATATAGAGTCTCTTCAATCTTACTATCTTCAGTCATTGTTGTTATCTGTGATTCCACACCGCTGCTATGAAGAATGTCGCGCATGCGTGCTGGCGTGGTCTTCACGAAATCCCTCATCGCAACTCCTCATATAATACAGATCAAACTTCAAACTGGTAAGTTCTCATTTAATATTACTATTAAACATTAAAAAACTAAAAATTACACTTATATTCTACAATCATAATCATAATCATACTTTATTAGCCAAGTATGTTTTGCAACATATGAGGAATTTGTTTTGCCATACTCCACGATGTTAGGCCGCAGAGCGAACGGAGATATGACCCGGAAAACAATTGCATCTCTGGCAAGGTAAGAGATTGAAAAAAAGTTTCCCCCGCCCACCCCACCACGTAAAACAAACCAGAGAACATTAACACGCTAAACACACTAAAAATACAAAAAAAAAGATGAAAGGACAGACAGACTGTTGGCGAGGCTGCCATTACGGCACCGCCTGGTGGACAAGAGAGTGCAAGAAAAAGACGATGTGAAAATAAAACAAGACATTAGTGCAAAACACCATTGGAAAAGAAGTCCATAGTAGTGCAAGAGGTGGTCTTTAGTGCGTAAGAAGGAACTGCAGATACTGGTTTAAACCGAAGATAGACACAAAAAGTTGGAGTAACTCAACGAGACAGGCAGCATCTGGAGAGAAAGAATGGGTAACATTTTGGATCGAGACCCTTACAGAGATGCTGCCTGTCCCGCTGAGTTACTCCAGCGTTTTGTTTCAATCTCAGGTGGATTTTAGTGTTCTGTTGCTGAAATAGGATTAGGGTTGTGCTGATTTGTTCAATATCCTGATAATTGTAGGAAGGCAGCTGCTCCGGAACCTGGTGGTGTGGGACTCCAGGCTTCTGTACCTCGAGGAGGCAGTGAGAAGAGGGTGAATATCCTTGATGAATGATACCACTTTCTTGAGGCAGCATCTCATGTAGGTGCTTTCAATGGGCTATCCAGTACTCTGCAGTCTCTTGTGTACCTGTGCATTGAAATTGATGTACCATTCTGTTGCAACCATTCTGAAGAAAGGGTCTCGACCCGATACATCTCCCATTCCTTCTATCCAGAGATGCAACCTGATCTGCTGAGTTACTCCAGCATTTTGTGGTCTCACTTCGGTTTAAACCAGCAAGTGCCATTCCTTCCCACACAGGTTACATTTTACACTGCATCAGCTGTGATCTCACAATAGAATTGTGTCTTCTCACAATAAAAAGTGGAACCTTTGACCTTCAGTGAAAGAATCGCAATTAAGAGATAATATGCCTTATTATCATCTTCCTTTCAGATTGCATCTCAGTGAAGTACAACTGGGTATGGTTAAAAGCAAGATTTATATGCCACTGATACAATTTTATTAAACTCATCACCATGAGACAGAATTGAATTTATGTAAAGTACAATGTGCTGGAATAACTCAACAGATCAGGCAGCATCTCTTGAGGGAATGGACAGGCAACGTTTCAGGTTGGGACCCTATTCAGACTTCAGCATCTACAGTTCCTTGGGTTTTTGCTCAAGTCCAGGAGTTTGGAAATGAGTTTGATTAGGATTATGGTGCTGAAGGCAGAGCTGTTGTCAATGAACAGGACTCTAATGTAGTTGTCCTTGTTATCCACATGCTCCAGCAATGAGTGTAGGGCCAGGGAGATGATGTACTCTTGCATATCAGGAGCACGCTGGTGAACATGAATAATGATCTGAACAAAACATCAGCAAGCAGTCCAAGATCCACACTGTCCCCATAGAGATGCTGCTGTGTTGACCTGCAATCAGCTGCAGTCTGTAGATTCACATTTGAATAGCAGTAGCTGGCATACTGAAAGGATTTTAATTGCCATTGTTACAATTTTAATGCTGCATTCACAAAGAGATCAATTGAAATGATAAATGCTGAAATTAGTTGCTAATTAATGATTTATGGGGTAATTAAACACTAGTTGGTGAACAGAATATATTCTGGATTAATTTGCATGAACTTATTTTGATTCTGCAAAAGTGATACTAAATCTTTGAAGAGATCATTTGAAGAGTATTTTTAGTTCATTTCAAACTTCTTGTGTGCTTCTAGCTGTTATAAAGGTACAGTAGATATAATTTCAATTACATTTCAAAAGTAAATGACTAAAAGTAGGTTGGATACTTTTGGTGTAAATCAAGTTCCTGGAACTGACACTGTTAGATTTTAATTTAATTGCCTTGTTAAGAAAATGTTATTCCTGTTTCCTTCAGCTTTAAAGTAATTGGCTACAAAATGTGGCCTCGTAGTGTGAGATATTTGGATGCTAGCGATATGCATTATTTCCAATGTACGTCCAGATGAAGGGCAGCACAGTGGTGCAACATCTCAAGCTGCTGCTTCACAGCACCAACAACCTTGGTTCGATGCTGACCTTGGGTGCTGTTTGTGTGGAGTTTGCATGTTTTCCCTGTGACCCCGTGGCTCCAGTTTCATCCCAAAGTGTGCAGGGTTGTAGAGTAATTGGCCTCTGTAAAATTCAATCTTATGTTTAAATTAATAGTTTTTTTTGGAGGGAAAAGAAAAAAAAAATCACAGTACATTTGATGTATAGCATTACATTTTCCTCCATTTTGTTTTTTATAAATAATAATAATAATAATAATAATATAAACAAAATAATCCACCCTCCCTAAACGCCCCTTGGCAGCTTATTTTTTTCACAATCCAAATATATCACAAAATCAAATGCACTTTTTAGCAATAATAAAGTAACAAAACAGAATAAAGGCAGATCCCCATTTAATGTCGTGCCCTCAGTCAACGGGTAGTTCCTTTAGACCCTCAAAGTATGATAAAAAAGGGTTCCCATTTCAAATAAAACTTTTTCACAGACCCCCTCAATGTGAATTTAATCTTTTCTAACCTTAAAAAAAATGACGTCTTCCAGCCAAGCAGCGGCAGATGGAGGAGTGTTAGATTTCCAGACCAGCAAGATTCTCCTACGGGCCAAAAGTGATGTTAATGTAATGATATCAGACTGGGTTGTATTTAAACCCAAGGTTTTATCTGCTACACCAAATACAGCTACAAGCGGGCAAGGTCTCACTGTCATCCCAAGGATTTCACTGATGGTTTTAAAAATCACTGCCCAGTAGTTAGCAAGTTTGGGGCAAGACCAGAATGCATGAGCTAGATTGGCTGGAGAGAACGAGCACCTGTCACAGCCAGCGTCCGTCCCTGGATATATGTTAGCAAGCCTGGCTTTGCTTAAATGAACCCTGTGTAAAACTTTAAATTGTATGAGCCCCAATCGAGCACATGATGACGAGGAGTGGACTTTTTTCAGCGCTTCTGTCCAGCATTCCTCAGACAGATTCATACCAAGGTCATCCTCCCACCTAGCTTTAACTTTGTTCAGGTTTTGATCTCCTAAATGCATCAATCAAGAATATACTGCAGAGATCAGTCCTTTATTTGCAAAGGTAAGAGTGAGTTTATCCAACACTGTGACTGGAGATCAGGAAAAGAAGGAAATTGTTTCATGACAAAGTGGCGAACCTGAAGATATTTAAATAAATGATTATGTGGGAGGCCATGTTTTTTGTGTAGGTAGTCGAAACTATCAAATATGTTGTTAGCGTATAAATCCTTAATGGACATAAGACCATTCAAACCCCACTGTCGAAAGGTTGAGTCAAGTGTAGAGGGGGGCAATACATGGTTACTGTGAATGCGACCCAGAACTGAAGCTGATGTAAGCTTATAATGGCAACGAAATTGTACGACAGGGTTGGATGTAAATCTAGAGGGTTTCAATGGCAGGGAGCAATATACTAAAGCTGGGAGAGACAAGGAGTAACAGGATTGTGATTTAAGCAAACACCAGTCTGTATCTGGTCGGTGGAGCCAGAGTAATATCTTTTGGATATTGGATGCCCAGTAATAATTAATAAAGCTAGGAAGGCCCTGTCCACCTATTTCACGATCTCTTTGGAGAGTACACTTATTGACCCTTGGAACTTTGTTACCCCTTAGAAAGGAGGTTATAGATTGGTTAACTGAGTTAAAAAATGACTTGGGTAGGAAAACCGGCAAACATTGGAACAAGTAAAGAAATCTGGGAAGTACAGTCATCTTCACTGACTGCACTCTCCCAGCCATGGTGAGTGGCAGACTACGCCATCTCTCAAAGTCAGCCTTCATTTGGCTAACTTGAGGCATGTAGTTAGCTGAATGATAACTACATGTAGTTAGCTGGGATGTGAAAAAAGCGGGTGATGTGTATTCCTAAATATACAAACCCTTCTTGAGATATGGGAAAGGGCAGGGTTTCCTGTTGGAACTGTAGGGCTAAGTTGATGGGAAAGCATTTGCTTTTTTGGAGGTTTAGTTTATAGCCAGAAAAAGTCCCAAACTGATCCAACAAGGACACAATTGCAGGGCTACTGGCTATAGGGTCGTTCACATAAAGAAGGAGGTCATCAGCATATAGAGACACACGATGTTCCCTGTTTCCTCTCCTAATGCCCTGGAATAATGTAGTTGACCTAAGTGTGACAGAGAGAGGCTCAATTGCAATGGCAAAAAGAAGCGGAGACAGTGGGCAGCCTTGACGAGTGTCACGTGTTAATTGAAAATAATCAGATCGCAAATAATTTGTCTGCATACATGCTAAGGGTGAATGATATAATAGCTTAACCCAGGCTACAAATATTTTGCCAAATCCAAATCTCTCCATGACTCTGAACAAATATGGCCACTCCACTCGATCAAATGCCTTCTCCGCGTCCAAAGAGATAACAGCCTCTGGGCGCAGAGAAGCACTGGGCGAATAGACCACGCTGGCCAATCAACGGATATTAGAAAAGGAATGACGATTTTTAATGAAACCTGTTTGATCTTCTGAGATTATTTTGTGAAGTTGGCATTCTAAACGGCAAGCCAGCGCCTTCGCCAAAATTTTTACATCCACATTCAAAAGTGAGATGGGGCGGTATGATCCACATTGAGTCGGATCCTTGTCTTTTTTAAGAAGAAGTGAAATAGAAGCCTGTGAAAGAGTGGGGGGGGGTAATGAACCTTTTTTCCAAAGATTCTTCAAACATTTCTAAAAGAACAGGTGTGAGCTTATCCTTAAATTTCTTATAAAATTCTAATGGGTAGCCATCAGGGCCAGGGGTTTTACCACTCTGCATTGCCATAATGGCACTATTAATCTCTTCCTGCCCAAGGGGTTGGTCTAGATTTTCTATGTCTTCTAATTCCAGAGTGGGTATTTCCAAATCGTCTAAGAAAGTTTTCCATATTCATAGTATCCAGGGGAATTCTGAGGTGTAAAGAGAAGAATAAAAGGCTGTGAAAGTATTGTTTATTTCTTTTGGATTGCTTGTTATGTCTTGGTGTATGTCTCTTATCTGAGGAATAAGCTGTGACGTGGATTGACGTTTCAGTTGGTGAGCCATAAGCCGGCTCGCCTTATCACCATATTCATAATAAAGACCACGGGTGCTTCAGAATATTGCCTATCCAGGGTCAAGATGGATTTTAACAGGGTTTCCATTTTCTTCTTACGTTCTTTATTGCGTATGAAGTATAAGATATGATTTGACCTCTTAAGTAGGCTTTTAAAGTTTCCCAAATTAAAGAACAGGATACGGACTCAGTTTTATTAATTTCAAGGAATGTGTCTATGTTAGCCGACACAAAACTGCAAAATTCTTCATTGGAAAGCAAAAGGGGGTTAAGTTTCCAAAGAGGTCGTTCTTTAATATTTAAAGGAAAGCCTAGGTCCAGTATCACAGGTGAGTGATCTGATATTACTATAGCAGTATATTCAATTTTCTTAACCCTAGGAATGAAGGGGCTATCTATAAAAAAATAGTCTATTCTGGAAAAAGAATGTTGAACATGAAAAAAAAAGAGAATTATCTAGCAGTTGGATTCAGAAATCTCCAGTGGTCCACATAACCATTTTGTTGCATAAACAATGAGAAGGTCTTTGCCATTCCAGAAGGTGTCCCCTTAGAACTAGACCTATCAAGCAGTGGATTAATAGCACAGCTCAGGTCTCCCGAAAAAATTAACTGGTGCGTATTCAGATCGGATATTAATGACAGAACCTTATTTGCAAAGTGAACATCATCCCAATTAGGGGCATAAACATTCACTAAAACGACAGGTTTTTGAAAAAGACATCCGGAAACTAATATAAACCGACCATTAGGGTCACTGACTACGTCAGACGGTGTAAACTGTATTCTTTTGTTGATTAATATTGCCACACCCCTGGATCTACTATTAAATCTGGAGGGAAAAATCTTACTAACCCACGTTTTACGCATTCTGTTATGATCTTGCAGTCTTAAGTGAGTCTCTTGTAAAAGTAGTATATCTGTTTTTAGTTGTTTTAGCTAAGAAAAAAAAAAATTAGCTCTTTTAACTGGACCATTAAGCCCCTTTACATTCCAAGATATAAACCTCACAGGATTGCCTCCATCAATATCACCATTAGCCATATTTCAAAATATGATTAAAAAAATACATACAGAGTCTGCCATCCAAAACCATGCGAAAGCTGCATGTGAGAGCCCACAATCGGGGGGGGGGGGGGGGGGGGGGGGGGGGGGGGGGAAGAGAAAAACAAAAAGAGAAGAGAAAAAAAGCAACAAAAAAAAAGAAAATCGAGTGCATTTGTAACAATCAAAGAATAAGCTGCCATTACCCCAAAACCTTTCCCTCATCCCGTTATAATAACAACAAAAAAAATTAACCCCCCAAAAACCTAGATCTTCTTCCCCGACTGAGGATGATCGCAGGTATTACAAAACAAAAAATCTTCCAAAATGTTCTCTAACTAAAATTTTGATCCAATTGAGGGTGGCTCCCTTCTTTAAAAGTTGCACAGTCATTTATTCTACTTTTAAGATATATAGGCTAAAGATAACCCCAGACCAGCAAAGCATTACGAGAAAGAAGGAAGTGAAAATATATCCCAAATAATAATCATAGACATTTACATTTTGCTGGCTAATAATCCTCGACTCACTACCCCAAATATGTAGCATTGCAGTTCCACTCAGTCAAATTCCACACATTAAACTGAAGAGTAAACAAATCTTCCAAAGATCCCCGCCGCAGGAGGCCGTGCCAATACCGCACGATATCCTTAAAGGTCATTGTTCTTCACGGCTGTCACCTCCCCAGCGCGAGTAGTAAAACTTTTTGGCAGTCTCTGGTGTATTGAAATAGTGCTTTTTACCTTCATGAGTGACCTGGAGCCGGGCAGGATACTGGAGGCCAAACCGAACCCCTTTATTGTAAAGCAGACAATCTTATGTTTAGGGAGTGGATGAGAAAGTGGGATTACATCAAACTCGTATGAATGGGTGATTGATGGTCGACATGAACTCAGTGGGCTGAAGGATCTGTTTCCATGCTGTATCTCTAAACTAAACTAAACTAACCTAAACTAAACTAAACTATTAGAACCGCTGCATCACAGCCCAGTGACCGGGGTTCAATCTTGACCTTGGGTGGTCCCTTCATGGAATTTGCATGTTGGCCATGTGATCACACAAGTTTCCTCTGGTTACCCAATTTTTCTCCAACATCCCAAAGCCATGCAGGTTTGCAGGCTGAATGATTGCTGTAAATTATCCCTAGCAGGTGACTGAAGAAGCTGGGCTGGGGTGGGATGGAGTGGCAACCTGAACCGCACACGGTACTCCATGTGTCTCCAAACCACTGCTTTACAAAGCTGGAACATGATGCCCTGGGGGGGGGCGTTGCCTTGGAAACCACCAGATAGTGGCTGCAGTGCTGCCACAAATGCTGACGTCCTGAGAGAGTGAAGTAAACCTCTGCTCTATAAACTGGTTGCCAGTGCCTCCGTAACTTGCTGAATTAATGTAACACACGTGAGCAAGTCACTCAGCTCACATGGATCAGAGGTCTGTTGGTAGTTGTATGCTGTCTAGGATCAGGAGTCTGGAGATGAGTTTGCTTGGGATCACGGTGCTGAAGGCAGAGCTATAGTAAAAAACACAGGATATTGGTGAACATGTAATTGATATAGTGCAGCGATGCATTTGAGACCAGGGAGATGGCTCACTATTGGAGACCAGCATCATGTTGGTGGAATTGTAGAATGAGCTTAACCAAACATCAGAGAGTGGCGCAGCGGTAGAGTTGCTGCCTCACAGTGTCAGAGACAAGCGTTCCATCCTGACTACGGATGCTGTCTGTATGGAGTTTATACGTTCTCCCTGTGACCGCATGGGTATTCTCCGGGTGCTCTTGTTTCCTCCCGTATTCCAAAGATGTGCAACGTTTGAAGGTTAATTAGGTGCTGTAAATTGTCCATAGGGTGGAGGATAGAATGAGTGTTTGGGGATCATTTGTTGGCCTGAATTGGGTGGGCCGAAGGGCCTGTTTCCACGCTGTATCTCTAAAACTAAAATGATTAAAGATCCCCACCGTTCCTACATTGTTGCTGCTTACATGAAGGAGATGTGTTGGACACCCTTTGTACACAGAGAATGGTGGGTACATGGAACAAGCTGCCAGGGTCAAGGCAGATACAACAGTGATGTTTAAGAGGCTTTTAGATATGCAGAAGGATATGCAGGAAATAGAGAGATATGGATCATGTGTAGGTAGAGGACAATAGACAATAGACAATAGGTGCAGGAGTAGGCCATTTGGCCCTTTGAGCCAGCACCGCCATTCAATGTGATCATGGCTGATCATCCCCAATCAGTACCCCGTTCCTGCCTTCCCCCCTTATCCCCTGACTCCGCTACCTTTAAGTGCCCTATCCAGCTCTCTCTTGAAAGTATCCAGAGGACCGTCCTCCACCGCCCTCTGAGGCAGAGAATTCCACAGACTTACAACTCTCTGTGAGAAAAACTGTTTCCTCGTCTCTGTTCCAAATGGCTTACCCCTTATTCTTAAACAGTGGCCCCTGGTTCTGGACTCCCCCAACATCAGGAACATGTTTCCTGCCTCTAGCATGTCGAAACCCTTAACAATCTTATATGTTTCAATAAGTTCCCCTCTCATCCTAAACTCCAGAGTGTATGCGCCCAGCCGCTCCATTCGCTCAGCATATGACAGTCCCGCCTTCCCGGGAATTAACCTTGTAAACCTACGCTGCATTCGCTCAATAGCAAGAATGTCCTTCCTCAAATTAGGGGACCAAAACTGCACACAATACTCCAGCTGTGGGCTCACTAGGGCTCTGTACAACTGCAGAAGGACCTCTTCGCTCCTATACTGCACTCCTCTTGTTATAAAGGCCAACATGTCATTCGCTTTCTTCACTGACTGCTGTACCTGCATGCTTACTTTCATAGACTGATAAACAAGTACCCCCAGATCCTGATGTAATTCTCCTTCTCCTAATGTGACGCCATTTAAGTGGTAATCTGCCTTCCTGTTTTTGATACCAAAGTGGATAACCTCACATTTATCCTCATTAAACTTCATCTGCCATGCATCTGCCCATTCCCTCAACCTGTCCAAGTCACCCTGCATTCTCATAGCATCCTCCTCAGAGTTCACACTGCCACCCAGCTTTGTGTCATCTGCAAATTTGCTAATGTTACTTTGAATCCCTTCATCCAAATCAGTGATGTATTTTGTAAATAGCTGCGGTCCCAGCACCGCGCCTTGCGGTACCCCACTAGTCACTACCTGCCATTCTGAAAGGGACATGTTAATCACTACTTTTTGTTTAACCGTGCATCATGTTTGGCACATACATGGTGAGCCGGAGGGCTTCTTTGCTTTAAAATAATTTATGCACCCTGTTTCATAATGCCGAATGTTACATATTCTTTCCACGCTTTGAATACTTTTCAAATCTTTTTTTTCTATTTGAATTACATGAATCAATTAGTTTTGTTCTTGTTATTGCTTTGTCAACCAGCAACAATAATTTCTTCATTGGTTACTCTATGATAATCCATCATAAGGCTCGTTCCTGTGCTATAGTGACTAGTTCAATTTACTCTGTTAAATATTTTTTATTGTAGAAACATATTAATGAAAAATACATTTTTAGATACATTCATAATATTATTAATATTAATATTAAGATTTAAGACTTTATGCTTCTATACACTTTTTTGATTTTTTTATAAAGTAGGAAAAGATAGAGAAAAATAATATAGAAAATAAGGAAATGAATGGAGTATTAATCAATAATCCGTCATTGGAGATATAAGCATGATTTATTATGTATAATTCTTCATCCATTCTATTATTCAGGCCTCAGTCAAGCCCTCGCAGTGAGCCACTTTGACCCTGTAAATATTCAATATATGGAGACCATATCCCTCTGAAGAGATCCAACCTGTCCATTAGGACAAGCCTCAATCTCTCCAGATGGAGTGTCTCCGACATTTCTGTATCCCACATTTTGATTGTGGGGGATGTAGGACCTTTCCAGAATTTTAGTATTAATTTTTTCCCAATTATTAAACCATAATCAATAAAGATTCTTTGATTCGTTGTTATTAATTGGTCTGTTTCCAGTATTCCTAGTATTATTAACTTTGAATCAGGGGTCAAAGTTATATTGACAACATTCGAAATTATCCTAAATATTTCTATCCAGAATTTTGTAATTTTTACACAATTTGTAAATTAATGTGACAGATTAGCTTCTAAATGTTGACATTTATCACATATGGGAGATACTTTTGGAAAGATGTTATGTAGTTTGGATTTTGAATAATGTAGTCTATGTAGTATTTTAAACTGTATAAGAGAGTGTTTAGCATTTAACGAACAATGGTGTATATGTTGTAAACTTTCTTCCCATACTTCTGGTCTGATAATTTGACCTAGTTCGTTTCCCAAGATTGTCTATATATTTCTGTTGATGGGACATCACTTTCCAATAAGGTGTTATATATATATGAAATCATTTTTTCTGTGTTCGGATGTTTATTTAGACATTCATCTAAAATTTCTATCTTTCTATTTCTAAGTTCCTGTGTGTTTGCTTTTACATAGTCTCTGATTTGTAAATATCTAAAATAATCTTTAGAATGTAGTCCATAAATTTGTTGTAATTCTTGAAATGAAAGGAAAGAGTTTTCCTTATAGAGATCACCCATCTTAATAATTCCCTTGTTTTTCCATTGTAAAAAGCCTTTATCCATCATTGAAGGTTTAAATGTAACGTTATTTACAATGGTAAGGGATAGTGGTATAGAATTTAGTTTTAATGTTTTCTTTATTTGTTTCCAAATACGTATTCCACTTTCTATTATCGGATTTTCACTATAGATTTTCTTAGCTAAATTAATATTAGCGAATATTATTGAACTAATTTCAAAAGGAGAACAATCTTCTTTTTCCATATTTAACCAAATTGGTTGGTTATCTGTTTCATCTAACCAAAAATTCATGTTTTTAATATTAACTGCCCAGTAATAAAACATAAAATTTGGTAGTGCTAAACCTCCATTTATTTTTGATTTACATAAATGTTTTTATTTATTCTATGGCTCTTATAATCCCAAATGAAGTTAGTAATTAGGGAGTCCACCTTTTTAAAGACATTTTTAGGAAGATATATCAGAATTAATTGGAAAAGATATAATAATTGTGGGAGAAAAATCATTTTTATTATATTAATTTTACCTAACACTGAAATAGGTAGAGTTGTCCAATATAAAATATTCTTATTTACTTTATTCAATAATGGTGGGAAGTTAGATTTAAATAAAGAATCAAATCTTTTTGTTACGTAAATTCCAAGATATTTAATTTTTTCATTTGTTATCTTAAAAGGAAATTGTTGTAATATGTGTAAGTTATTTACCGTTATTGGCATAAGTTCACTTTTATTCCAATTGATACTATATCCTGAAAAGGATCCAAATTCAGTTATTAATTTTAACAAATTTTGGATACTAATTTCTGGTTTTGTGATGTAAAGTAATACATCATCCGCATATAAGGAGATTGTATTTTAGTATCTCTAGTATCGTATCCATATATTTCCGGATGTAATCTCACCTTCTGAGTTAACGGTTCTATTGCAAGTGCAAACAGTAGGGGGGATAAAGGGCAACCTTGTCTACAGCCTCGAGATAAATTGAATTTAGTGGATAACATTTGATTTGTTGTTATTCTAGCTGTCGGATTTGTATATAATAATTTGATCCAAGTAATGAACTTCTCTCCCAGTTTGAAAGTTTCCATAACCGAAAACAAATAAGACCATTCCACCTGATCGAATGCTTTCTCTGCATCTAACGAAATAACTACTAGATCTTTTTTAATACCTCTTTTTGAATATATAATATTGAATAACCGTCTCAAATTATATGAGGAATATCGTTTTGGTATAAATCCTGTTTGATCGGGGTGAATTAATTCATTAATAACTGTGCTTAGCCTTTGTGCTAATATTTTGGTTAATATGTTTTGATCAGTATTTAAAAGATCTATAGCTGTAAATGATCCTGGTTCATCCAGGTCTTTGTTTATTTTAGGTATAAGTGTTATAATAGATTAATTTAACGTTTCTGGTCATTTCTGCTGTGCATATATATTGATATAATGATTTCAGACGTGGTACAATCTGATCATAAAATGTTTTATAGAATTCCAAGCCAATACCATCTGGTCCCAGTGTTTTACCATTTTTTAATGATCTAATAGATTCTTGGATTTCTTTTATTGAGATTTCAGCGTTTAATGATTCTTTATTTTGTAAGTCCAACCCCTTCAGGTTACATTTTTTTTTAAATGCTTCTATTCCTATTTTATTTTCTGTTGTTTTAGCAGTGTATAACTTTTTATAGTATTGCATAAATCTTTCGTTAATATCTTTAGGTTGTATTAGCAATTCGCCATTATGTGATTTAATCCTATGGATTATTTTTTTTGCCTCCATCTTCCTTAGTTGGCGAGCCAATAGTTTTTGAGGTTTATCTCCGAATTCAAACTGTAATTGTTTAGTATGTTGATAAAGTTTTACAACTTGATCTGTATATATTTTATTTAATTTATATTTCAATGCTGCAATTTTATTATGTAATATTATAGATGGATTTGCTGCATTCTCTATATCTAATTGTTTAATCTCCTTTTCCAGTTCTTGTTGATCCTTTCGATTCTTTTTATTATAAAATGCTTGGGAGGAAATCATGATTCCCCGGAGATATGCTTTAAATGTTTCCCATAATAAGGAACAAGATATTTCCGGTTTATGATTTGTTTCAAAGAAAATCTTAATCTGTTCTATAATACATTCCTGTGTTATTTTGTTTTTTTAAATTTGTTGGTTAAATTTCCACTGTCCCCATTTTTCTGTTTTACCATTTATTTTAATCTTAAATGTTAAAGGTGCATGATCTGAAATTATAATATTGTGATATTTAGAATTATAAGTGAGTGAAATAAGTTTGGCATCAACCAAAAAATAATCTATTCTTGAGTAGGTTTTATGTACTGACGAGTAAAAGGAATTTTCTCGTCCAGTAGGATTTTCTACTCTCCAAACATCTTTAATATTAGTAGTTTCCATATATGCATTTAATAAGTCACTAGAATGTGATTTAGTTTTCCTTTGTCTTGTAGATCTGTCTAAGTAAGGATCTAGTGTACAATTTAAATCTCCTCCAATTATTAGATTATATTGTGTTAATTCCGGGATATTGTTAAATATTTTCTTGAAAAACAATGGACTATCAAAGTTTGGTCCATATACATTAACAAAAATCATTTTTTGTGCATTTAATTCTCCTATCACAATAATGTATCTGCGATCGTTATCAGTTATAGTTGATGTATGTTTAAATAAAATGCCTTTGCAAAATAATATTGCTACACCTCTTGATTTGTGTGTAAAAGAAGAATGATACATTTTATCTATCCATTTAGCTTTCAACCTATGCTCAGCATCTTTTTTTAAGTGGGTTTCTTGAATAAAAATTACATCCCCTATAATTGCTTTTAAATGTGTTAATACTTTTCCTCTCTTAATCGGTTCATTAATACCTTTAACATTCCAACTACAAAACGTTATTCCCTCATTCCCCATATTCATTTTTAAGTCTTGCATCTTTTGTCTATGGGGATCTGTAATAGAGCCTATGGTTCAGCCCGACAGACCTGACCTTACACCCGAACACCGAATAGATGAATTTTAAGTCTTGTGAATGCCTCTCACGTGTATATCTCCTTAGATCCGATGTAGAACTCCATTCAAACTGAAAAAAACAATAATAGTTTATAAAAGAGAAGAACAAAGGATAGGTTAAGAAGTTAGTATTGTGCACAAAGAAAGAAAAAACTACATCTAGAATTATTGTAGTTAGTGCTAGCCATACTAGCATGGCTAACCATCTACCGACTTCCGCCGTTGATGTTAGTAACTTAACCAGCTCCCTGGTTTTTGGAATTATTATTCCATAATAATATTTTACCGGGGGTATTACATTAAAAAAAGAAAGAGAAAAAATATATATTCAAATTATAATAATTGAAGATATAAATTAACATATATTTAAAACTTATTTAAAAATCTAATTAATATTAAAAAAAAAGGAAAAAAAAAAAACATAAGACGAAAGGAAAACAAGGAGTAAAAATGAAAATTTCTGGTGTAAAAGAAAAATGTCCAAATGAAATCCATCTCTATATTTGACTCTAATCATTCCAACATAGATAAACATAGTTATTAGTAATAATAATTAATTTTAATTAATAAAAATAATACGCTATAATTTTGTTATTTATTTGTTATATATTATTAGTAAAATTAATGATTAATAAAGATACCACGGTGTGACTTTAATATGTATTAGTTATTTATATTAGTAATATGATTATACTAATTATTAGTATCCATGTGAGGTTTTCCAATCCGCATCTTTCTCCAGCTTCCATCAAGCGTTATCAAATTCCATCCAGTCCTGCGTTGTCTTATGAAGTCTTGCAGAGTCTTGTAGATTCTTGTAAAGTCCATAAAAGTCAGTATATTCGATGATAGGGGCTTCTCAGGTCTTGATCTGCCGGGCAAAGTCCAGTGCTTCCGCTGGATTGGAGAAGAAATATTCCTTGTTGTTAAAAGTAACTTTTAAAGTAGCTGGATAAGTCAGGCCGTATTTGAAATTTTCCACTCCCCTCAGAAGACTTTTAGCCTCATTAAATGCTTTTCGTTTCCTGGAAACTTCTGCTGGGTAATCTCCGTAGATACTGATCCTTTGTCCTTCAAATACCAGGTTTCTGTTTCTCGAAGTTTTTCGCATTATCTCCTCCAAAACATAGTCATATTGTACCTTTATAATCATTTGTCTTGGGAGGGGGAATTTAGTCTTGTCTGACGTCTCCTCACTCTATGTGCTCGGGCTAGTAAAGGCTTTTGTTCCAGAGATAAAACATTTTGCAGTAGGTTCGCAGTAAATTCTCGAGGATCTTCATCTTTCTCTCGTCCTTCGGGAATACCCGCGATTCTTAGGTTTTGTCTTCTCTGGCGACCTTCTAGCTCAGTACATTCCTCGGTTATTTTGGTCAGTAAATCCGTTAGACGTTCATTTTCTGTAACCAGCTTTGCTGTAGTCCCAGCACTTATGTCAGCTAGTTCTTCAAGGCTTTTTATACCAGCCTTTTTATACCAGTTGGTCCAGTACCTTTTCCACAGGATTCAGCCTTTTTTCAATGTCGGTTTTGACCTTTTCAATCTTATCATTCATCTCCTTTGACATTTCACTCATCATTTCTGTGATTTCTTTCTTCAGATCTTCCGATATTTTCTTAGCCTTATTATTAATATTGGAATTAGTTTCCAGTTGTAATTCTTTCATTTGATTATTCATCTGGTTTATTTCCTCCTTTAAACCAGCAATTTCGTGTGAAATAAAAGTTTTAAGTTCTTCACTTTCAGTTTTTTTCACTGTTCTTTTCGATACATCTTCCTGGGATGAGGTCCTACCTGAGTCCGAGGCTTCAGTCAGGCCTTCTGCTGGTCTCTGCCTGGTTGATCGACTTCGATTTTTCGGTTGGGCTGCGTGTTGTAGACATAACTAGTCGCGCGCCTGATGACGTCACTCACAACAATCGGTGCAGAGACGGCAGGCAGCAGGCAGCAGGCAGCAGGTAGGTCCGTTAATCCCCCATTTTTTCCCGTTTTTTTCGCGGAGCTGGCTGGCATTATCCTCTAGCCCTCCATAGCGCCACCGGAAGTGATTAGTTCAGTTTAGCGATACAGTGTGGAAGCAGGCTGTTTGGCCCACCGGGCCCACGCCGACCAACGATCACTGTACACTAGTGTTATGTTATCCAAGTTTTGTGTCCTAATAGGGGCCATTTACAGAAGCCAATAAAACTACAATCCTGCACATCTTTGGAAAGTGGGAGGAAACTGGAGAATCCGGAGGAAACCCATGCTACAATGTGCTGCCCCTTGTGTCTTTTGTTCTTTGTTCTACATTGTATGTATGATTCACCAAGTGTATAAACCTTTGCTGCTGCACTCTGACTGTGGGAGTGCAAGGACAGTTTCTTCCCAGCTGTTATCAGGCAACTGAACTGTTCTACCACACAACTAGAGAACAGTCCTGAGCTACTATCTACCTCATTGGGGAGCCTCGGACTATTGTTGACTACTGTGGGAGGCCTCTATCTGCCTTACAGTGGGAGCTGAGGCACTAACCATCAGACCACAGCTGGCTTCCCAACCTGGGCCTGTGGGATATGCACTATAATAAATGTCATAGTCCCAGAAACTGATCCTTCTGCCCACTGGGTCTGTGCTGGCACTGAAAATTGTCCCCACTGTTACTTGAAGTTAGAGAAGTCAATATTCATGCCGCTGGATTGTAAGCTGCGCAAGCAAAATATGAGGTGCTGTTCCTCCAATTTGCATTGGGCCTCACTCCGACAGTGAAGGAGGCCCAGGACAGAACAGTCAGTATGGGAATGGGAGGGGGGTTAATGTGTTTAGCAACCGGGAGATTGTGTAGGTCTAGGCAGAATGAGCGGAGGTGTATCATGTAGGTCTAGGCCGACTGAATCATCAAGGTCTAGGCTCATTCCCTTCTCACATCAAGCATGAGGTATAGAAGTGCGAACATGTACACGTCCAGATTCGGGGACAGCTTCTTCCCAGCTGTTATCAGGCAACTGAACCATCCTACCAACAACTTGAGAGCCGTCCTGAGCTACTATCTACCTCATCGGGGACCCTCGGACTATTGTTGATCAAACTTTACTGGACTATCTTGCACTAAATGTTATTCATGTTACTCCCTTTATTATGTATTTGTACAATGTGGATGGCTCGATTGTACTCACATATTTCCACTGACTGGTCAGCAGCAAAAACTTTACACGTTACACTCGGTACACGTGACAATAAACTAA